>JAODUP010000725.1:105000-267914 GCA_025642065.1 Paralvinella palmiformis
GTTCAGCTACGACGGATTGGGTCCAGGTGTGTATGAGGTTTAAGACAGGTTTGCTTCAGTATTACTCATTGATCCTGATCTTCGAATGCTTTTACTATCATAATTATACAATATGCATTATATATATATATATATATATATATATATATATATATATATATATATATATACATATATATAATATATATATATTCTCAAGAACAATTCACCTATAATTATTTAGTAGATCAACATTTGTTGCCTGAAAGCTTCATATTTCTTTTCAAATTGACATTTCTGTAAATACAGATGCCTTCTTTATGGTGGGTAGTGGTGCAGTGATTTCCTCAAATGGTGTTGTCATACCAAACGAAGTGGGAAGGTAAGATGGCTTCATATTGATTTAGTCAACAATTTCCACATGAACTGATTAAGTTTAGTTAAATTATTACTTACTCGGGTGTTCTGTGTCCCATCTCATTTGTTAATATTGCATATATATGACTTTTACGTTCATATGCCACACATAATTATATATATATATATATATATATATATATATATATATATATATATATATATATATATATATATATATATATATATGTTATATTTATTATGAAACAAAACATTATTATTATTTTATATTTTATAAAACATCAATATTTCTTGTTTTAATTCAAGAAGAAACCTAAATATTTATCTGTTTTACGTCCAACAAGTTAATGATGGTTGATGGTTATACAGACATGAAAATAAATATGGTATTTATGTTTTATCCGTTGCATTCTTTTGTGGAACAGCAAATGTTTTTAACACGTGGTATTGTTTTGAGTGAGTGGGTGACCAATAAAGCACCCAAGGTTCAAATGGTGTAATTTCTGAGGCTCTATAAATAAAGGGGTCGAGCTTTTGATATCTCTAGTTGTACTCTGGCGTGCAGGCCGAATTTACTGAAATGTTTGGGCAACTTTCTTGACATCATGGTCCGTCATTTTAATAAAGGAATTTATCGACGAGTTCTTGCCATGTGGCGTATCGATTCCAAACAGAAGGTCATTGCCAAAGTTCTTGGGATAGCACAGGGAACAGTCTCAAAGGTACTTAAGAGAAATCGTGAGACGGGCGTACCTACACCCAGAGCTAGACCCGGAAGTTCTCGTAAGACAACATAAAGAGAAGGCCGTTATCTGCTACGTTTGTGTCGAAATGGCCGTACCAAGTCAGCAAACACCCTTCGTGCTGAGTGATTACGGTTCCCTAATACCCTTGTATCCAGAATTTTGTGTACCATGGAAACTGAAGGGATCGAACACATGGAATGGCCAGCAGTGTCTCCGAATATGAATCCTATAGAGAACATGTGGTCCGAAGTAATACGCACCATGGATGCAAGTGCCCGCCAGCCCACTAATCCGCGGAATTGCAACAGGCCGTCATTGATGCATGGCAAGCTCTGCCCCTTCAAATCCTGGCAAACCTGATTGACAGCATGCATCCAAGAGTACAAGCTCTGTACGATGCCTGAGGTGGTAATACCAAATATTGAACTGTTATTCGTGTGCCTCATTGAATACTCTAAACAATCAGAACGTTTGAAGGCAATTTCCTGAAAAATTCCTGCTTTATTTAATGCATTGCTTAACGACCCCATATGTCGTATATTTTGGCAATAATAATCATATTTCATTATATTCACCATGATCCAGAATACCCATAGTCTTTCAAATGCATCAATATGTTCCTAATTACATCGATAAATAGATAAAAGTCATATATCCTGATACTTTCGCTGGAAAATAATAATTCTAAGTAAGAAATAACAAACAATAAAATTATATTCCATATTTATTTTCAAGTCTGTATATATGTTAATATAAATATTATGGATAATAACATATTAAGTATAATATATTACAAAGTTAGATAAATGTTACTAAATTAACCATATCAGATAATAAATTACATCCTAATTGTCTATTTTTCATCTAATTTCCAGTTTAAAGAAGTTAGACAAATATGAAATGAAGGATATTATACTGATGTTACCTGGTGACAAATATATCAGTGACGTCAGCTGGTTGTCTGTATACTGTAAACAAGCAGCTACAAGTTTTGGTGACGTCACTATACCTACTTCTATTACAGTACCTCCATATATGGACGTAAGTATTATAATAATAATAATAATAATAATAATAATAATAATGGCCGAAATAACAGTTTTTAACGTGGATGACAAACGGGAGACGCAAACTTCCCCACGGAGACTAATTGTAAATAAATTTAGAATTTATTCGGTGGAGAAAATCTTGCCAGTTGTCTGGTTGGTTGGAAAAACTGCTTCTATTATAATGCCACGTACGAGGTGCGAACCTGCGACCTCCCGCACAGGATAACCATAGCCATAGATACATAGTCTCACGTTCTGAAGCTTTTAACCGTTTCTTTATACAGTGTTCTACACTAGATGAGAGCGAGTCTGTTTTGCCAAACGAATATTCCCTATTAATGCCGAATACACTGGATACATTGACAACTCGTGTATGTGATGGTCAAAACTACTTATTAACACCAGATTGTGTTTGTCCTATACTACTAAAAGAAGGGGCACAGAAATTATCAACTTATCTCTGCAGACTTTTCAACGCCTCGCTCCAAACTGGTCATTTCCCTTCTATTGGGAAGAGGGCAAATATAATTCTCTTACATAAGAAAAACGACAAGTCATGCATAGCCAATTACCGACCATTATCACTTCTCATCTCTGTAGGAAAAGCTATGGAGCGATTAGTGTTCAAATTACTCTTTCAATACTTCCTTGACAACTTCTTGATATCGGTTTGGCAATAGGGATTCATTCCGGGACACCCAACAGTTACCCACTTGGTGGAGATGTACCATATATTTTATCAAGCATTTGAACGTGTGTGGCACCAAGGGCTTCTATTTAAGCTAGAAAATGTGGCATTTGAACGTGTGTGGCATCAAGGGCTTCTATTTAAGCTAGAAAATGTGGCATTACAGGTACCCTACTAGCATGACTAAAACACTACTTGCAAGAGCAATATCAAAGGGTGGTATTAAATGGCCAAATGTCTACTTGGGCGTTGGTTATGGCTGGCATCCCTTAAGGATCTGTTCTTGGACCATTGTTATTTTGATTGAGGTAGATGATGATTGAACAACAATAAGTCATTGGACAAAAACTTGGCTTGTGACGTTCAGTCCCCACAAATCGCAGCCTCTGATATTCTCTAACAAGACTCGCACCGAGGAGAATCTATCCATCTAACAAAAGTAACAGATCATAAGTATCTTGGGGTTACAATTAACAGAGATTTATGGTGGACTAAACATATTATTTTCATTGAAAACAAAGCCCGCTCGGCTTTAAATATAATGTCTCAATTCAAATACACACTCACCAGACGATCACTAGAGACGGTATATTTTACATAAATTAGGCTTATTATGTGATATGGTGAAATAGTTTGTGCTGGCGGAGTTGACGCAAGCATTGGATAGAGTAGAAATGGTCCAGAAGTACGCTGCTCGTGTTGTCATTGGTACCACGGTGTGTTATAGCATTACATTACTAATGAGTGATACTGGATGGTCAACTCTATCATATAGAACAAGCAATCACAGAGTTGCCTTATTCTACTCAATTATCAATGATTTGTCTCCTCCGTATTTAGAGGATCTAATGCCAGATAGTGATGGGGACTCTATAAGGTATGCACTTCACAGCCCAAATGATTTGATCATGGAAATGTGTAGAACACCAACCTTTGCCAAATCGTTTCTACCAAATATGGTAAATGAATGGAACGAACCACTTCTTTTATCTTGCTCACAATACGCACAACAAAGAAAAAACTCTATGGTAGTTAGACTTAACAACAATTACCATACAGGATATCCTCTTTGTCACTGATAAACTGTCACTTGAAACAAACAAAAAGAATGTAGACGCTATTAACCAATATATTCGCTACACTAGATGATTGAAGCACCAATAGACCCCAGGCACCAAAATAGATCGATTCAACCGCATTAGATGTGATTTCACCAATTCGACATACTGCTGCATCCCTACATCGTCTCATCTTAAAATGTTAGCTAAGACCCATTTGTATACATTTAACTTGTTTGGGGATTAATAAATAATGTTTAAATTAATAAACAACTTTAGTTATCTAACAGTGTGAGTTCTCAGTTATCTAAAGATAACTCTAACACCATCAACTTGTAGTGACAATTTTCCTGAAGACTTCCGGAAGTTAGTGCTTCAGTAGGTCAATCTGAATGGTATCACGTGACACTTCCATAGCTTCCCCCTGTCAACAATGGCTATTTTAGTATAGTTTAGCCAAACAGACAGTGGATTATATGGTTTAGAGATTTATTTGACGTCATATGGTTTAACATCTAAGATATTTCTGTGCCAGTTTAAGTTCAGATGTCATAAAACTACATCATGGCCAGTTAGAACTCGGGGGGGGGGGGGTATTTAAATTAAATAAAATACTTTTTTAGTTTGAGATTTATCCCAATAAGTTACAGATGTCTCCGATGTCACACTGGTTAGAGAAGTTGTTGTTTTCAAGATTCTAGTTAATAAGTTACAGTCCGACTTGTGATCGTCTTATAATTAACTTATTGTATTTATTATTTCGTTTATTTAGATTGGTTACTATGGAGAAGAAATAGGAGAGTTAACTAGCTACAGTCATGGCGTCTATGGTGATGTTTACGTCATAGACAGGAAGCGGATATGGCTGAGGAAGTTTAGTTACGACGGTCTCGGAATAAGTTAGTTCGATATTGCGTAGATATTTAAGAGTAATAAAATGTATCATCATCACCAAAATCATCATCATCATCATCACCAACAGCAGCAGCAGAAGCATCATCAGTAATAATAAACATATTTCCATAATAATTCCAGATGCCCATTTTTATATTGGTATAAAAAGACAACATGGTATGATACCAAATGGAAATGGTATCAGCATTCCTAATGAAAAAGGCTCGTAAGTAGATCTATTTTCGTACTTATCCCCGTCAGACACACACACGCGCGCGCGCGCGCATTAATAAATCCAATGGATGCATTTTAAAATTTAGGCCTATCGATATCCGCTCGCAACAGGCTAATTAATACTACTCTCTGTGCTGTAAATATTGTCTAGTAACTGAACTCTATAAAATATATATATATATATATATATATATATATATATATATATATATATATATATTATTTTAAGTGTGATGAGATATTATTAATACTCTCATTTGGGGTTATTCTAGGAGAGATAAACTTATTGTTTATGACAGACAAGATATAATACTGACACTTCCTGAAGATATAACTGTCTCTGATGTTAAATGGCTCTCAGTATTATGTGCAATAAATCAGGTAACTATCTTTAGTTTGTTTTATTACTGAGTGTAAACCTGACTATTCTATTCATGTACTGTTAGCTTCTCATCTTCCCTTTGTTCCTCCCACTCCTTCTTGCTTATCAGCTCTTCCATTCTCCTATCTTATCTAATTTTGACATCGATTTCGTTGTGTTCTATTCCAGAAGGATTTCGGATCGATCATTTTCCCGATGTCTGGCATCAATATTCCAGAAGAAGTGAACCTTGGACAGTTCACTGGGAAAGGTCACGGTACACGTTCCGGAGACGTCATCATTATAAACAAGAGACAGATTAAGATAACTGACATGTATTATGATGGCCAAGCTCCAGGTAAGATAATTACTATATATGTTTATATTATGATTATTTGATTACAAATAAATAAACAAATAAAAGAGTGCAGTTTGTTCCGATACTTCCATTGATCACGGGATTATTTTTGGAACGGAAATATCCTCAAAACAACAATATACAATCAATTGATATATCACACGAAGAGACCACCCATAATTATCACAATGTATACAAGTATAAAAACATCTTCTGACATCCCCCCACTACTTGAAAGTTTACAGATGACCTTTTCTCATAACATTAAAAACTTACGTTTGTGTTATTTTTGGTACCCCAACCTACTGTATGTATGTTCCTTAAAGTGACGATAATTATGGATGACTCCTGATTGAATTATTATTATTATTATTATTATCATCAAGGTCATACATAAATATCATGTCATCTCAAAGATCACTAATAACATTATTAATTTAATTCTGCGGGTGAAATATAACTCACCATGTTATTGCTAACTGACTCTTGTTTACATTTCTAGACGCCTTTTTTCTGGTTGGAAAAGGAGATCAGATCACTTCCGGTGATGGAATAAAGATTGCTGATGAAAAGGGATCGTAGGCATCACGTTTATTCTTTGTTATCCATCCATCCATCCATATATCTATCTATTTATAAAATTTATTTCTTTGAATGATCCCAGTAATGTGGGACTCAATATGATAATTCAGAACATCCATTAGTTATTAAACTATTTCTGCAAATTAAGAGAAATTATAATAATTGCTATTCTTAAATTAACATATCACCAACTCGGGATAGGATTGTTTATGTTTACAAAGCGTTTTTATTATCAGTTGATGAGTCTCAGAAGGCCATATTTATTTTATGAATAAATTATTATTTAACCATTTCTTATCTCAATAAGTAACAACTTTTGTTTAAATTTCCCTTTCTTTCACTTTTTGAACGTTCTACTTACAAGATTGGAGAAGTTGGGTAGATACCAAGGAGCTACTATAACCTTGACCTTACCACTTTCCATGACAGTTGATGATATAGACTGGCTTAGTGTCTACTGTATTACGTTTACTGAAAATTTCGGTGATATTCGCCTATCACAAACTATGTACCATGTACCGCCGTATATAGCACCGGAAGTGGTAAGTATGAGGCTTTCTTCAAAATGTGTCTTATTATTTTTTTTTAATTGCAGAGTGTTAGATAATATGTGTAACATATTATATCTCTAAAATAATAATAATAAGTGTAGATTACTCACAAGACAGGCACCTCCGTGGTCTAGCGGTAGCGTGTTGGACCACAGATCACTACCACCCGTGTTCGAATCTCGGCGTGGGCATATCTGAAGGTTGTGTCTTGTTTGACTTCGGTTCATTACCTTTGGAGGTCGCTCGGCCCATTTAGCCTACCATGTGCACAAAAGTGGCCGTAAAACATAAATCATCTTCACAAATATTTTCCTGTTTGAAGTCGGATACTTTGATCAACTGTGAACCAATGGAGGAGAGCTTCAATGTCGCTTGGAAAATTGACGGAAATGAGATTGAGTTTGAATTGGCGGGAATCATAGGTAATGATGTGTTAGAGAGATAATGAGGTGAAATAATGTTGTCATTATAGGTTTATTGTTATGTTGACATTGTACATTTTCGTAGTATGTGTGTGTGCGCGTGTGTTTGTGATTGAGTTTGTGTATATATGGGTATGTGTGCATGTATGTGTTTTTGCTGTTGGTGTATTTATTATTATTATTATTATTATTATTATTATTATTATTATTATCATCATCGTTATCAGATGACGACAATGGATATATGGCGTTTGGTTTAAGTGGTGATACAACACAAAGTACTATGTTAGGTTCTGACGTCATGGTGACTTATATAGATAATGGCCTGATTAAAATACAAGATTACAGCATCAGTCAATATTCACTGGTAAGTGATAGAGCATTCAGTAATAACATCAGTCAATATTAACTGATAATTGATATTATATAAGCTAATATAGACTCCCATACCATAACTGAGAACAAGTTCAAGTAAGGAATTATTCTGAGAATTTAAACCAAGAATTTCCCAATTTCTAATTCCTCGATTTACAATCAAGTTATAATAACTGGTTAATGTTTATTGATAAACGTCAGTCTTCTTTGGTTACTCTTTGACGGGTTATGATAGAACCCCCTCTCTCTCTCTCTCTCTCTCTCTCTCTCTATATATATATATATATATATATATATATATATATATATATATATATATAATATCCTACATAAGAATGAAAGAGGAAGTCTGTTTAATATTGTTTATGATATAATATTATATTTTAGTTATTAAATTGGAAATTAGACGCCAAAGTTCACTCGCTGTCATCTTTTATAGTTATTTATTAGATTTTTTTATTCGTAATATAAATCATTATCTATTATTAAATTTAATGTCTATAAAAACTAAATATATTGTAATGTCACGAACATCTAACGAAATACCTACGTATGACATAAATAAAACACTCCTTCTAATGTTATTAATACAAATATTAATCTGGGAATTGGCAAGCAACTAGAAATATTATCATCCTGTAGAGAGTCTGAAACATCGGAATCTGATCCTGAAAGAAAATAATGTTATTTAACATCATTCGGGAATCAGGAATAAAGATAATAACTAATTAAAAATATTGTTAACAAGGCTCATCATTAAAAGTTTTAAAACAAATAATCTTGATTTAACAAATATATTCATCTTCCTTTGTTGTTCAGTGTTCTGGTGGAAATGGTGTTTGTCCTGATACAAAACAGCAAGGAACAGACAACTTACGATTAGTTAGCACTTCAAACCATGATGGCGTCACTTCCGCTCGATTTAGGAGACCTCTAGCGGCAGGTAAGAATTATACTTAATAGATATAATTTATGTGAGATGTATTATAAAAAAAAACGATTATTTATCTCGTATAATATATGTATTTCGTTATAATATTGTTTGTGATACAAGTACATTTTCCTATATTCATGTTTAATGGCGGTCAATCTATTTACTGCGGCCTTATTCCATGTTCACTAAATATTAATAAAGGTGTCTGTTTCGATTACTATTCTGTTCTCCGTTTAATCATCTGTGTAAACTCCCAATAATGATCAATAAACAATAAATAATAAACATTCTCCTTCAGAATCCTGAAC
Organism: Paralvinella palmiformis; assembly: GCA_025642065.1. Taxonomy (NCBI): domain Eukaryota; kingdom Metazoa; phylum Annelida; class Polychaeta; order Terebellida; family Alvinellidae; genus Paralvinella; species Paralvinella palmiformis. The sequence continues at coordinate 113,918 of JAODUP010000725.1, forward strand.
AAACCTTTATAAGATGATTTATTATCTTAGAAGATGTAGATAGTCGTAGTAGATAAGATAAACTTTCTCTGGTAGTTCATTTTACATGTTAAACAAATCTAATAAAATTAAAAACAATGGCTGGCATATTCTGTATAAATATCGCTTGAATTGTTTAAATCAGGTACATTTATTTTGGATAAAGTTTCTATATTATTTCTACTTCTGTTTGTTTATAACCAAAAGTTTCCTCAAAACATTTCATCGTCGTCTTCCAAGTTAGAACAATTGTATAACATTAATTTATTTTAATATTTTCACTAATCATAACAGTTCAATGATTACACTGACCTTAATAGAAAATATTATATTATATTATATAGATAATGTTGTCTATAGAAGTGTCTATATTTTATATTTTAGTTGATATCAATGTAGATAAAGAGATACCAACAGATAGAGCTGTATATATTGTGTGGGCTATCGGTAATGTTAACAATGATATGATGGTAACCAAACACAAGAGGAGGATGACTAACAGTTTGTATATTGATGATATATTGATGATTTACTGACAAGTTATTGATGTTATATTGATGATATATTGATGATTTATTGATGATCTTAGTATCATATAACGGCAGACAGCTAGATATATTGACATAGAAAAATATATGTATAACAAAAGTGTGTCGAATTATTTATTATGAGAGTAGTGTGTAAATCTGACATCAAGTTTACATTTTACATGTTAAAAGATTTACTTCAATTAGCCAACGACTTTAAAAGAAATTACTATTAGCTAGTATGCTATTTCGGTTGTTTTCGGTATAATTATCTTCTAAGTGATATTATAAATTTATTATATATATTTAACACGATAATAAAGTGTCATCTATTTCTGTTAGGATGAGTCCTATTTTAGCAACTTTTGACCAGTCTTTGTTTGTGTGAAGTTTATAATGAAGTCTTAAACATTACTTTTAGAATAATTAAACATTGTCTTACCTAGCATTTATATGTTGCTAATAAAGAGATAACTTTAATCAGAATATTTATACAATATTACGGTGTATTCATGGAGTATAATATATCATCACATACAGGTCAAAGATGCAATAATCGCCGTAATTTTATCTGACATTTTGACTTATTATTCATCACGGTTATGACGTCATAAAACGTCACAAATATCAAGAAGCATTATAAGTTAACTCTGATTCATTGTTTATAAAAAACAAATTGAAGTCTGACAGAAATCTAACTTATAGTAATAATTATAAAAACATGTGTCAATATTATCACTAATATGATGACCTATTGCGGGATAATTTATTTAATTTCTTTTTACTTTTGCTTCTGTGTCAAAGGAAAACGTGCTAGAGAAATGACGCACTAATTCAAACAACACGTGATATTCATTGTCCAATTAGAAAACATGACCTATTAATGAATATTCAGTGGATCAGGTCGTTGTGCCACGACGGTCGAAAACTACCGAATTACTTTATTTATGTTGGCAATAATCTCTCTCACCCCCCCCCCCTCACACACACACACACACACACACACACACTGATATTTAGTGTCCGAAATTAGGTCAATGATCAGCTGACGTTGATATTACGTAACAGAACCATGTCAACATGTAATTTATAACTTTGGAGATATTACAAATATTTAAATTATTATAATCGGGTTAGTGATTGTCTAATGCGTGTAACTTTATCTTTAAGGACAGACAAAGATCGATTTTGGTAGAACTCCGACTGATAATTGTAAAAAGATTGTTGAAGATAAAGACAACGAGCAGGTGATGTCATGGAAAATACCTAAGTTAAATGGGAAGAATGTGAAGTTATTTCGTGCCAGGATTGGCCCGACGGGGGGAAAGCGTGGTTATGAAGGAATAACGGGTAAAGAAAACATCTAGTCTGAATAATATATATATATATATATATATATATATATATATATATAATTCGCCATCAAATGTTTTTTAACACAAAATTGTAATATTGTTTTCTTTTTATTTTCTTCTTCACAATTTTTGCTGCAGATAAATTCTGAATAGCTGGAATTTAGCACTTTGTTGAGGCTATTTTTAGCACAAAAATTGAATTGTTATATTTATCAGTGTATTTATACTAAATATGCCAATCAACCACAGTTAGTTGAGTCCGTCATTAAGATATGTTTGATAATGAATAGAAAGATTTTAATCAATATATGCCTTAAAATCGAACGTCATTTAATAAAGCATATACGTGTATTGTAATATTATTATGTTTCAAATCAAACGAGTTATTAATAGAAACGAACAACAAGAGAGAGCTATATTATTGACATTGTGTTAACATATTTTGTACAATTTCCAATTAAATCTGAAGATGAATCGATACATCAAGATCAATAGATCTTTGTAGTTCGTTTAGTTATTGGCAAATAACCAAGTCTTTAATTTAAATTATATTAAAAACTCTTAGTTGTGATGTTGTTGTTATTATAGGTCAGGTGTCGTGAGGTATAGCTTGTTGTTGTTGTGATGTTGTTGTTATTATTATAGGTCAAGTGTCGTGGGGTATAGCATGGTATATTAATGGCTACTTAATACCTGAGATTATTGTCAAACGAGGGGACACATATACCTTTAAGGTGGAAGGTGGTGATGATCCCTCTAACCAAGCACAGTATCATCCTCTCTACATCACTGATGATCCTAAAGGAGGTTATGCTTCAAAGGATGACAAACAAAAGATGGTACATGACAAGTATAATTAAGTTACACACGCACGCACGCACGCACGCGAACAAACACATAAACAAACACCCCCCCCACACACACACACACACACACACACACACACACACACACACACACACACACACACATATATATATATATATATATATATATATATATATATATATATATATATATATATATATATAAATGTATAACCAAAATGAAAGGATTATATTACAGGGAATCAATTTTTTTGCTGGAGTGATCCATAACATTTCTGGTGTATATGGAACTGGTAAGTTACTTTATACGCTTAGATATCATAAACATTTTACAAAATATCAAATCTATAAAACACACAAAATACTTGTTACAGGTCGACACACACACACACACACACACACACACACACACACACACACACACACACACACACACACACACACACACACACACACACACACACACATACACACACACACACACGTAGATGTATCAAATTATACTTCTTAAAACCGGTTTGTATATATATATATATATATTCAGACGGTAGATTTTGTGAGTACACTAGTGATGCAGATCCTCTGAAATTTGACACTTTTGAGGAGTACTCTAGGACATTAGTACTCAAATGTAATGATGGTAAAGTGGCTGGTCAGTTTGAGTGGACCGTGTCTATGGACACGCCAGACTTGGTCTACTATCAGGTATGATAACACATACACACACACACACACACACATTGACACACACACACACTCTGACACACACACACACACTGACACACACACAGAGACACACACTAACGGTGTACTCTCGTTTCAGTGTTTTACTCATAATTACCTTGGGTGGAAGATCCATGTTGTTGACGAGTATCCTGAAGTAATTACTACTTTCAGTGCTGGTAGTCACGTGATGGCCAAAGGCAGCCATTTTCTTTACACTTTGACCTACTTTCTCGTTGTATATCTAATAAACAAGTAGAGATCAACTGTTTATGTTGTCAGAGTCCATTGACACTAAGATTATTATTCGATGAACAATTCTACCATTATGTCTGACATTGTATAAACTGACGAATTTGCATATTTTACAGATACATTATTATGTATGATTCTATTTCCTGTCCTATATTGATCTCTGTGCACGCGCTAGTACCTACCACCACGCGCATGTATATATATATATATATATATATATATATATATTAATCAATCCATCGTAATGTTCAAAGAGAAAGGCAAATCCGTGACATTATTAGATATATTGTCATATTACTTATATGTTTGTACTCTGAGAAAAGTGAAGACCCCAAAATAATTTGGCGAATAAACTTAAATTAAATAAAAACCAGCACACCACAATCAAGTAGTCACCATTGTGGGATATTTAATGATAATAATTAATGGTAAGTTTACATGTAGATCTATCACAATATATATTATTTTAACCAGTGCTGGAGGAGTTAAGGAGGTTGTCTCTGGTTTCCCTTGACCTTCAATTAATTTACTTGCAAGTAAATTAGAGGCAACCTCCTTAATAAAAATTATTTTGGTGTCTTTGTACTTTTTACTTTGCTCTGATTAACGAAATATAAAGTTGTTAATTATAAAATTGTGCTAAATCAATAAAATGAAGTCTATTACTTATAAACTGATAAAAGCACCACCAAGCTGTTACGCATTTGACAATCTCACTCGAATGAGGTACATTTCTCACTCAGATGAGGGTACATTTCCATACAAAATGGTGTCGACTATTTTTAAGATGATTTATAAATTTTAATTACACAGAAAATTACATTTGGAAAATACAAATAATTGATAATAGACTTAATTATTAAAAAACACACAACTTGTAATCATGGTGTTGGAGTTAAATACCGGAAATACAATTTGGTTTACTTTATCTAAATAATATTGGATCATTGTAGTAAAAAACAAATGATCTGCGCTAAATTTAACAAATTCCACTATATTTACAAGCAGAAAGGGGAAACTGACCATAAATTAAACAATCGGCCAATCAGATGTCAGTATTTTAAACATATTATGCATGCAAATGATCAAAAAAGTGAAGGCCATCAACAAAAACTTAACCCGGACAAAACTATCATTCGATTCTGAGTACATTATGTCATATGTACTTATATTTTGATGAAATCCATAACTTACCCACACATGAGTCTATTACAACAAAATTACTTAACAAAATATTGAGTTCACTTGGAAATAAGTCAGCGTTCGTACATGATGAAACTGACTAGAACATTCTTAATGATAAATTAACTGTGCAACTCAGAGATTGAACACGTTATGTTATATTATGGAGGCGATTTAAATACTATCTTACTTTTACGACCGCGCGCACACGCGGACACACACACGCGCACATATTTGTGAGTCAATTATTTATCGAAACACAATATGAGACTAAGTGTAAATCAAATGAAGTTATTAGAGGCATATAGAGACCAAATACACAGCCAAAAAAACTGAGTTTGATGTTTTCACTTCAACTTTATTTGAATTACTGGAAATAATCAATCATAATCAATAATCAATCATCAACTAATCGATCATCAAATCAAATAATCAATCATAAATATAAGTTGGTTGAGGACTTCAATATAAAAAAATATTGAATTATGGTCATTATGACAAGACAATTACATATGTTAGTAACATTTTTCCTTTGGCTTTCTTTATGAAATTACAAATCCTTCCATAATTACCACATCTACTACAACATTATTAGATCATATCTAATCAAATACTACTTTGCCAGAGTCCATAAATCGAATAATAATTAATAATGTAGCTGATCACTTTGGAATATTTCACAGTGAGAAACATAACAAAAGTTTTTTTCCGGAGAAAAATGCTTTAAGATTCAACCAGTTATTACTAAAAACATATTTTAGTTCGGTTTATGAAATAAAACTAATGATAAATCAAATTTACCATAAACATTCAACGTAAATGTAAGTGACGTATTTCAAATAAGTGAGTCATTTAATAATAAGCATTTTGTAGATTATCTAAAAATAAACCAGATTGATAATATGTTTCTAGAACTAATTGATGAATGCATAATTCTAGAAATTATAAATAATCTCAAATCCAAAATGAGCTCGGAATATGATGAAATTCCCACTAAAAATAGCAAAGGTTTTTCCAAATTATAAGTCTTCAAAAATGTAAGTCTATTATCAACCTTTTTACAAATATTTGATAAGATAATATTCAACAAAACTATGGCATTTATTGAAAGGAAGAATATTTTATATAAAACACTTGTATGGTTTTAGGACTAAACAAGCAACCATTCACCCAATTATTCATTTACTGAATAATTGTTCTTTGGCAAACAGTAACCACCCTAAGCAATAAACTGCCATGATACTAAGTGATTTGAGCAAAGCATTTGATGTTATCAAACATTCTATTCTCTTAAGGAAACTGGAACACGATGGTATAAGGGTAAAATTATAATCTAGTTGGTCAATTACCTTAGATACAGAGTTGGGGGTGCCTCTGTGGTCTAGTTAGGTAGCGCGTTGGACCACAGATCATTACCATCTCAGTTCGAATATCGGCATGTTTCATCTTTGACTTCGTTTTATTACCTTTGGAGGTCTCTCGGCCCATTTAGCCTACCATGTGCAAAAAGTGGCCGTAGACATCAATCACCATCATCACCTTATTGACAGACAGATAGACAGCAATTTGGTTAAGTTGGAAAAAGGCAGTAACAATTTTGTAAAATTGAGTTTGGTGTCCCACAAAGGGTCGATGTTATGGCCTTTTTTGTACCTATTGTATGTAAATGACATATCTGGCTGTACCGAAAGACATATGTTATCCTTTGCAGATAACACCAGATTGTTTTTGTCTGATTCTGATCCCAAGAATTTGTTTGAAAAGGCAAATATTGAAACCAATAAATTATTTAGCTGGTTTTGTACAAATAGACGGTTACTCAACTCCCAAAAGACCAAATTCATATTAATTAATCCCTCTAAAGCTAAATTTGATCTTAATAGTCTCAATCTATAATTAAATGGAATTCGATTGGAGAGAATTGGTATTATTATTATTATGTACAATTAATGTATGGTATGTTAACATTCATTACAAAGACTGTCAGATGTTATCACGTATACTATTTTTCACATCGAGGCTTGTTTTTTTTCAATATTTCAAATTGATTAGCCATTATAATTGTTGTATAACCATTCTGTGCACGTAATGTTCACCAAGTACATGCCCTCACTAGTAGGTGTTTTATTCGGGTTACAGACACTTCGCCACTCAATTATATGGACATAGCGCCACCTATCGAAGGATAGACACTTTGCCACCCGCGACATTTCGCCACTCTTAAAGCAATTATGATATACACACCATTCCTTTATAAATTAATAATAGTCTACTCTACTTAACATTTGAAGGCTAAATAAAATAAAATTTATTAAATCCAATATAAAACTCAGAATAGTTTGGGCCCCCCCACACACACACTCGCATACAAAGTACAGTCATTATGACTGGCTGCGGATAACATGGAGAAGTCACAAGTTCAGAAGTTTGTTCGTCAGTTAAAGAAATAAGATTCCTGGTATTTACACCAGGTTTATTGTGATAACTATTTACTTTGTAGCTGGAAGGTATTAATCTAATACATTTAATATGCCTAATTAATTTACTGCCAGCCCGGGTTCCCCATCTTGTGCGACGACGCGTACGGCAAGTTGTTAAAACATTGGCTTTCCCTTCACACCGGGGCGCCGGCTGGTTTTCAAATATATAGCATAAATATTTTGCTCACTGTTCACTTTGTACTATTATAATTATAATTTAGTTATTTATTGTTATGAACCAGGATATGTCTGTGAGTAACACTGATGTATGTAGAGGCTAGAGAACAAAAAGAGTCAAACATGTGTTGTTTATAAATGCTTATTTATATACAAACATAACTAAGCAAAACATATACAAATGACAAATACATTAGTGAACCGACCAGGCATGGTTTAGTCTCACCCTGCACATTATTTTACAATACAGACAATAATTATCATTTGGTAATTACACTCTTATTCAAACTGACATCACTGCATCATGAAATCTATTTCTGTGATGGATACAATTCTATTAACTAGTCTAAACGTTTCAAACAGCCAATAACTCTCTTTACATGTACATTGGATATAGTTGCCTCGATACTGATCTTTTATATGCAGTTTCCTTTTGTGAAACATTGAATCTTTAATATATTACCTGACACTCAACCACCCTAACCTGCAGATAGAACTGTCACTGCACCAACAGACTTAAGCCTATTAGATATTTGCATGGGCAGTTAAATTACTAGATTTCACTGCAGTCTATAATACAAATAGAATCTCTATATTTTCTTTTGAAACATACAGGCATATGCTTTCTAATACTATTTCTATCTGACCATCCAATCAAAGTCCTCACATATTTGGACAAGATAGGTAGCCATAATCTATAAACATTAGATACAATAGTTAATTCAAGACCAAATATATTAACAACGTCTTGATGTAAAAGACCAAGTCTCAGCTTCATAAAAACAAGCAGTATATGGTCTTCGACAGAAAGATGTGCATGACACACCTTAACTGAATCTCTCACTATATCTACCACCGACATAAACAAAGATAAATTTAGTAGCCCTGTATAAAATTGTATACTATCATTATTGTCCTTGATGACATAAAACCCCAAAACTTTTGACTTCCTTGTTAGCATGTCATTTTCTGCTCTAAGTCGATAAACCTCTTCATTACTGTAATGTTGTCAATCCATAACAGTCCACAATTAATTATATCGAGGACTTAATGTTGGTTTTTAGAATTGTAATGGACCGGAAACAGTTTAGAGAATAAACCAGATGATCAAGATGTATCTGTGATTTATTAATAATATACTTGATGACAATCTACAAACATCACATTGGCGACGAGGTTATTCGAACTCTATCGGTGTTAATCGTTATCTGTGTATACACGATGGCAGGTGCATTGCCAATATTTCCAACATTTCAGTGTGAGGACTTAAATAATGCTGGTCCACGTTGGACGAAGTGGTTGAGTCGTTTTGAAGTGTTGTTATCTGCTATGGACGTTTGTGATACGGAACCAGAGAAGAAAAGAAGCTTTGCTATTGCACTATATGGGTGCAGAGTGCTATGACATTTATTAAACTTTGAAGAACGAAGAAGACGATTACAGTGCTGTCAAAACGAAAATTAATGACTATTTTGTGCAGAAATAATAACAGTGAACAATGATGAACTTAATCAAGACAGTAGTCATAATTCAAATGTGACAGATGTCTCAGCAGGTCGTCCAAGGCAACGCACCAGAATGCCAGCAAGATATAGACTTTATTTCTAAGTGATATATATATATATATATATATACTATAGTTTTATACAACTATATGTGTAAGAATGGAGTGAATGTAATTATGATGTAAAATGGAGTACATTGTTCTGTAAGATTTTATAATTTGTTTTATCAGAGTTAGTTACAAATATATATATATATATATATATATATATATAATAGTAGCTTATCAATTGACTTGAGATAAATCATTATCTAGGTGTAAAATTCAGTGTTATCGTCGGATATTCAAAATTTGAATTTAAGATTGTTCGAAATTCACCTATTACAAATACTTGTTTAACTTGAGTGAAACATATATGAAATGATACATTCCAATTCAATTCCATATATTTAGTCCCCAACTAAGATTACACCTATAATGGAGATCACGCAGTTACCTTTCTTTTATCAATATTGAATGGCGAAGCAATTAATATCCTAGCAACAGTCTACTATTCTTAGTATAATTCACTGGGCTTTCTAAGTATCAACATGGTTGGTGCCATATTATTGATCATTTGATATGGTCCACTAGTTATAAGAATTATATAATATTGATCATGCTGAACTTTAATGTCCTAATACTCATCCCAATAATTACACAGGATACTAAGAAATATATTTCTGAATTAAAAGGTAATTTGTGGACTTTATAAAAAGAAAAATTCCTGAACTTAATTGACCCCATGTCTGTATTGAGCCATGGCAAATGAATATTTATAGGTCAAACTTTTAACTAGGTCATATTAACTGCTATTCTATGTCTATAACTGCCATATTTTATATTGTTTTATTATATAAATGTATGTTTCTTCACTCTGTGGAGGTTGAAAAAAATAGATATAAATAAATTGACCTTGACCTGGAGTAGCATATTGGATGTAGCCTTGGTAGAAGCTGCATCATTACTTGTGTTCTATATGGCAATTCTGGAGCTGTATAAATAGGACTCTCCATAGAAAGCCAGCTTCTATTTCTCTCCCCAGTTATAATTCAACTATTTCAAGGATAAGATCACCCAAATTCATGCTTCTTTCCCAGTTTCTACTTCTAATTGTAATATTGATTTTCCAGTTGTACATCACCTTTACACAGTGTTTAAACCAACCTCACTTAAGTTCTGTGAACTTTATTCTATCCCTACATTTCTGCAAAAATCTTGTCTTCATACACTAATTGTTCTAATTACTAATATAATAAATTGATCACTAAGATCCGGAGTGTTCCCTTCTCGTTTTAAACATGTCCATGTAATCCCTCTTCTTAAGATACCATCTCTACCAGCCAATGACTTAAATAGCTATAGACTTATCATTCATATCTAAAAAACGTATCATGTTGTTTGAACGTTCACTTAAACTGTATTCACCTGTCTTATGTTTTTCAATCTGCTTACAGACAATTTCACTTTACAGAAACCGCTCTACTGAAAGATCACAACGACATAGCATTAAACATGGATACAGGAAAGGTCACAGCACTAACACTATTATATTTATCTGCAGCCATTGAGCATTGTGTTCTTCCAGATCGCCTCTCTGATTGGTATGGCATATGGGGTATAATACTTACCTGGATCCTCTCATTCTTAATGAATAAGTTTCAATCAATAAAAATAAGAAAATGTTATTCTCTTATTCAGACCATCATTTATATGCATATGACACCCAAGTATAGACATCTTTATCTACAGCAGACACTGATCTTTCCCTTAAACATTTGGTGACTGTCTCAGTGATATCTCTGGCTGGATGACAAAGACTAAACTTAGGTTCAATACCAAGAAAACAGATTTCATCATCATAGGTACATCCAGACAACATAGCAAAATTACTTATTTCTTCCCTACACACATTCTTCGTCATAGCATCACACCACCAGACACTGTACCTAATCTTGCTGTTACATTTGATAGCGATTTTAATTTCAGAAAACATATTTCTATGCCATGTTGCTCCTGCTTCTATCATATTCGTGACCCTCGCCGTATTCGTCGCTATATTTCTGTTTCAGTCGCCAAAACCATTGCTACAGCACTCCGTTACTAGTAGGCTTGATTATTGCAGCTCTCTTCTTTATAACATCTTATTGCTAAACTTTAGTGTGTTTACAACTGCTTAGCTCGGGTTGTGACAGTGGTCTCCTCGGTTTTCCCATTCTGTCCCACTTCTGAAATCTTTTCAATGGCTCCCTGTTCAATTTTACATCTCTGCACTATTGCCTATCAAACTCTTTCTTATGGAGAACCTTCATATATATTTTCCATGCTTTCTTTAGCATCCAAGTCCAGAGAACTACGTTCATCTGGTTTTCACTTGTTGTCTATTCCCAGGGTTAAAACTCATGCTGGGACTCTTGGTTTTTCAGTTGCTGTCCCTACTCTTTGGAATTCACTCTCTGAACATGTTAAGTCATCAAATAGCATAGTTTCTTTCCATCACCATTTGAAAAGTCACCTTATCCTTCCTAAGTTTCCACTCCATCTGATCATTATTGATGTACTTTGCATTACAAATCAAATTTCAGAAAAGCATTGACTGGTTCTTATACAGGCCTTTCTATTTGAAAAATAATGGAATAAAAAATCGTTCTCCTAAAATTGACTAGAAGAGTAATTTACTCTCCTCAATTGATTGATAAAAATGTAAAATAAAGATGATCATTAATCCACCGAATGTAAAATAAAGATGATACTGCTACCAGATCATTAATCCACCAAAGGTAAAATAAAGATGATACTGCTACCAGATCATTAATCCACCAAATGTAAAATAAAGATGATACTGCTACCAGATCATTAATCCACCAAATGTAAAATAAAGATGATACTGCTACCAGATCATTAATCCACCAAATGTAAAATAAAGATGATACTGCTACCAGATCATTAATCCACCAAATGTAAAATAAAGATGATAATTAATCCAACATACTACAAAAGCTATTGAAGTCTCAAGTCATGAAGTTAGCTAAAGAAGATGAGAAATATATTATGTTCTCTAATACTGTTCAAAACAAGCTACCAACAACGAATAGTTTAATCAATTTGCACAAACTAGTAGTACTACTACTCAAAAAACATATAATATAGAAATGTCTACGATTTGTAGCCAATAACATTGGCGTGGTGTAATGTTCATTTGAAAAACGTTATATAATAATAATAATGTATATTTAATAAAGCGCCCTTACTAGCAGGAGCCATTCAAAGGCGCTGTACAAATAATATGTAATATAATAATACCCCAAATAATATGTCTGTAAAAACCCTGTAATGATTTAAAAGATAGTAATTATTTATCTGTGAAAGTGACCTTAAATAGGTGTGTTTTTAGAAGAGACTTAAAATTTCCAAGAGTCAACACATTTCTAATATTTGCCGGCAACTTATTCCACAAAGTGAGGGCTGCAACACTAAATGCACAATCACCATATGATTTGAGCCGAGAAACTGGCACCTGCAATAGTATCTGACTGGATGAACTGAGTTTTCGGGATAACTTTCTAATGGAAACCAGTTCACACAGGTATTCTGGCGCCATATCATTAATAGATTTATAAGTTATTAACAGAATCTTAAAATGGATACGCTGTCTAACAGGTAGCCAATGTAGTTTTTGAAGAATTGGGGTGATATGATCATATTTTCTAGTATTTGTTACAATGCGAGCTGCAGTATTCTGAATTCACTGAAGGCGATTAATGTTATAATCAGATATGCCATATAACAGGGAGTTACAATAGTCTATACGAGATGTAACAAAGGCATGAACTACAGTTACAAGTGATTCTTGTGTCAAGAATGTTTTTAAACAGTGGATGTTCTTAAGATAGTAGTAGGCAGCTCGGCATACTGATGTGACATGTTCATGCATGTTAATACATTGGTCAAAAATAACCCCTAGATGTTTTACTGACCCATTAGGGGTAATCGAAGATGCACCCATCTGTAATGCTGGTGTCTTTAGGGATTTAACACAATGTGGTGATGCCAAATATAAAATATTTGTTTTATTATCATTTAGTTTTAGAAGATTTTGAGTCATCCATATCCGAACATCAGCAGTGCTCTAAATTCTTCAAGGAAGAGGAGAAATTTAACTCATTGTCAGGATCCAGTGATATATACAGCTGCGTGTCATCAGCATACAAGTGATATTTAACCCCATATCGCTGTGCAATGATCCCAAGAGGACGGGTATACATTGTGAAAACCAGAGGACCAAGAACTGAACCCTGTGGTACACCAGATAACAAAAACTGAATGTCAGATAAAATACCATGAACAGTTATATATTTTATTTGATACTATGTGCATCATTTTTTACCCTTCTCTTTGACAGATTAGGTGCATGGTGGTGCTCGAGTGTGATGACGCTGTTCAAATGGAAAGGCCTGCTTATAGACCCATAATATAACAATTTTTTAAACAAATCGTAAAATACATCAAATTATAATATTATTTACCTAATATGTTAACATTTGTTGATATTTAATGGGCATATTTCACAGGAATATTAGCACATTTTCATAATGTTCTTGATGTGATCATGCGATAGAAATTCTGTGCATTTTTTCCACCATGAAGATCTCCAGCTGAAAACTGTTGCACCAAAAATGAACACACGACTGCCCTATATTTTACCTCAAAATGACAGTAGCTTGGTCAGGCTAGTATTTTGGACCAATCACTAGCCCAAAGACAAAAGCCACAAGACCCGGGCATCGAGGCTACCGATTTTTTCACAAACTAAAATCACAGGATCCACTTCACATATCAGTATATTTTTCAAACTGATATTTATATTTGTGGGATTTATATATGGCATATATAAACCTTTCTGGTTTCTTAATATTGATTCAGATGGAAGAAAGTATGTTCTATACACATTACACGCAGATCATACAATACAAACATCAGAAAAATACAATGACATCTTCACTCCGAGTTCTAATCAGTAAACAGGTATAAAGACACCTATAATAACTGACCACAGATTACTCTTATAATCTGTATTTATTAAAGTCATGCATGACTAACGAGAACATTAAAAAAATGATAAACTTCATCATGGTCATATACTCCTACTTCTGTTGTACAAATGCTGCATTTGACTGGATGAAATGTGTCCATATCACTTTGTTCTACCAAATCACAGATTGCACTCTTTGACCCCATAATGCTTGTTCCAGCATCAACTAGATCAGTGCCATCTTCATCCATTTTTAATAATTTCATCTTCTTTTGTTTTCTCTTATTTTTCTTCTGTTGTTTCTTGCTGAGCGGAGCTTCTTTTGGGAATTTGAGAATCTCAGTTTTATTAACATCACAATTTATAACAAACATTGCTCTGTATTGGTTTTTGTAGATGTCATGTCTGAAAAATGAAATAACAAACAAATTATTAATGTCTTATTTCTTGCAGAATAATTTTTTTTTTATCTAACTACAAATCACTGGAAAACAAATAGTTAGTAAATAAGACATGTTTTAGATATTCACATAGTTAATTTAGTTTTGCTAATCTTTCTACATAAATAATATCTTTGTTAAAAATATAATTTACTGTACGTCAAAATAATTATCACATCAAATACATTGTATCTGGGATTTTCCAACCCAGTGCTAATCCATAGATTATATTTCTAACTACACGATGTTTATAAAGTGTTAAAAACAAGGCTAGAATTCTGTCAACTATCAATGATAGACATGGAAGACAGGTTATTAGACAATAATGAAGGTATTGTTATTAAGGGAATGTTTTGTTATTACCTTACCATTAATATCTTTGTTATAGTCCAGAGTACTATATTGTTTGTTATAATTACTGACCATTATATATTGTTAAATTACCTCTAGGACTGTTCTTATGTGATAATCTAGCACCAACATAAACACCCCAGGGTGTATATTCTTTTAACCGTCATAATCTAATGAGATAGTCATTTAACACTGAGTCAGTTAGTCATCATGTACTATGATGTGTATTTGGCCAACAATAAGTGACTAGAGTCAGATTGATTATATCCTATTCTCGAGTCGATTATTCTAATCACAAAGTCTAAATGAACACAATTTCCATATGAACTCAAAGAATAAAATATTAACTTCTTCTGATAATGATCCTACACAATCATGGGGAAGTTGTATGATCATGGGGAAGTTGTATGATCATGGGGAAGTTGTATGATCATTGGGAAGTTGTATGATCATGGGGAAGTTGTATGATCATGGGGAAGTTGTATGATCATGGGGAAGTTGTATGATCATGGGGAAGTTGTATGATCATGGGGAAGTTGTATGATCATGAGTAAGTTGTATGATCATGGGGAAGTTGTATGATCAATCATGTTTACCATATTTCTATTAATGATGAACTGAAGAGTAAACAAAATAAATAACACATCACGATATTCCCACTCCATCTGACTTCACCCAAAACTCAAAGATAACACCTTTATTAGTCTGCTACCTGTTAAATATCAGATAATTTACAAACCTTTGACAATCAAGACATAATACAGTCATACATGCAGGACAGTTCAGTACAGCATCACTATGTGGCAGAGGTGTCTGCTCGTTTGACATGTTGGCTTTAGGTGATGTGATGTCACTAGTCTGTCCACTAATGCTCGTGTAGTCACTATCTGGCTGGTAACTACGTCTTTTGGCATCAACCCATTTCTGGTTTTCGTCATCAATGTTTGGATCATAAAATAGATCATCATTAGAAATTACACCATGATGAACACTACCTTTGTCTGAAATGATAAAAAAAACATATGTTGATATTACCAGATTGTACAGTCATATTTGGGGTGGGGTAGAGGAATTAAAAACAACTAGGGATGCTGCTCTTGGTCTCAACTAATATAAACTTGTATAAGATTATTTCAAGATATGAACTTTTGATAAAGTGAAAACTTTACTTAGAATAGAAGGGTAAGAATTTCTTTTTAAAAGATTTTATTAGTAAAATATTTAACAGTAATCAGTGAAAAGTTGCTTCAAGGTAAAAGTAGTTTTTAAAAAGCTAATTGTCACATTATTTTGTAAAATGTTGTAATAGTTTGGCTTTATACAAATCACAGATTACCAAGGCTTGAGCCTTGATTGTAAAAAGTCATCAAATATTATCATCCATAAACCATATTATACTTTATAGGATCTTATAATTAAAAACAAACAAACATTCAGACTAGAAGAAAACAAGATACACCAAGAAGTCAGTTGGAGTCATCCATACTACACATGTATTTAAATATCCTCCTATTCAAAATAGCAAAACTTTCTTATAATAGCAATGATTTGGTAGGGACCTAATGAGGGCTGAGTCAATTCAATCTCAGGCTGTTTATATGCACCATCTGACGATAGGTAACAATGGCCAATTCAGGATGTCTACTGCTGTGCGTTCATTTCCGGTAATGTTGTTTGAAGTAGTTTATTAGTAGTTCCCATGTGCCAGCTTTGGAAGTAATGAACAGAGTGTGTTTGCTGTAATTGTTTTCTTTGATGTGGCTTCTATGGTCATTCTTTGCGTGGCCTCATTTACCATTCTGTTCAATTAAACATGCTCACATATCTCAATAGTAATGACATGTCTTTGTGATCACATCACTAATTAGACCATTGGATTAAATAATCATGGCGGTTATCACCATTAAGTTTGGATTCGAAAGACAACAGAGAAAGCACACTTAATAAATTTGTTTATTGTTCATTATTAATGTTTGAAAACACTATTATATTGTATTTCCCGCTAAATTATGCCAAATATTACCTTCCCTTTTAGCATGACCAGTGTATAAGACGCACCCAATTCTGGCGTCGATTCCAGAATATAAAAAGGGCATCTTGTACGCGAGTATATACAGTAGATCTGCATTAGGCTGAGGAAAAATTCCTGATGATCAACAAGAAACTGATGTTCATGAATAATTCATATCTCTGCCTTTAGTATACACTGTAGAATTTTGTCAATAAAATACACCAATCACCAGGTGATACTCACCCACAGTTAAGAAGACTATTAAAATATCTGTATTTATATATTTATGTTCGTTCCTCTCCCACATTCACAAGATATTCACATAAATTGTCTTACTACAGACCATACTCAGAGTTTATTTAATACTAAAGCATTTAAATCACTGAGACAGCAGCACCATTTAATATGGTTAACCAAATATAAAAAGGGGAACAGTGAGCCCAGATATAATACTACAAGTCTTTTTTATATTAGTCTTGATTTAAAACTAAACTCTTTTATTCAACTCTTCATCTTTTATGTCAAACAGCTATTACTGGCTATGCTGTCAAAAGTGAGCCCTTACTTTATACAACACCCTTCTACATGTGCCTCATGTACTAAACTAAAACTTGTTTAAAACAGGCAGTTAATCACTGAAGTATGGTAAGCTAAGTGTATAAAAACTACTTAGCCACAGTAGTTGTAGGTTTGTTAAAACAATACCTTTGCTGGATGATTCCTCATCAGAATCCGAGTCAAAATATACTTTGTCATAGATATTACTCTCTTTGCTTTTCTTCTGGGATGACTGATTATTCTTACTACCTAAAGCAGCATCTGAAACCAACAAAATAATAATAATGTTGTATTTTCTATTCATGACTGTAAAAATGCATACACATGAAGTCCTAAAAATGCAGTTCTTTTTATGCATTTAGCTACAAATGTTGAGGATCCAAGCATGAAATTGTTGATTTTTCTACAAAATCTCAGGAGTGACAATAAACATAAAAATTCTGCTTAACACACAATTCAACAGTGGAAGGAACCAAATAAAATTTTATTATTAGGGGTATTCTTTGGATTTTTCATCCTAATCCACAATTTATTAAAACCACAGATAAAAATAATTCCTTATATTTTTAGTTTACCAAATTATGATATTATAAAACACTAATAACATCACAATATGTAGCAGATACATATCTTAATTCAATGTGAACCAGAATTTAGGCTCTTCGTAACAATCAGGAGCCATAAAAGTAATCTTTATGAATATTCAGTTCTCACCATTTCCACATAACAATTTCTACCACATTTGTGGCTGGATAGAGTTGTGTACTAATGTTGTCAATGTGTGTGTGTGCAGTCATGCATAAATCTAAACTTGGATGCTGATATTTTGTTCCATTATATGTGTAAAGTCATTAAAACTTAGCATACATGTCTATTCTGTTTTATGGTTAATTATCTATACTGGGGTGTCCTCAAAATGATCTATACAAACAAAACATTATTTTGATGCTCCTACTCATAAAATAAATCACAGGATAATGATACTTTTATAATAAAACCAACTAAATCAATCAACAAAGCCTCATCAGCCAAGAGATTATTTTTTATAAAGTCCCATAACTTACTGCTGGTTCCATAATCTGTATTAGTTAGAGTGGTCATAAGCAACATTTATCCACAGAATGTGGACATATATTTTTGACAATTTCCATCTTTTTTCATAATATATCTGGTTACTAAAGTGAGTAATGGGTAGTTATGAATCATAGCTTCCAATGCATTATAATTTATGATAAATTTAAATAATAAATCACCAGTAAATTTTACAATGAGCAGGTCTTTTTGTTTGCAATTTACTAATTTATCAAGAAAGTGTTTTACTGACTGAACCTGAATATATGTTTTGTTTACATGTCATTAAAGTTGTGAAACATAAAATTTATGTTCGAGGTAATCAATAAATTTTAAGGCCAATCATCAAATCAAATTTTCTTGCCAAAATGGCAACAAACCACAAAATGGAGAAAATAAGTAACATTCATATAATTTCATAATTATATAAAAAAGTTACATAAAGGATGAGGATAAGATTATGAACTGTGCTGCAGTTAATCAGGGGCACAGATTGGGACAAATAAGTTAGTGGCCCTTATCCAATGTTAGTGGCCCTTATCCAATGTTAGTGGCCCTGAAAGGGGAGTGGTGTGGCCAGTGAGTCAAATGTAGCAGGGGTGCCATAACCCTGACCAAGAAATATTTGGATCAGCCATTAAAAGTGTTTCTCAGGTATATTTCAAGTAACATGAAGTCTTTTCTGGAGGGTTTTGTGAAGCAGCCACCATACTGACTGGTGGCAAAATAACACAGTCTACACCCCAACAAGAACAAAACTTTATTTAGCTCAAATAGAGAAAATATACATGTCTGACTGTCAGATTAAAAAAGGAACAATAATATTACAGATTACATATAAATTTTCAAAAGTCTATCAATTAATTCCTGCTTCAAATCCAAGTTAACATCCAACTTCAAATCACTGTCATTATATGATAACCATGGTCTTCCAGCTTTCTATATAGCCAAGAATCCTGAATTTTACGGCCCTGGTCGTAAATTCTGGATTCAACCATCTGATTCAGTGTCTAGTCCCAAGAAAAATAGGTCAGAAGGTGAGAGGGGTGTCTGAAACATATGAATGATGGATACAGCGATGTCGCATATGCTGGCGCAATGTCACATACACATTCCGCATATATGGTATCTCTGCTTTACCACAAATTGTTTCACAGTTCGACAGTATGGTCACCTGATGGGTGAGTATTTCGAATTAAATGGTCGCCTTTACCAACAAATAGTCGCCAAGGGCAAGTTGGCGACCGCTAATTTTCAGCCCTGGTTAATATTTCAAACTTGAGATTTGAGTGTCAAAAAAGTGCACTAAAATTATAGAATGTTTTAAAAATGGAAGTAATAACTTTAGTGCTCATGGTCCTAATTCTGCTGATAATCTTCTTTGGTTTGCACATGTATAAATTATAATAATATTACAAATTGACCAAACTCAACAACAAATATTATCACATTAGAGAAACAATGTGTATACCTTCTTTGTTTTTTCGTTTTAGGTTTTTCATAGTTTGATTCAATTCTGCTTCCATTTCTTTCTCAAACTCATCATCACTAGAGGAATCCTGAGCCAGACTACGTCTCTGTAGTCGACGTTTCTGTTCTGGAGTGCCATGTAATATGACTTCTACTTCATCTTCAGAACTGTGTAACACAAAAATAAATTACATAAATGTTGTGTAAGACAACAATATTAAATTATATTAATGATCAGTAGACAGATTAAGTAATATTAGATTATATGTTGTGTAACAATTACTAAAGGTCAACCTTCTGTTATGGGGTATATTAACAATACACATTATTTGTTAATAACTATAAACAATGACAAAGCCACATTCTGAACACAAGACAAATCTGACTGCTGTCTTTAGGGTTATCTCATACAGGGTCATAGCATCATTCGTTCAACCATCAATATTTAACAATAACTCGGCTGGCACCAGTAACATTTTCAGAACTTATTTAGATGTTAATAACATTATTATCTAGGTATACAGTTTAATTTTAACTTTCTAATGGGCAAGTATGATTAAATCCTTGTTTTATAGTCAATTTAGCTTGCATCTAATTGTTGTTGATCCCATACAATGATACATTGGATCAACAAGATATCTAAACAGTGTATAAGGATTCAGATTTATATACATATATAGTACATGTATATATCTTAAAATAAGTATTCAGATTTATACACATATAGTACATGTATATTTCTTAACATAGCACACTGAACTAAGTGTGCAATTTTTTATGAAAAAATATTTCAACCGATTATACTAGAGAAAATAAGAAAGAATATTAACTATTAAATATAACAAGTTACATTAGATAAATAATACAGTGTCTTTATATCCAGATCTGCGGGTACTTTCTGTGAACAAGTGCATGCCTCAGGGTTTATAAACAACATCTGGAGACAGTAATATTTCAATCCACAGGAAGTTGAAAACAATGCGTTATCTTGTAAAATGTATTCAGGTTGTGTTTAGCTCTCACGACACAACTTATGACACAACCTATTGTATTTCTGATATCTACCCCACCCCCCACTATCTAACCACATTACTCTGGACATTGGCTTTCTGGTATCCAATAAATTTAAAGGTTTCACAAATTACTAAACCTTTTCCTGTGACCTTTAAATTTAATTAGTCAAAATGTTAGTGTTATATATTAAAATCAATTTCAATCAGAAATCTATATATTTTATTGTTTCATAGAAATAAACTTACAGTAGTTTAAAACTTGCTTTGCTAGCATCTCACATGGCAGATACTTTAATCGAGAATCTTCGGAAAACTTCAGAATAAGACGTCATCTTTGCCAAACAAAGACCCCCAAAACTCCATGTGGCCTTATTTAAAATGTGATACGTGTTCTATATTGTCTTTATTAAACAATATACATATAAAATGGTGTATTCTGTTGGATACAATTGTGCAAAGAAACATACATCAAATACCAATGACTATATCTGATGTGTAAGTGCTGTCAAAACCCGGCCTGAAAAAACAACAAACCCCTGAAAATTACAAACCAAAACGGCTAAAATTACAAACTGAGGGCAGCACATCCCTGTATTAGTGTAAAGTCTAGAATAAGCCACATATGGGAGAGCCTGATGCATCAACCAGGCTCCCATATACAGACAAATACCACTATATTTTAAATGAAGTTTTGCAATAGGAGGAGGGAAATACTCGCAATCAGGCCCAGTGTATTGACTTATCAATTAAAGTATTTAAACTTATACCAACACAAACAAATACACACCAATCCAACTCTTGTTGTGGGCCGGCTGTCGGTTGTCTGTGACCTTGTACCCGCACTATGAGTTTGCCTCAACCCCTGTACTAGGTGTGCCACTGAGCTTGATTCTTTTCGAGGATATTGACACAATAGAAGTTTTGTAATTATTAAGTCAACTGGTCAGAACACTTGTAAACAAAGTGTGGCACTATGTGATGTTTGGCAAAGATGACATCACACAATAAACTCTAGTGAGTGTAGTAGACACCAGCAATGGCTCATAAAAGTTCAGAAATTAAGGATAATATGGTAGTGCATCTGATAGGGAATAAAATAATTGTTTGTTACGTTATATTTACTTCAAAATGTGAAATTTCTTTCCTGTCACCTATAAAATTAAAGTCCCTTTCTATTCTAGTTTAAATTTTGAGGCTATCTGCATTTAAATTTTTTACTGTTCGTTTATGGGTTACTTCCTATGTCTCTAATTCCACCTTGAATAACTTCATCCTTCCTTATTGACTTTCATGATTTCACAATTCTTCCAAATTTTTTCATCCTTGGTGATTTCAACCATCATTTCGATACACAGTCTACTGCTACACCGACATTTAATGGCATCTTATTCTTAGCAACTTTTAATATAAAGTTTTACACACACATTCATGGTAACTGGCTTAATCTCCTCACAACTCGGTCTACACCTAACTATATTCATAGTATGAATTTCATACACTAACTGCCAGAGATGGTTTATCATATCATTTCACTGTCATAACAGAAATTAAATTTAAGCATAATTCAGTTGACTCTAAATTTCTAAGTGTAATATTCTTTATCCCTAACCCTCACAACATTGACATTTAATGATGACATAGTAAAATCTGAACTTATCACCAACACTAAAGCCGACTTTTCACAATTATGTGAACAAACATGCATCTGTTAGATCAGAATCCATAACAGTTCAATCACCTGCACCATGAATGTCCCCTGAAATTATTAAGGCCAAAGTGCATCCTGCTATTTAGAGGAATATAATGCATATGGAGGAAATCATACACACAACTTAACAGGTCTAGGCATACTAAACAGTGCCATTTCTGGAATAGACTCATCTGCTAATAGCCAAATCTGACTTTTATAGGAACATGATCTCCAACAACTCTGACAATCCTCTTTAACTCTGGAACTGTATACCAGTAAATAGGACTCTCTATGGAAAGGCTTGTTTCTCTGCCTGCTCATGATTAAACTAATTCACTCTGCAATTCTTTTTCAAAATAAGATCAGCCAGATTCATGCTTTTTTCAAGATAAGATCACCCAAATTCATACTTCTTTCCCATGTTGTGCTTCTAGTTGTAACAGGGTTGCCAAGTTTCTCGCCTACACTGTATAAACCATGGTAATTACCCAGTTTCTGCAAATACAGCAGAAATACCTTCTGCCCAAGGGAGAAATGGCAGAAAGGGGAAAAACTAAATTTGGGGAAAATTGCCAATAAAATAGCCAATTAATACTAGAGACTTTAACAGTTTGATACCAATATATATAAGCATAAATTATTTAATTATAATCTTATCCACACTCTTATTTAAAGTGTATGTCAATAATTCATCTTGTTTAAGATTGTGAGATAAAAGATTGAGATTATTTATTTCTGGTATCTGTACAGTAATATACATTATAATGCTGAATAAATTTGATTTTATAATGACTACTTTGTTATGCAAGGCAACATAATACTATCAGATACCCAATCAACCATGAGGAGGGTGATGATATGTCTAGTTATGCTTGAATACTACTGACATCATGTACTCTGTAGTAATAACTGCATGTATGTATCACGGTGAAGAGATGCTGCTGTGTAATAACACTCACCCACTGCTGCATATTAATATGTGTGTGACTGTTGTATGATTGTTATTACACCATAGCATAGGGAAGTATCTGCACTGCCTAATTATAATGTGGTAGATAGACTTCATATTGACTAGATTAAATTGTGAAACTAATGGGGGTTATCAATCTCAGCAGATTAGTTAGTTATTCTTGAACAGATATGTTGGCTGATCATCAGTAGTGTAAATTCGCATGGCTATTGATAATGTCATCGAGGTGAGCTCTGGTGGCCTAGTGGTTAAGCACCCGGCACTTGGTGCCAACAGTCACGGGCTCGAACCCTGTAAGTCACTGAAACTTTTCCAGAGATTAATTTCTCGGCTCACAACATCATGGGTGGCTGACCATGTTAAATGGCACTGCTGTCTCCACTAAATTATTTAAAATAAGGGGGACGTTAAAAACCTCCTGAGGACGTAAAACACTCTGGCAGTGACTACCCTTAGGGTATTTCGGCTCCATCTTTCCATACTGCTACCCTGTGAGTGGTGGGGGAGGATGTTTCTCAACAACTCCAATATAGAGGCTGTGCCAAATAAGCGACAGCCTGGGGATTCTCCCCGAACAACAAAACATAATGTCATCATTTAAATATAGTCTCTTGAGGTGCACTTATGACAAACAAATTTATAATTTGTAAATGTTGAATATTGTGGCTGGACAAATTGCTTTATCTTGCAGGTTTGTAGTTTTGTACTTTACCACGGAACATTCAACATGTTCAAGAGAAGTAGATAGCGAGATTATGTCTGGCAGCACTTTGTTGTTTTTCTTAAACATTATTAAACAGATGAAAACATTAATAATTTAATTGTTTCCCTGTACAAATGTACTCGGTGATACCATGGCTTAGACATAGTTATGCTTTGCACCTTAAAATAAACACATCTGGAAGTTTCTCCCCAGTTTCTGCCATTTCTCCCCGGCAGAAAGGTATTTCTCCCCCTTTCTCCCCATGGCAGGGGAGAAATACCTTTCTGCCGGGGAGAAAGTCAACCCCGAGTTGTAATATTCATTTTCCAGCTGTACATCACTCTTGCAGTGTTTAAACCAGCCTCACTTACTGAAGTTGCTAAATTGATTTTATCATCCCCAAATAAGTTTTGTGAACTTGATCACATCCCTATATTTCTGTTAAAATCTTGTCTTCACACTAATTGTTCCTATTAGTATTACTAAGCTAATAAATTTATCACTAAGCTCCGGAGTGTTGCCTTCTCATTTTAAACATACCTTTGTAAACCCTCTTATTAAGAAACCATCGTTAGATCTATCAGCCAATGACCTAAACAGTTATAGACCTATTTCTAATATATCATTATTATCTAAAGTATTAGAAAAAGTCGTATTCTGTTGTTTGAACGTTCACTTACTCAGTTATTGTAATTACTTGTTTAATATTTTTCGGTCTGTTTGAAACAATTTCACTCTACAGAATCCACCCTACTAAAAGTTCACTAGTTCGCTACTACTACTAGTACTAGTTCTAGACTAGTGTCTAGTTTAGCGTTCAACCCCAACCAGCATTAACCAAATGTTATCTGATGATAATGCTTTGAAGTTTGCTGAATGAGTTTCTATTTGAAATGGCAACTAGAATCTAGATATACCATAGACATACATAGTTAGTAGTACCAATCATCTCAAATGCCTTTGCCAGGCTTTGGGCACAATGGCAATGATCTGACTGAGTCAGTCAGTGACAGTCTCTTAGTTCGAGTCTATACTCTATTCTGTGTCCTCATATTTAGATATTACTAGTAGATCTATTAGTATTACTCGTATTATTTAGACTTTTATATGGGTTTATATCTATATTTATTTACCTGTCCAATCCCTGCTCCAAATCACTATCTAAATCTACCATAGGATATCCATCATCTGCTGAATAACTGTATCCAGCCATCTTCGTATTAGTTAAATATATGATCAGAAACTGGAGAGCAGAGATCTAGTCTATAGTCCACAAGTGATAGCTCTAGATTATCTATAGTCTAACACTGTATTTAAACGTTTGTTAAGAACATGTTTTGTCTAAGACAACTGAGAAAGTGTTTCATCGATAACTGACAAACATACGGGTTGGTCTAAAGACCACACGGACAGTGTAGACATTGCATTGACAAACTTCCGGGCATTAATAAAGGGTTTTCTGATTGGATTTGTATTCGGGACCTTATATATATGTTGTTTGCTAAAATGTATCAACAAAGTAACGTCCGTTATTATCAAAAAATCTTCTTTCATGTTTTGGTACCGCAGGGACAGTCATTTGTCAGGCAGTTAATGTTCCATTCGCTAGATGGCATTACTGTGCCTAACTCATTATTCGAACCTATGAATATAGTATGATCAAAGACTGTTTATAAGCCCAACTGATTTAAATGCGCACACCAAGAGGGAACATTACCATTTGCCACACAAATCAGCGCTCGTTGTTGATATGACAGGAGAACAGTTCTTCTTTAAGCTAGACGCTTCACAAGGATTCTACCAAATGCAGTTAGATAGAGCAAGCATTATGTTGTGCACAATAACAATACCATATGGGAGATATAGCTTCAAGAGAATGCCGTATTGGGATCAGTTCACCACCAGAAATCTATCACAAGACAATTAACAGAATCATTGAAGGTCTAGATGGAGTTCGCGTTTTTATTGATGACATACTGATTTGGGGATGTACAAAAGAAGAACATGACAGGAGACTACAAAGTGCTCTAGAAGGTACCAAGGCAACTAATTTAAAGCTAAATAAGAGCTGATGTGAAATATGCGTCGAACAAATTACGTTCCTTGGAGATAAACTCACTCGTGATGGTATGTAACCTGATGATAGGAAGGTTCAAGCTACTCACGAGATGAAGCGTCCGGAAACAAAAGAAGATGTCAAGCGAACCTTAGTGTGATAAACTACCTGGTTAGATTCATGTCACATCAGTCAACCAACATCAAGGTATTGTGTCCCCTGCTTAAAGAAGATACAACAAGGGAATGGTCTACTGAACACGAAAAAAGTGGAACGAGATCAAAACAGTTATGATAAATAAACCAGTACTAATTTATTTTGATCAACGGAAGCAAACAAACACATCCTATGACGGTTCAAAGGATGATTTAGCTGCAGTTATAATGCAAATACTTGATTTAAAATGGCTACCTGTTGCCTACGCAGCATGTTCTATGACAGATGCTGAGTGCAGATATGCACAAGTAGAGAAGGGATGGCTTGGCACAGTATTCGCACGCGATAAATTTCACTAGTACATTGATGGGAATAATCAAAAAGAGTTTGAGTGAGATGACACCAAGACTACAAAGACTCATGCTAAAAATCCGGAGATATGATACGGATTTACAATACAGACCTAGCAAATCTCTGATTTTAGCAGATGCACTCTCACGTGACAAACCACCTAAGACGAAAAGTGACACAGAATGAGATATATCAATTCACGTCATCTTATTCATGAAAATGATGCCAGTAAGTGATGACACATGGAAAATAATTGCAGAAGATACGAACAAAAATGAAATATTACACCAGTTGAAAACAAATATAATCAGTGGCTCAATAGTACATTGCAGCCATTATTACAACTTTCTGCAGGAACTTTCAATAGTTGACGGAGTTATCATCAAATCAAACAGAGTCGTGGTCCCAACGTCATTGAGAGGAAGGATGTTACAAATAATCTACGAGCGACATATGGGAATTGCAAAATGCCGATCCAGAACTTGTCAAGCATTGTACTGGCACAAGATGAATGAAGAGATCAACAACTGTGACACAGTCAACTGTATCAATACAAACAGCGAAAAGAACCATTGTATCTGGAACAACATGGATAAAAATAAGAACAGATCTATTTACTCTCAATGGAGCAGTCTATCTATTTGTAGTTGACTATCCATCCAACTTTCCTCACTTAGCATTGCTACCTTACAGAGTTGCGCCTCTAGAATGAGACAGTTGCTAGCAGAGTTATTCTTCAGTCGTCAGCTGAGAACTATATTGTCAAATGTTCAGCATCACTAAATTGTAAAGCTGAAAGAAAGGTAAAGGAAGACAAAAGGTAATAGAACCAGTCTGCTAAGACATTAAAGTCATTATCTACCAATGTACCTGTTCCATTATATTCCAACGGATTATGGAAACATAAAGTAACAGTCGTAGAAGAGATCAGTCTGTGTTGTTAAAATGACCAACCAGAATGATAGTGCTATTTATAGAAGGAATCGTCGACATTTGATCCACAGTGTAGACACATAAGTAATGAATATGACAAGGGAATCAACACCTGCACCAAGGACGTAATGTTAACCAGCAATATCAAACAGCTGCCAATGATATTATGATGCTAACGAAATGTCACAATTTATAAAATCAAATTCAGGTTATCAATATACAGCTATTCACCTAATTATTCACAGCCTGCCAAGTAAAAATATTCAGCTGAGAATCATGCTTGCTAATTTGTTATTATTATAGATTTTATTATGTTGTGTGAGACTTTCTTCAGTGATTTAAACCAAAATATGTTTCCACTACCAGGTTATCAATTTGTGAGTAACGACATAACTGCGTGTAAAGGAGGAGGGGTTGCCATGTATATCAGACAATTATTTCAATATAAAATACTTGATTTTCATTGAGATTGATCAAAACTTGTACACGTTAGTTATATCGATGTCCGGGTACAGATACTCGTATTTACCTCCAGCGATATCAGAATATATTACACATGCTCTCTGCTATTAATGGCAATGTTATTATTAATTATATGAACATTGACCAACATGGAATTACAGGCGATCTTCTTTATGCTTTTATTTCCTCTGGATTTGTCCCAACAATTACCAAGTCAATTCGAATTACACATAACAGAGCTACAGTAATTGATAATATATATGTGAAGATGAGACAACCTGAAGAATTAGTGTCAGGGATATTAACTGTTGATATGTCTGATCATCTGTCAATATTTACTTTTATATAATAACACCAAATGGTCACTTCTATATGATATCAATATAGACCAAATAAATGATATGTTAACAGGCCATATTCATAATTGGCTGGACATTTATACTCCCGGGAAAGTAATGAAAATTCGATATGAATATGTTCTCAGACACCCATGGATGACCGCAGATTTGCTAAAGTCATAAAAAGATAGAGATAGATTGCACAGAAAGTGTTTTGGTAAGCCGAAATCAAGTCAGATATATATCAATTTGATTAATTACAGAAATACTTAATAGGATAAAAAATATGCAAACAGAATTACTTCATTAATGACTCATTTAAGATTGATAACAAGTTCACCAAGGATTCAAATAAAATTGTGAACAAATTGTATGAATATTTCTCTGAAATTGAAACAAGTTTGCTTCAAAAATTCCTAATTCAGACAAATCATTTCATTACCATCTAAAATACACTGCAAATTATCATCGATCTATGTTTATGTATATCTCGAATCATAATATCACTAAAATCTAAAAATAATTCCGGTCAGTTCGAAACTTAAAAACTTTGAATCCAATCAGAATTTTAATAAATAAATCATTGGAAAAAGGAAATGTTCCAGCAAATATGAAGATTGTATAAATTGTACCCATTTATAAATCCAAAGATAAAACTGACATTATTCTCATCTATTTCTGAAATCCTGAAAAAAACTGTTCCTAAAAGATTATATAGTTTCTGTGAAACTCAGAACATTCTGTATAAAAATCAATATGGTTTTCGACCGAAACACTCTACTATAGACGAACTTTCCAAATTATCTTGCCATGTTATGGCCTAACTTGAAAGTAACCTGCCCAAACTTGCAGTATTTCTGGACTCTCTAAGGCATTTGACACAATAGATCACAACATTTTGTTGAAAAGCTACACTTGTATGGTGTTCGCGGTGTCGCCTTGTAGTGATCCAGGAACTATTTGACAAACAAGTCCCAATTTGTGTCATAGCATCACATACACTCTGCCAGTCATAGCGTCACCTGTAGGGTTCCACAATGAAGTGTCCTCAGCCCACTCCTCTTCGTCATCTATACAAATGATTTACCACATGTATTAACATATTCAAAATGCATCTTATTTGCAGACGATACAAAAATATATTGCACTTCTCTAAACCCAAAATAATTACAACGAAATACCAAAAATAACATGAGAGCACTATCAGGCTGGTTCTATGCAAACAAATTATCATTAAATGTTAAGAAGAGAAACTTTCTTGTGTTTACACCAAATAAAACAAACAATAACATAACATCCATCACACTGGGAAATCAATAAATATTAAGAGTCAACAATGCAAAGTTCCTAGGTATTTATATAGATGATAGACTTGAGTGGGTTGACCAAATCAATCATATTATGTGCAATGCTAGATACAATGGACAGACAACTCCACTTTTTAAGTAGCTCAGCAGTGATATTATGATGTCAATTGATCAAGGTAAATCAGTAATACTTGTTCTTCTGGACCTGTCTGCTGCATTTGATACAGTTGACCATAATGTACTTTTCTCTAGGTTAAAAGACATGTTTGCTCTGTCAGGTAAGGTACTTGAATGGTTTAGATCCTATCTGGAACAACGCTCCCAGAGAGTGTCTGTTCATGGTATTTTGTCTGACGTTCAGTTTATTTTATCTGGTGTACCGCAGGGTTCAGTTCTTGGTCCTCTGGTTTTCACAATGTATACCCGTCCTCTTGGGATCATTGTGCAGCGATATGGGGTTAAATATCACTTGTATGCTGATGACACACAGCTGTATATATCACTGAATCCTGATAATGAGTTAAATTTCTCCTATTCCTTGAAGAATTTAGAACATTTTATTGCCGATATTCAGCTATGGATGACTCAAAATCTTATCAAACTTAATGATAATAAAACAAATATTATATATTTGGCATCACCACATTGTGTTAAATCCCTAAAGACACCAGCATTACAGATGGGTGCATCTTCGATTACCCCTAATGGGTCAGTAAAATATCTAAGGGTTATTTTTGACCAATGTATTAACATGCATGAACATGTCACATCAGTATACCGAGCTGCCTACTACCATCTTAAGAACATCCACTGTTTAAAAGCATTCTTGACACTAGAAGCACTTGTCAGTGTAGCCCATGCCTTTTGTTACATCTCGTATAGACTATTGTAACTCCCTGTTATATGGCATATCTGATTATAACGTTAATCGCCTTCAGCGAATTCAGAATACTGCAGCTCGCATTATAACAAATACTAGAAAATACGATCATATCACCCCATTTCCTCAAAAACTACATTGGCTACCTGTTAGACAGCGTATCCATTTCAAGATTTTGTTAATAACTTATAAATCTATTAATGATATGGCGCCAGAATACCTGTGTGAACTATTTCAGGTGCCAGTGCCTCGGCTCAAGTCATATGGTGATTGTGCATTAGGTGTTGCAGCCCCCACATTGTGGAATAGGTTGCCGGCAGATATTATAAATTTGTCGTCTCTTGAAAATTTTAAATCTCTTCTAAAAACACACCTATTGAAGGTCGCTTTCACAGATAAATAATTATTATCTTTTAAATCATTACATGGTTTTTACAGACATTATTTGGGGTATTATTATATTACATATTATTTGTACAGCGCCTTTGAATGGCTCCTGCTAGTAAGGGCGCTTTATTAAATATGCATTATTATTATTATTATTATTATTATTATTATTATTATCAAATTAATGGACATGTATAATATCCATCTCTGTAAATTAATGTATTCATACACCATTGATACTTTACTTACCCCATTACAAAC
This sequence comes from Paralvinella palmiformis, assembly GCA_025642065.1. Classification (NCBI taxonomy): domain Eukaryota; kingdom Metazoa; phylum Annelida; class Polychaeta; order Terebellida; family Alvinellidae; genus Paralvinella; species Paralvinella palmiformis. The sequence goes on from JAODUP010000725.1 coordinate 145,445, forward strand.
AATATTCACAAATAATTATCTTGTACACTCTCATCAAGCACATCATTCCCGGGATCCTCATACCATAGCTAGAAAAACGAGCATTACCGGGAGAACCTTTATTCGCCAATGCCCAAAGGCTTGGCTAGCTTACCAGACGACGTAAAACAACTGAAAGTCAGTCAAATCATTCAACCAATGAGTAAAAAATATTACCTAAGGACTTATTGAGATCACTGTCATATCGTCCTGAACCATCATCATATCTACTCGAAGATATAATATAACACTATATGCTGAAATGATATATTGTCTTAATTAGTGGGTTTATTTTTATTGTTATTTCTGTTAAAACATAACATGTTGTATCCTTGTACAGATTTAACATCTTTGATGCAACCTCTAACTGTATCTACCATGTACTCGCTTCATCTGGTGCATATGTATGTAATGCCATTCTTGATTAGGGTTGAAATAAATATATTGATTGATTGATTGATTGATCATGTATGTTCATCGAATAGACTTATTAGAACAAGTGGCCGAGTTGTTAAGAAACCGGAACGATACATTGAAATACGCTAAGAGTGAACTATAAGATATATGACAAGCCCAGAATAATCCCTTAAGTCCCGATGAGTTCTTAAAGGTAGTCTACCATTTACATTATAATAATCGATCAACAGTATGTAAGATGCCATAATGAAATATTACTGCTTAAAAATGAGTTTGTTTGTTTTGTTGTTCGGGGAGAATCCCCAGGCTGTCCCTTATTAGGCACAGCCTCTATGTTGGAGTAGTTGAGAAACTTCCTCCCCCCACCACTCACAGGGAAGCAGTACGGAAAGATGGAGCCGAAATACCTTTAGGGTGGTCACTGCCAGAGTATTTTACGTCTTCAGGGGGTCTTTAACGTCCCCCTTTATTTTTAATAATTCAGTGGAGACGGCAGCGCCATTTAACGTGGTCAGCCACCCACGATGTTGTGAGCCGAGAAATTAATCTCTGGAAAAATTTCGACCTCTTGCTGGGATCGAACCTGTGATCCTTGACACCAATTGCCGAGTGCTTAACCGCTAGGCCACCGGAGGTCACTCTTAAAAATGAGTGGTGTATAGTCCCAATTACTATATAGAAACAAATCCATCAAATGGTGTGTGGAATGTTCAACATTATTATATGATTGACAACAAAAGGTGAACATTGTAATATTCAATATTACAACATTAAGGACATAACTAATAAAGGGAGAGGTAATTATTTGTGTTATATAATAATATACGCTTATCCCTAGTGATTTAGGAGGAAACTACAATTATCAATTACAATTACGTCTGGAGGTGATGTTTAAAGTCCTTTTTGAAATTAATTCAATCACCCACGATATTGTGAGCCGAGAAATTAATCTTTGGAAATCTTTCGACCTTTTGGCGGGATCTAACCAATGATCCTTGGTGATTAGAGTAAATCTGTCCCCATAGCACTAAGTGCAACGTGCTTAATTGCTAAACCACCGGAGGTGAGAGTGAAAGTTAATGGTTTCTGCTAATTTGTATTTTGAAAACAATCTTTCTTGTTCAAGCTCAATAAGCGACAACCTAGGGATTCTCCCCGAAAAACAAAACAAAACAAACAAACCTGAAGCTCAAAGTTGGCCATCTCACGCGCCTGTTCATTTGGAATAATTCTACTACACAAGAATTATATATCTTGTCCTTGGTAATTCAATTTGAGAATCATCTGCAACTTTCAACTTTTGTGTGAACAACCAGATTTGTTGATGTTCTCCATTAAGCTAAAGAGGAGGTATTTACGAGAACAAGCTGAGCGGGAAGGTCTGACATGTTTTGTCACGAAACGTCACAAATTAAGGTAACTATGTTTTTCTATTACATGTATATTGATGTTTACGTAATATCAGTTATATCATAGCTAACATATAACTAGATATTGTTCTATAATTTGAGTTAATAAATAAAGAGGAGATAGATGTATATGTATAACATTTGGTATTATCGCTTACATGAAAGTTTACTAGTTTGTCCCTTGCTCTTTGACAAATTTTACTAATTTGTCCCTTGCTCTTTGACAAAGTTTACTAGTTTGTCCCTTGCTCTTTGACAAATTTTACTAATTTGTCCCTTGCTCTTTGACAAATTTTACTAGTTTGTCCCTTGCTCTTTGACAAATTTTACTAACTTTGTCCCTTGCTCTTTGACAAATTTGAGCTGGAATATCGTTCTCTGGTATTGACGGAGAGTTTGACCGTGACCAGATGGTGACATATGTTGAATTAACAAGGTTTGACTTCGACTTTTTACGGATCATCAGGAAATAGAACGTTATTTTAGCAATAGCCGTTAATTCTTTATAGTTACATGAATTTTGGCTTGCCATTTCGGTGCTGCCTTTATTATAGGACCTATACTTTTTAAAACCTTTTTTTTGAAGGATGCAATTTTATACTGTTTTTAACCAATATACTTTTTACACAGAAATGTTGGATTTATCAGTGGAAATAACAATTTAAATATCATATCTTGTATGTAAATGTCATGTTAAATGTATCAAATCGTTATGCTTAATTTTCTTTATGTAATCTGCTGTAATTTTTCGTATCCATTCTGTGTTTTGGTTGGATATGTCATGTTAGTGGATGAGAAGTGCCATCTGATCAAGTTTCAAAATGAGCTCATATACTGGCGCTGCTGATTGCAATTGAGCAGAAGACATTTCACTAGCACTAAATGTGTTATTGAGATGGGTGGATCTAAATATGTTCTTTTTTTATAAACCTTGTCAGGTGACCGAATAATATGATATGACTTGAAAGAAAGGTGTGTGTTGAGTATTTATGAAAACATCTTGCTTGCTTACCAAAATACCAAAACAAAAACATGTGTGGCAGTCAAGACATAAAATAATGTTTGTTGAATATTTAAACCACCCCGAAGAACCCTTAATTGTTTTAAATGTGCATGCAAGCTATTCTCCGAGAAGAAACATTGAACACTTAATCAACATGATTTTATTAAGGAAAGGTCATGTGTAACACAACTCTCTATTAGATAGACCCATTGGAGACTTTATTATGGTCATCTTGGATTTAGGTTGCCATATGTACTAGTATCAGTAATTAAAACAACATCTCATTTGTTGAACAATGTAGGAATCAAGACGACTCGTAAACATACAAAATTCGCACTTTATGGCGACCATTTTGAATATATTATGAATTTAATATTATTGTACTGGTATCAGTAATTAATACAAAACCTCATTAGTTGGAATGTGTTATCTGATTGTTCAATAATTAGGTACAGTTTTCCCCAAAACGGTGCCATCAACCATTGTCATTTTCCTAACTGGGTTAGCTCACAAAATATTGATATATTACAATTATAATAACTTCATAATGGCTGGACGTAGATACTGATATAAGGTATCATTTTCAAGGAGAAAAATTGTTATATCAGATAGTTACAAAGCTAACGCCATATACTCGGATATAAAATTTACCTGAAATGACGAAATATCTACAATGTTTTGGGATCATTAGTTTCTCCTGAAAAAACTTACAGATAAAACTATCCAACAAATAATGGATTTGCTGAAGGATCACCTTGTTCCCAAGAGACATGTGATAGCAGAGAAATACCGTTTTTTATAAACATGTAAATATGATCAACTAGAAAACGAAACAACCAGCAGACCTATCAAGTACTACAGTTTTATTTATACAATTACAACTACTAACCGGTTTTCTAATTGTTTGATCGCTATTTTCTTTAACTTTCGAAACATTGTGGTATATGCCTACCGATCTTTGTCTGTGTACTAGATACCCATGCTACACGTAACAAGCTCGCAAGTCTCGCGACATAACACCAATCATCCGACTTTTTTCCCCTAACATCACCTTGTTCAACTATGTGCAAGACTATACGACGACGAACTAGACCTCCGGCGAAAGTAATACCAGCATCTAAATGTTTTGAATATGAACTAAGAAATATGAAAATGGAAGATTATTTTTTAGTTTGAAAATAAACATTTATTTTGAAGCTTGAACAGAGAAAGTGTGGACGATAATCATGGTATATGACAAGTTTCAAGAGTAATGGGTAACCCAATTCAAAAGAGTAATCGTTGCATCCAAAACTGGCATTGAGTACCCTCGTTGTACCGTATGTGCTCGTGATGTATAAGTAGCTATATCCGGCATATATGCTGCGAATATGAAACCTGACAACCGAACTACACAAAACAAATGAGGCCGATGCGAAAACACACATACCAATGACGTCGTTTTTCGCTGTGAAACCGCAGTCGTCCTCCTCCACTACAGATACAGAGGTACTCTTTGCACAGTTTGTGAGCGACTATAACCTTTCGGCGTCTGTAGCCGACTAATTCACCGACTTGGTGAAAGTAATGTTTTCAGACAGCTATACATTCTTTTAACGATGTACGCAAATTCTACTGTGTGAAAATGTTGAAGATTTTCCCATATGACGACTGAGTGATAAATGATTTGGTTATGCTGGAACAACCTCAACTAAACGAGATCAACTAACGTATGCTACAGTTGTTCATCTGACTGAACGATTTGCTCATCTTATTAACCAGGAGGTCACCAAAGAAGAATTAGAGGACTACCAGCTGTACCGGGTTGTAGATAAAGACGACAATGGGAAAGATGCGGTTCCCCACACTTGTACAAGTAATGGTCGCTGTTCTCAACTTGTCATACAACAATGTTGACTGTGAGAGAGCGTATTCCATTGTTCGGAAAGTGCGAAAAGAGTGTGCCAGATATAACATTTTATACGATGTTTCTATTATGTGTAAATTAAATGCTGTTTTAGTAAACACCAGCAACTCAGGAACGACAGGTATTGTGATCATAGTAATTTATTGATAATTGATAACGATGCCACTGATTTGAATGATAATCATATCACTGATGACATTGTCATTGATAATGACAATTATAATGATAATCATATCACTATTGAGCATGTCACTGATACCGATCAGTTTAATGATAATCATATCACTGATGACATTGTCATTGATAATGACAATTATAATGATAATCATATCACTATTGAGCATGTCACTGATACCGATCAGTTTAATGATAATCATATCACTGATGACATTGTCATTGATAATGACAATTATAATGATAATCATATCACTATTGAGCATGTCACTGATACCGATCAGTTTAATGATAATCATATCACTGATGACATTGTCATTGATAATGACAATTATAATGATAATCATATCACTATTGAGCATGTCACTGATACCGATCAGTTTAATGATAATCATATCACTGATGATAAAGACCATAATAATAATAATCATGTCACTCATAGATAGCCATATCACTGATGACCATGTCAAAAGTCAGGTAAATATTGAATTTAATGGACTGACAGTTTTACTACAATAATGTGTCAAACATGACATTTGATCATTTGAATATTAACAGTATTTTTAATAAATTTCCACCTTTGGCTGAGGCTTTACAAATTTGTTATTAGTATACTTATGCTGCAAGAAACTAAACTAGACGAATCATTCCCAATGAGGCAATTCTCAGTAGAGGGCTATAATGTATATAGAACTGGCTATACTGGTCGTGGGGGGGGGGACAAATTATCTCTGAATATCAATAAAAAATTAGATGTGTTTCCACAACGTGCCTTATCTGGATGATTGTAATCCCAAGATTGATGAATTAGAGTAAAGTAGAGTAAAAGTTACTAAATGCCTAGGAGTATTGGTAGATGAAATATTGTCATGAGATGTAACTTCTTCAGTTATATGAAGACAGTGTTATTGTACAGTGTACCTGCTGGCATAGGCGATACTAGGGCTATCGAATTGTTAGTTAGCTTGGACCCTTTCAACGATAGTTTTGCCAAATGATATATATTTGCTAAATGCTGTATCTATCTACAGTAATGTTTCTTGCACTTTAGTTCAATGCAAAACAGATAATTCGTTGATTCTAGCCTTGAATGTATTTTATTATCAACTTTCGATCACATTTGTGTGACCCTGGAACTCTTGATGATGTAAATTTAGTAGAAGAAAATAGTTCCCATTTTTTTACTGTTTTTGATGCCACAAATTATGGTAAATTTGATATCAGTAGCAACATCATGTTTCTTAACTTTTACGATAGTGTTAGATAAGAATACATGCTTGAAAACAAACACACTTACACATGTTATAGTGTTCATTAATACTTCCTTAATTAAGTTACGCATGTGAGATTTGGGGAAATACTTATTAGGTTCTCGATTACATACTTTAATACTAATACAAAAGAAGGCAACCTGTAATATTAGATCATACTCAGCCATTGTTTGTTCGATATAAGTATTTGGAAATTTTAGATATTGTAAAATTAAAATCCTTGATTATAATCTATAAAGCCAAAAATAACATGTTACCTATCAATCTACAAAAACTAAATTCATAACAATAGAATAGAATGTATTTATATGACACCAGATCTAGTAAAAAAGAAGTTTTAATTTAAAATTTTGTATTACAAAAAGAAAGTTAATGTTAATTATGGGTTTTTAAGTTATGGAACCAAATAGATGTAAATGTTCATAATGTTAAAGCAATTAATATTTTAAGGACATAATTAAGAATATGCTCATTTCTTCATATAATAATAGTATGTACTGTAGACATCTATACCTTAATTACCGTAATATTCTGGTTAAAACGCGCAGTTTATTTATGTTCACACCTTGTATAATGATCGTTTTGATCATTTTGGTAATTAAAGGTGATAAAAGATAGATAGATAGATAGATAGATAGATAGATAGATAAATAAATTTATTTACGTTCGGTAAAAGGTACAATAGGAATCATTAGATCAAATCTATTGACCGAATGATCATATATGATAAAGGAAGATGATGAGAGATGAAAATATATGATGCCAATAATAACAGATGATTATATGAAATATGATTTTGTGTTTTAAAATATAGGTGACAAGGAAATTACATACATTTCAATGAGCAATGCGTGCAGTTAAAACAAGAACGCGTTGATCCATTCCATAACATAATAAATCTTCTAAACGCCTTTATATTAACAGTTTGTTTGGTTTCAGTATTAAGTATAGTCCATAACTTTACACCAGTATAAGAGGTAGACTTTTTACCATACTTAACAGTATTAAATTTTGGCATAACAATATTCATAGAATTTCTCATATCATAGGCCGAATCATACACAACAAACATTTCATATAGATATTTTGGTCCCAGCATATTTACAATCTTATAGACTTCCACTAGAATCAGCTTAATTCTGTCAACATACAATAGTGGGTTATTACCCTATTCCCGTAATTCGGCATAAGAAGAAACATAGTCATTATAAATATAGTGAAGAGCTCGCTTCTGAACAGTTTTTTTAATCTGCCAAATTATAACAATACCACACAGCTGGAAAAAATTGAAATGTGATATAATATAATATTCTTATCATCAACGCCTAGCACATTGGCAAGGAGCCCCTAGAGCATGTAATTGGCGCCCTACTTGTCTACATATTGTATTAACATGGCCATTAAAAATAAGTTCACTATCAATATGTACACCTAAACCTTTTACAGATCTCAATGGGTGTAATATGATATTATCTATATTTACTGCATTACAAAGGACATCATTCGTTAAAAGTAAGAACTGATTTTTATCAGGATTTGCTTGAAGGTTATTTTCACTAAACGAGAACATTACCTTTGATACAGATTCGATTTTAGAAACAATATCGCTTATATTTTTGCCATGGACACATATATAATTATCATCTGCATAGTTATATATCTCACACAAATTACTGATCTAATACAATGAATCACTCGATATGAGCCTTGTTGTGCTCCTTTAGTCACATTTAGACATTGACTGCGTGAATCCTCAATCTTGACGCGTTGTTAACGATTTGTAAACTAATTTTCTATCAACTTGCATGAATTTTCATTAAAACCATATGCGTATACCGTTGAAATAATTAATTTATATGATAGACAATCGAACGCTTTTGAAAGTTCTGTTAGGAGGGCGCCATTGAGTCCCCCTTTTATCTAAGTTTTACTTACAATTTTCAAGCAAGCGCAACAGTCTAGTTTAGCAGCAGTAACCTTTTCTGAATGCAGACAAATCAGATGATAACAAAGGTTCTAAAAAAATGTTCATCTGATCAATTAAAATATTTTCAAACACTTTACTCATACAAGGAAGCACGCTAACCGACCGATAGTTCTTTTTGTTCAAAATATCGCCCTTCTTAAACATAGGTGATACCTCTGCACCTTTAAGTACATCTAGAAAAGCATTAGCGGAAATACATTTGTTTATAAGGTAGGTAATAGAGTTACATAGTATATGACACGTTACATAGTATTTTACAAGTTTTGGCAAAATATTGTCAAAGCCAGTTGCATTTTTAGTATTAACCTTTTGCAAGATAGTAAACACATGTGTAGGCTCAACAATTTTGAAATAAAACATAGAGTTGCATGTGGCAATATTGTCTTTAATATACAACACACGGCGATTATTAACATGTGTACTAACAATGTCTTCAAATGTGTCACCTTGGGAGATGGAATCATCAGATCCTATTGTTTGATATTTACATCAAATTACTGTCATCAGGCGAATTATTCACAAGATTGTCATCTTTAATTTTGTACAATTTATATTATATATTAGCGGTTTTATAAATTTCCAGATTTTGTTTACCGCCGTCTGACTTGACACATGTATTACGTAGGTATTCCTTCATATATTGTCTTCGCTGTCACAGTCACATTATTTCGATAATGGCGATATATTTCCCAATTAGCAGGAGATTTACATTGATAAAAGTTTCTTCTTAACATATGTTTTACATTTACAGCCTTTCACAGGGGACCATTCATATAAGGTGTCTGATTGTTTCCTATGATCTTTTTCTTTAGAGGATCATGTTCATCTATGACCTGTTTTGTAAGGATTTCCTAAAACCAATATACACAATCCATGTCGTCAAATATTTCATATACATGATACGGAATGTTTGAGCATTCATGTACATACACATTTTCCTCAAATTTTCTATAGCTACGATATAGAATATGCCTTTTCTTTTTCACTGGTGTCTTTAATTTGGTGGCAAAGCAAACCATTTGGTGAAGATCACACAAGTCACATGGAACACAACATATATTCTTCAAACGTTTGATGACATTTGTTATCACTAATCGATAATCGTAGGGACTTTCCCTTTGAAACAAGTAGGTGATTTTACGATATCTTTCACACCATATACATCAAATAAACCAATCAAACAATTATTAAATTTTAACATTAATATTTATGTCACCATAAATCATACAGTTGATTATCTCTGCTTTACATTTTGTCAATATATTTTCCATACATGTTTTAAAATACACATTCTTACAGTTGTACATTTGTATTAAACAAAAGCCACTTTATATCATTAGCAATAATTTTCACCACGACAAATACGACTCTACCAGATGATATGTCTTGTGAGTCGACTACAAGATCATAACATTCACGTTGTGGAAGACCGTTTCGGATGTACACCATGATACCTCTAGAATGTTCTGTATGATCTTATCGTTTTGGACATACACGATGATACCTCTAGAATGTTCTGTATGATCATATCGTTTTGGACGTACACCATGAAACCTCCAGAATGTTCTGTATGATCATATCGTTTCGGACGTACACCATGATACCTCTAGAATGTTCTGTATGATCATATCGTTTCGGACGTACACCATGAAACCTCCAGAATGTTCTGTATGATCATATCGTTTTGGACGTACACCATGAAACCTCCAGAATGTTCTGTATGATCATATCGTTTCGGACGTACACCATGATACCTCTAGAATGTTCTGTATGATCATATCGTTTCGGACGTACACCATGATACCTCTAGAATGTTCTGTATGATCATATCGTTTCGGACGTACACCATGCTACCTCTAGAATGTTATGTATGATCATATCGTTTCGGACGTACACCATGATACCTCTAGAATGTTCTGTATGATCATATCGTTTCGGACGTACATGTGAAAATTACTGGAGGACAGGCTATCATGCTGGCTATTCAACCCAGTGTTCTACAAACCCCAATACTGCTGGGGCTCGGTATCAAAATGCATTTTCATTTCGCATCCAGGATTTTGATAGATACATTAGATGCCCGTGGATAGAGCTGTTACTATTCCAAGGTTCAAAGATATGAATGAAGTGCAGCCGTCACATGTTATACATACATCCCGGGTTATATACCTGGACAATTTATTTAACACACTGCGGAGAATGTTGATCATAATATTCGTATATTGGATGGGAAAGACACATTACACGGGATGAGTATAATAGCCAATATCACACCCAAGACAGATCGAATATCAGTGATTCCATGAGTTACTGTGTCAGCAGAAGATATCGCTCAAGTTGGCCGTATTAATATCAGATATCAGTTATTCCCCAAGGCCGTTTTGGCCAGGAATGATGCAGGTGATAAACCATGGGGAACATCCTGGAAAGGCATCAGTTGTGTTCCTTCCAATTGTAAAATAAAATCTCACGTGTATCTACTCAACTTTGCATTTATTTGTGATCATGTACGGCGTTATGATGTCATGCCAGTCCTGACCTTCGACCAGCCACTGTAGTGAAAAGCTCTCACAATAATCAAGAGTGAGCCAGTGAACAGTAAACTCCGTTCAGTTGTTCTTCAATTAGGAAATATTCAATTATAGACCAACGGACTGCTCAACTCGGATCCAGTGTATGGAGATGATAGATATTGTACAAATGTTCTTGAGATCAGAAAGGACAGGTGACTTGGTTGCTCAACTTGCAGACCTTATACGGAATGCTACAATATATAGCAGCTTCTGGACATAACCTATATACAAAATCACTTCACATATTTCTACAGCTGATGGGAGAATTGCCCTACGAACATCCTAGACTGAACGAAGATTCATCCAGTACATATATAATAATGGCTTAATCCTAGTACATATATAATAATGCCTTAATCCTGGTACATATATAATAATGCCTTAATCCTACTATTCCTAGTACATATATAATCTCGGATCACCTGTTTTTCAAGAGCTTAGAACATTTTAGTGAAAAGAAAACTGGAATGACAACACCCAAACACAGTTCTAACTTCTATTAGTGTCACAAAGAGCTATATGTTGATATGCACAACAGGCGCTTCTGCTAAAGCTCGTAATAATAACTATAATTTAGACTAGAATTGTTATGATTAGTGCACTCCACTTCATGGGGTGGATTGCTGGCAGATATTAGAAATGTGTTGTCTCTTGAAAATTTCAAATCTGTTCTAAAACACATCTGTTCATGATTGCTTTCACAGATAAATAATGATTATCGTTTATATCACTTATATTATTTGGGATATCACTAAACAGTGCTTTTGAATGGCTGCTGCTAGTAAAGGTGCTTTATTAAATATATATTATTATTATTGTTTTTTCTGGACAAGTTATGTGTTCACTGATAATTACTGAATATGAGGAAGCTCAAGATCTACTGTAGACTAGTGTACTTTCACTCAGTTTGAAACTTATAAGGCCCATATAACTATTTATCTCCATTTATTGTCTATTCATCTGCAGATATGAATATTTTGTTTATATATATATATATATATATATATATATATATATATATATATATATATATATATATATATATATATAATAATATATATATATCACAAAATAAACAAACTTTTAATAAACACATGATTATTGCATACATTAACTTATTAACATATTTACATTGAAAAATCTACTGCACTTTCATGGTTGCCATGTACAGTGGCTAGAAAGTTGCCCAATATATTTTTTTTAAATGCCACCCATTGTTTATTTCCACAGTAACAACACTGCAGTTGTTTAGGCATAAATCTATACAGTAAAAATATTAATTTTAATCTATAAACATAATTAATTGGAGCCCTGTTTTATGCTAAAAGCTTGCCAATAAATACTTTAAATAAGCATTCTAAGTGTAAAGTTCAAAGGGCTTTAATCATACAACAGTTTGCTCACATTTAAAGACTTGTTAAATCTAGCAACATCTAACCACCGAGGAAGTATATTTTGTAACTGCCAATTCTATGTACATATCCTATACAAAAATCCATCTCCTTTCAAACAAATAATCATCTTGACTTGGTCCACCAGCTGGCATACGAAAAGGTAATACCTGGCAGGTGGATTTGAAATGTCGATGATTCATTATCTAGTTTACCACTCTAACCAATGATCTAACATGAATCATTACTTCCATACTGAAAAATCTAATATATATGTCACTGAATAACAGTCTAGATTTCTTTACTGAAAAATCTAATATATCAGTCACTAAAAAACAGTCAATATTTCTTTACTGTTATTATCAGTTATAGTATTTGAATATCAATGCAAATATTCCATTTCCATTTTTGATGGATCTGAATATAAATACAGATACTATAAATGTTTTATTCAAATGGATTAAACTTTTAAAGAGGCAAAGTTATAGTTAGGAAGTTAATGTGGGATAGATCTCTATAAACTGCTGAGAAAATGAAGTATGTTGACAAAATATATTGAGCAAAAGGTGAAACTGACTGCTGTGATTTAAACAAATTATCATAAAATCTAAAATATTCAAAATCACGTTCATCATCTTTATTATTACTCAATATTATTATTTACCTTAACTGATAATACAGTACATTGTTATTCAGATCTGTAAATATTGAATCCCACATTTGCTCTCAGTGACAATAAACACCTCAAATTAGCTTCATAAATACAATTTAATTATCAGCAATGTAAAAAATTATCTGGAAAAACCCAAGTTGCTTGATATTATACTAACTACATATCACATCTTTGTAGTGAAAATATGCTTAAAATATTTGTTATTAACTGAGAATTAAGGAATTATAATTTAGCTTAATAATCATTAAGGCTAAGAAATATAGTCTTTTTAAAAATTCTCTTACATTGTAAGATATTCTTGACAAATTGTTTATTTATATAGTGCCAATTCAACCCACACAATGGTTATCAAAGGAATGCTTAACAAACAATAACATGTGAGAATGGTAATTAGATTGAAAACTTTTAAGATGTGAAATTAAAAATAACAAAATATAGCTCTAATGGCTGTGAGAATGAACTAATACAGTAACTTTTGATATTAACATATGGATTATACTTATGGCTGGTGTTTTCATGTGAAGTAGGAGTGTCAAACAAACACAGACACTGATTTAAAAACAATAAAATTATAAATAGTCTTAAAATGAGGATAACTGTCAATAAAACTGGATCAGGGATTAATAAATTAATTTAAAAAAAAAGTTTTGCTTCATAAGGGTTAAAGTTATCAATTCTAATTACTAAAATAAGCTATATATATATATATAGAAATTAAATAAAATTATTTTGACTCCGTACAAACTTTTTAAGACAAATATCATACCGGATGTAAGTTCCATCCTGAATGTTCCATCATGGAACAATTTCTTTAATAGGCAAGTATCTTAACTCTTAGAACCTCAGTGGCCAGTATACCTTGACAGTCACCTATAATTTGGCCTGGGTATTTCAGCCAATCATGGAAGGTTTGATCCAATATTATGTTGTTCGCCACTCAGACCGATTCTGGACTGGTCTTTCAACTGATCTTGTAATCGAGTAAGTACTCATGATGAGTTTTAAAACATCAGGTGGGCTAACTAGAGGACGGTGTTTGATGGAGACACAACGCTTGGTCTGGGTGATGTCCAGTCCTGTTTGTGCGGAGGTAAATAATGCACTTCAAGAGCTCAGAGAACAACATAAGGACCTCACACGTTCTCGTCAAAGCAAGGATCTCACTGATATCAGAGTGATGGTGGTATTCTTAATTGAATGGACCCCATTTGAAGCCGGTGAAAATTTCTCTCACAGCATTGCAACTGGAATAGTCGCAAAGCCTAATTTCAACATCGATGCTGCCAAAATTGTTGGTAACAAGATTCTGAATAAAATGACTGGGGAATGTACTCACATATTCATCCAGAAAAAAAGGACGAAGCAGCAACGATGGGTACCAAGCTTACAATGAAGACAGCTGATGGTGACATTAAATTTGACTCACAAGTGCTCCTCAAGAGACTTGTTATTGATGGAACCCATGTAGATAAATTTCTTGACGCCCTGCGTTATGAGTTGTGTGCATTATTTGAATCTAAACATGCATTATTGGTCGCTAACAAGCCATTTTGGCGACAGCAGTTTGGGACTTGTCACTTCCAGATACCAACGGGTCAAATGGTGATGTGGGATACATACTTCATGGTTGCGCCCAGCCCCAACATATACCGTGGCAATTGGGAGACATGTACGATGCAATTCCGAATAGCTACAGAGATGATTCCTCAACAAAAGACGTCACACATAGAAGTTGTGTTTTTATGACAACATATCAGCATCATACAATTTGTACTTCATGCCAGAACCTAAGAAAGGAAATAACTGAACATTGGTATCGTGAAAGAAAACCTGGGTGAAGGTGTTAGTGAACATCTCCTTTTCGCTCATGTAATTATGGATTATGGCACGATATCGAGGCTCTTTTGAATAGGAAAACATGTTGGAGTGACTCTTTTGAAGGACAATGACATCGTATGTCAACAAGCCGTGGTGTTGAAAAATCCAAAGTCAATTCCAGCTGAAATAGTTGCTACAGGAGAAAAGGCTCTGGTTTTCTCTACAAGGGCAAATCAACAGGTACTCCGATTTTCAAGATTTCAGGAAAAGGTTGCAACTTGCAACTTACAAAACTTCTGTTCACCCGAAGGTTCTTCCACTCATCTCAGCAGCGGCACAATACCACAGCTTCCGTGTCTTCCATGAAGTTCAAGAAAGGAAAGGATACAAATTGGGGCTGGAAAATAATTGACGGTAGAATGACACCAGTTCATTCAAACCTGGACGCCGCAACCTAGTATCTCATTGGTGTGCATTTGTAAAATACAGGGGGGGGAGGTTGTTGCAGTGCTGGTTTGGAGTGCACATCCGTATGTAGTGAGAGTAAGGGTGTATGTGCAGAGATGAGACGGGTGACAATTCTGATCTATAGATGGTGATAACTGATGTTTCTCAGGACTAAGAGGGAGGATAATAATATGATAATACTGGTTTTTGGTATTCTTTCAGCATAACTGTGTCACATGAAATAGAAAACATTGGTAGAGACAGGTAATGTGTATTTAAAGATATTTATTTGATGAGTCTTTATGAAACATTGTTATTTGCCCATTTTGGTAGAAAGGCTGTTGGGCTTCTGGGCAGGGATACACCAATTTCTCGCCCTTATGATCACCCTGGCATTCTGAAAATGCTCTTAAGTGAAAGGTAGAGGTAGAAAAAATGGATAAACACATTAAAAATGTTATTATAATTTTCAATGACGACGAGTCCATCTAGCATAAGAGCTAGAATGATAATAAAATAAACTAGAAACAATACATTGTACTAGCAAATTCCTAGTGGTACCTAAAGGTATTTTAAAACTATAAACGTGTTTGCGAACCAGCACCCCAAATGAATCAATATTATTATTGACATAAATTGCAGACATACTTTCCCCCTTAAAATACCAAATAATTTTCTTACTTTTTAATATGTGTTACTTGTCACGAAAGTCAGAGGTACATCATTAAGGCAGAGAGTAGGTACAAATAAACCATTCAGTGAATTTGGTTTGAAACACATACACTTTTTCTCATTAAATATAATAAAATTTAAGTCAGCACATATATCAAGCAGTTCCTGGAAAGCTGTAGGTGAGGGAGCTATGATACAGGTATCATCCGCGTACATTAAATGATTTATGATCATGCCATTTATACTACACCCAATATAACTTTGATTCAAGTTGCAACTTAGCTCATCCATGTATATATTAAACATCACAGGTGACATAATTCCACCCTGTCTTACACTATTAGACACAGCAATAAATTGTCACAAATGGTTACCCCAACGTACATAAAATGTTTGTTGACAATACCAGAATATGAGAAGACGGATCAAAGTAACATCAATATTACGTTTAATAAGTTTCTTAGGGACACTATTGATTAATGCGATCAAATGCTTTTGAAACATCAAGATAACAAATATATACTACTAGACTAGAGTGTTGATTTAATATTCTGTTATCTGCTTGAGAGCGTACACACACATGTCTGTACCATATTTACTTTTAAATCCAAACTGATTACTAGAAGTTTCCAACTGAATCTGTAGTCTATCCGACAATAAGAGCTCCAAGATCTTGAAAACAACACTAGTAATAGCAATAGGCCTGTAATTATCTTTGTCTGTAATAATACCCTTTTTACTCTTTATAATAGGAACAAAAAGATACTATTTATGCTCATTTATTATATACATTAACAGAGTTATGCCAATTTCGTGATTGCATGAAATCTTATGAAAATGAAATGGTCAAAATATTAAATATAAAAAATAAACAATGTTCCACTAATTTCATTTTACTATAATTTTGGTATGTTATTCAGATGATCCTAAGCTTTCAACAACAAAAAAACACAATTGAATTTCTATTGCAATTAGTGGTCGGTCAAATAATAATTTGACTGGACTAAATGGCCCGATTACATACTTTAATGCTGTTACAAAAGAAGCCAAGCCGTAATATTGCCAAAGCTAAATTTTATAGATCATACGCATCCATTGTTTGTTCAATATAAGTGATATTGTAAAATTAAAAACCTTGATTATAATCTATAAAGCCAAAAATACCATGTTACCTATCAATCTATAAAAATATTTTAGTATAAAAAGTACCACGATCCGGGACGCGGCCCTGGGCTCGGCCGGCCGTCCGTCCCGCATCTCGGCCTTAGATAAATTCTCTCTTTCAAAACGCCGAACTCATGTGGTCTCGAATCTACTTTATTCCTCTACTCAAAACTGTACAAAAAGTATACAATCCTCGAAGCTATACACTCCAGAACCACCATCTCTACTACTACTCCTTTCTCCACTCTTCGCACTCTTAAAAAAATCTTAATATATATATATATATATATATATATATATAGGTAATCGTCCCATCAGCATCGTCCGCGTTGTTGTCAGGTAGTCCCCGCATGGTCACCTGGTCCAATCACCGCTGACTTGGCTAAGTCGAGAACAATACCCCACTAAAAACTCCTCCCACACATCCAAAAAGGTATATAAAGGGGACCCCCAGCACAATCAGCGTGTTGTCCAGTGGAGACTCACATGTCCCTTGATCCAATTTCCGCTGACTTGGCTGTACCATTACAAACATTCACTAACAAAGCTTTCACACATTCAACCCACAGCTACATCATCAACACCCGTGCGATCCCAACAACCGGCCGGCCACAAATCGCAAAGCGAAACGGAACGGGTGACCACCTATTTCTTTCGCACGTCAATCAATCGGAGATCTATGGTTTCACACCCATTTGACCCCTCAATTGGTCGGCCACAAACCGTTAAGCGGCACGTACGGGCGATCACTAATTTTTCATAACATAAATTAATTCGACAACCGGCCATGACTGTACATGTCTTTCCATTTCTCTCAACAGTGTTCATTCCCTCCCGCTCTATAGCTGTTGGATAGGGTCGCACATCTTCTAGTGTGAATATTGGTTCTGGCCGTGGTTGTATTTGTCTATGTGCTGATGACTGTACTGGCTATCACTATTTCTTCATAACATAAATTAATTCTACAATAGACATCATATCACAAGGATATTTATTAAAGTGTGATTTAGCCCAAGTCTACCGAGTCATCTCAGTTCACGAATCTAACTATAATTCCATTGGGCTAAAATATTTGTTCAGTGGTGATTCACACCGTACCCGCTACTATAATAGATTGCCGTTCGGATTAAAACGCTCGATCCAGATATTCGCGGAACTCACACAAGCTGTCAGAGCTATCATTGCTGTTAAGGGTCACGACAATATCATTGCGTTACTCAATGATTTTTTGTGCGTCGCCCCTAACTATGCCTAGACTTCCAAAACATTACGAGTGTTGTTAGAATTTATATCCCGGGAGGGGTTGTGTGAAAAGTTTTGGGGGGAGAATATTCCTCGCAAGCTTTGTTGTTGGCGAATGCGTAAACTAAAATATTACAAAGTTTATTTGAGTTCGACAATATATATACAAGTAACATTAGCTAAAATTTATTAACCGAATATAAATAAGATGCAACATATAACGGATGAACATGATGAAGAATGAATCTTGATTAATACATTGAATATTAATAAGGTACTATCACATTAAATTCGGTGAACATAGTGTACAATTAAAACAAGAGCAAATATGACCTTTCCATTTCTTTATACGCCTTCTAAATACCTTTAGATTAATAGCTCCTTTAATATGGTCATTTAACATGTTTTTCTGGCAATAACACGTTAGGCACTTATGTCTTTGCGACATTTCATATTTCAATATTGCCCACATTCTTTCAAAAAGTTAATAAGTTCCTAAATATGCAAAAACATAAGTTTTAATTATGGATGTATTGACTAGTTTGGCAGTTATCAAAATAATCATTTAATGTAAATCTATTTTAGAGGAATTTATGTAGAGCTTAGTATTTTAACAATAAACTATTGGTAAATCTCCATTTACTAACTGTACAACACGTCTTTCAGTAAAACCTAACATAATCAAGTTGTAAACTAAGTTTTGTTTGTTCCGTTTCGTGGCTTAAATTGCCCACCAGGTACGAAAATCAACAACATTCCATGAAAATAAACTTATTTAAAAGGCATTTTATTATCAAGAAGCTCGTAAAAAGTATGCATTCATGTATATTGACATGCTATATTTACAAAATGACATTAATATCTTGAATAACTGCACGATTTCAATGCGTAAACTTAGAAAACCATTCACTTGGCCTCAAGTGAGCCCCACGCTAAAGCATATAGGGAGGACGCTTTTTGTCCCGCAACAACTTTTGTCCCGCAACACCGGCGGTTCCAGAATTGATCTGGAATAAGCTCTGGACACACAAGTAGGTCATTACCGCACCAATAGGTACGCTAAAAATACACAGCAAACTAACAAAGCGCATCGGGATACGTTCTGTCACGCGATGGGGTGCATACCAATCCCTGCCACAAACCAGACGCAGGGCCGGATTTAGACATGTGGAGGCCCGTGGTAAGTAGTTGAGGCCCACTCTACCCTAGAATACCAAAAAAATATATGGTGACAAAACATAGTTACAGTCATTGATAAAGTAAATGTATTCTAGTAGAGAGTCTGAATAAGCAAACAAATATATATGTCATGATCAATCTTCAGTCCAAACCTTTATCATTTCTCGACTGGACTATGGCAATGTAATGCTATATAATACCCCCTCTCTCTGACAAACAGTCTACAATAAGTGCAGAACTGTGCTGCTCATCTGGTAACACGCACTTTTAAAAGGGAACAAATATAACACCAGTTTTGTTCCAGCTGCAGTGGTTTCCGGTACGTTTCAGTTAAATGTACAAGATCCTGTTTCGTACATTTAAAGTACTGATTGGAACAGCACCACTGTATCTAAGTGATCTGATCCAAACATACATACCAGTGAGAATGCTCTGATCTGAGTCCTATTAATTTTTTAGGGTATCAAAAACCCATACAGCAATGTACAGACAAACATCCATTTGGGCATCAGCTCACAGGTTGTGGAATAAGTTGTAAGGTTTTTGTAAGGTTCTTAAAACTCATTTGTTTAAATTAGCATATTTATAATATTAAGCCAGTTTATTGTGTATGAAATGTACTTGAGCTATATGAGCTCAGAATATGTTTTAAATATGTTTTAAATGTGAAGCCCCTTAGAGAACGTTCAGTTGAATAAGGCGTTATATAAAATACTATTATTATTATTATTATTATTTTGACAAGAATATAGTACGGTACAAATATTTACAGAACAGACACTTTACAAGACTTGATCATTTTCTAAAAGTCAATATTTCTGAAAATGTTATATTCAATACTCATCAAAGATAACTGAGTCTACCATGACTCATTATAGTACGGAGTCTGTTATTAATTAACTTCAGTTTACTGAATGTACGTTCTCCAGAACAGTTTCTGACCATGAGCACCACGTCCAACTAGATTCAGTGAATGTCCAGCACAGAGTATCCAAACTGCATGATAAGTTTCAGCTGCCACATTAGCTTGAAGACTTTCGTATCTCCCACTCATTGTTGAGGCATTGTTATAAGATTGTCCACAACAATAGTGAATGTCAATACCAGGATCTACGAAGAATTTCACCAATTCTTCAAACATTTCTTGAGCGTTGTGTTCTTGATTTGGCAAGAACTTCACAAATCGCTCAACTGGTGTATCATGCTCGACTATAGCTACTTGATCAACATGACCTTCATCAGCTGTGGAATCAAGAGAAACTGAATAGTTTTATGCGTGAAATTTCATTCAGAACTTGATTGCCCATCAGTCCAACCTGTTCTTCAGAGATGTTTGAAGACAGGTAGTTTGTATGACCACTGCCACGATTTGTATGATTCTGGATTTCATCATCCGCCAAAAGCTCTAGCATTCCCAATTAGTTTCCATTATGAGGGATCTGATTGATTTATCATCTCCACGAAGAGTTAGGCCTCGTTCACATGCAAAGTTAAGCACACCAATCAGTTGCTTTAGAAGACTGCATCAATATTACTCAATTTCGTTGTGCAAGTGTAGAGTCTATTCGTCCAGATTTCTTTTCATGACTTGTTGCTTACAAAACTGTTTGAATGTGATATTTCGATCACAAACAGTAAACTCTACCATTTCCTGGTGAAAAACAAAGTTAAAAACTTAAAACAACTTCCCCACTTCGATTCCGTCGCTCAAATATAGCTGGTGTACATTTCCGACCTACCTTTTGTACTGGGGATTTAACATCCAAAGACTTTGGATGCTAAATGTGGTGGAGATCCTCAGGACCTTTCCCAGTCAAATAGTCAATTAATTATTTAGTGAAACGCCATGGCCATAAAGCTGATGTCATTTTCTACAATAGATAGGCCAGAAGAAGACGAGATTGATGTTTCTATAACAACAGGTGCCTGATCTGGATAAAGGTGAATTATTGCGTTTTTCTGAAGCTTATGGACGAGTAAGGTATTCAATCATTCAATACCTTCCTTGAATATTTTTCTCTTTACAGCAACACTTTCAAAATGTCACGGACGTTTGTGCCTGTCATTTTTGCAAGAAAACCATATTTTATCAATCATGTAACGCGTCTCGGCGGCCTAACTTCATTTGGAGTAACAATTATATAATTGTAGGCCTAGTCCACCGCATACTTAGCTCTTATTGGTCTGTAGCTAGACTAAGTTCGTGTAACTCATGAGGATTGACAAATGAAATTAGTGGAGGAATTACTATGCAGCAAACTTTGGACGAGACAACAATGAAGCACTCAATTAGTATGGGCTTTGTGGTACACCCACGTTGATTTTTTGCTTAACTTTGTTAGTCATAATGGACGACAGGGTCCCTTCCAGTGCCAGATCTGCCCTGGTCTTGACTTTGTTCTTGTTTATTATACTGAACACCCGTTCAGCATATGCATTGCTGCGGGGTATAGTCAAAACAAGTTTTGCCACTTCTGAGAGCAATAGAAATTTGAAGCTTACCAGATAAATCATTGAGTTCTCGTTTAATCAATTTGCCCAGTGTTTTGCTGTGAAAATAGTGTATCTTAAATTATATGGATCATGGATGCATTCCTCTGAAGCAAAAGGTTAATATTAGTAAACATTGGTAGAATGTCTTGACAAAACATCAGTACACTTGTGTCTTAGGATCATCAAAATGCTATTTCAATCTCTGAAGCATAGGTGTTCCATCATTTACTGATAGAAAATAGGACTTTAGCCTATCATAATACCTTAAAATACACTCAACTACTATTTCAAGTTTTCACAGTACTCCTATAGATTTTTTCTTTTTGTTGAATAGTCAAACCTAAAGAAAATATCCACACAGAGATCTCCAATATCAAATTTTATGGCCTTTGAAAAAGGCATTGCTACTATGATTTCCACAGTTGTGAATTATATGACACAGACAGCCCAAGAAATATACAGATTCATTTTTTGCTAACACTCTTGTCATAATGGAATTCCTCTTCCCTAAGTTAACACTTGTGTGGTCTACTAAAAAACCAACACACCTCTGCCCATCTATGTTATGCTTTGTCAAAGTTTCATGAAGTTTAGAGAAAATGCCCTCATCAGTGGAGCTACTGGATGAACACATATCAAGAAATCTGAGACAAACCTTTCCCCTAATTAAATAAAATATTCTGACACACAATGGATACATCTTTTTGAGATCATTGTCATTGCTGCCATCAACATTTATTAAAAATGGTTCTGTTTTCAAATGTCAACTTAAGTTGCAGTCATCTCAAGTGCCATAGCTCCATTTCGAATTGAGGTAGTCTTGGTTCTAGCATTTTACTATCTGGGAACAGTCTTCAGAATATGGGCTCTGCATGGTCAGCAATAGCTAACAGAATATTGTGCTCTACCAGGAAACCAGTGAAGAGTACCTCAACATTTGTAACCTGAACGTTGAGTGGATAGGCCTCTAGTTACATAAAGTTACTCAAAATGAATAAATGATATGAATTTAAAATGTTTTCCTATGTTACAAATAGCGCCTATAGGCCTAATAATATAACATTCATTTGCAAACAAACAATTAGCTCAGTAGCCCACTTTCCGTGACCATTTTCGCGGGAAAGTAGCAGCAGACATGAGCCTGGCTGGGGATAAAGTATGCTAACCCTAATGAGCCAAGGGCAAAAAGTTTCGTTAGTTTAGTACTATCTAGTTCTTCATGCCATACCTGTGCACCATCTTGATCCTTGAGCTGGAAAAGATTGTCGAATCTGTTGACATTTTCCAAGTCTTAACTCCTTCGTTTAAGATCGGATCCAACCAAGAGACGCCAAATGTTCAATGCTAAAACTGCGACAGCAGACAGTGCACTTTGCCCGGTATTCGTCTACGGGAGAAATGCATGGGACTTTCTTGGATGAAGCAGCTTGCCGTTTCGTTTTGTAGTGCTGACAGAACGCTTTTTGGTGGAGCTTTCTCCAAAGGGCGAGGTCGTCCATTAGTATCAGTTGAAGTTCCATTGTCTTTCAAATCGGTGTCGGCCATTATCAGCGTGCATTCAATGCCAAACAATGTCCACGAAGAGACCTTGTTTGTGATTGGCTAGAAATTAGATTTGGCGGTAAAATGATCGTCTGCATTTCGTGTTTTATTCATGTACCGATAGATGTCAGTGTGACACCCTCGCGTCAGACCTACAAGTTTGAAAATCTGCAATCATTTTTAAGGGGACTCTGGTTTGCGTTTTTGCAAATATGTTAATTACGTTACGTTATCATAACATCGTGAACGTAAGGCAACTTAGGCAAGTGGGACATTATCTCGCTGGAAATAAGCGCGCAATATGGTTTTTGACTGATACGTGTGTGTCGTTCAGGTCAGCTTAAACATTTCCTTATAAATTTATTTTCATGAAATATTTGTAGGGCCCCTGGTTGTGGAAGCACCTGGGTAACTGTCCAGCTTGCCAGTCCTAAATCCGGCCCTGACCAGACGATAACCAGATACGCTGCCTTCCTCGCCACTTCACTCAAATTCACATCAGTTAAACAGTATATGAATATTATTCTGCTAATACATTTAGTTAACCCTCTGGTCGTCTGGATAGCAACTTCACAGTTTCCAACATACTGAAGGGCATACGTCGTTCGTTATGGGACAAGTCCCCTCAAATCATACGCGGCATACTACAACAACTGGATCTATCTAACCATTTTGACACCAATTTCTGGGCTTTGTGTTTGCTATTGTTTCACACCCTACTACGGAACGATAGCATTTTGCCCAACCAAAAGTTCTTAGATACGGTTAAATACTTGTGATTTAATTTTTCATAGTTGAGGCATGATGGTTCACGTCAGGAAAGTTTCAGGAGAGACGATTGAGCATTCCATTACCACAAAATATGGGGAGTGTATTGTGCCAAGTGCAGGCACGTTTCATGCGTTCACCTTTGCACACACCCACCCAACCCTTCGCCAGCCTTGTTCTTAGCAGGGGCTCTGGCTTCACCCCTGTAACGGGGCCTACGTTCTCTCAACAACTACGCCTATGCCTTCGCCGGGTATCTCTGGACTTTGTCACTATTGCCGCATTCATTCCGCCGTGTGTGTGTGGGGGGGGGGGGGCTGTTGCTTGTACCAGATCGGAATATCCACTGCGACCATCGGCGCCTTAGGTCACTGGTGCAGTACGACTTACCTGAAATACATCTCAGTTAATCCTAACAGGATCTCTACCAGGCTATACGATTCTCTCACCAAAAACTATCTACTTAATTAACTACTCCTACCACACTATGTTGGTGTATTATTATGATTGATGTTTTGGAAGTTTGGACAACAATTGACAATATTTGATAATTTTGTCCCTATAAGGGTGGATGGATGTGATAGATATTAAGTCATTTGTCACTATTGTAGTTTGATTACTTTAGTATTAGATTATGTAATCATTATATTGCGTCTTAGACTCATTAGTTGTAATAACGACCTTTAGTTTTAGTTAATAAATCATCTAAAATTAAATGGTAATACAAGAATATTATTTTATTTTATTTCATGACATTATGTTAAATCACTATAACATCAGTATTACAGACTGACAGATCAAATAAGGTGATTTTAACATCATGCGGGAAAAAGGCCAAAATAATTGTCACATTTAACGAAATAGCAAAAATATTTTTTTCATTAAATGAAACAAATTTTGTTCTCCAGAAGAATCAGAAAAATATGGACATGTGCTATTGAGACTCACACTCACACACACACACACACATGCCACACAGAGTGAAGCCAATTGCACTAGAAACACAAGCAGTACAGTGAGTTTAGAAATTTATTTTAGTGTCTGACAAGTTTGTCTAAACTTAACAACAGACAACAATGATATTTACGTATTTAATGAGAATTATGTATGCAACATATTACAGCAGTGAACAATGAAGGCAAATGAGAACGATATGACAGAAATATGACAACTGCAATAAATCTTGGTTATTAATAACAATCATAAAATGAACACATGTCAACATCAATAAATCAAGATTGCTTAATCTGAAATATTGTCAAAGAAAATCTGGTTAAAAATTCCAAGGTTCAGAAGGTTTTATAACACACACACACACACACACACACACAAACACACATTTGATTGGAGAAGAACTCAGTCACAGACCGTCCACTTATTGGTGGAAAGTTAATGTCGCATGAGGCAATTTATATCAAACCAGTTATAGATAAATTAATTGTTTCAATGTTTTGATGCTGTTAACAAACATATAAATATTATTAAAGTGCCATGAGTTAGTGAGTGATTTGCTTAGTCTTGATACTGGTCATGCCTGAGCTATATGGCTAAGATGGTATCATCCTCATGGCTGAGAAGGTATCATCCTCATCGCTGAGATGGTATCACCCTAGGGAAAATCCAACAAACAGAAGATCCTTGGAGTGATTTTAATTCCGACCTGGAGATTTAGGGTGCAGTGTTCTAACTACTGTACCTCACAATTACCCTGTAAATGTGCCATGAGTATACAATGATGTGATATATTTAAGAAGAAATTAGTGATTATTTAATATAATAACTAGCAGTAAGTTGATAGTATTTAGTCAGTAAGATCTTTGTCATAAACATAACAGAGTTCACATGGACAACATACTGAGCACTCTAAATGACTAATTTAGTAATGTTTTACACAGAACCATCAATCAGATGACTAAATACAGGTTTTTTTCAAAAAATATATATACCATTCATCAAATTGTCCAATTCAAATAGAGATAAACATTCTAGGCAAGATATACCCATTATGGAAAGAAACAACATAAAAGGTGATACAAAGGAACATATGGCATACTAAACCAATAGACACATATAAACTATACAGAACATGGGCATATAAACACCACACAGAAACTCAGAACTGGATACAGAACACATTAATGAACAAATTGGTTTTTAAGTTATATCTCTTTTTCCTAAAAATTAAAAGACAATTTATTTAACAGCAGAAAGGTAATAGCATCACATCTACTTAACTCATGCAGCAACCAGGAACAAACTGGTCATAAATACCACAGTATCTGTCATTGTTGGAAACAGGTGATAACCTTACAATGTTTGGGTGGTAAGTTAGGTGTGTGTGTGTGTGTATGTTTGTGTGTGTGTGAGCAACATGCTATGGGTGTTTTATAGTACATTACTTACACAAATCTTATAACAGCTTTAAATATATATCATTAAGGAAATAATCACATTTTGGGTGGGACATTGATCCAGTGTCCTTTCACATACTTATAACAAACACTATTTACCTTAAATTGAAAGAACAGAGTGTATATATATATATATATATATATATATATTCTGTGTCAAAATTACACCTATAATGCACCAAATTCATCACACACACACACTTGCAGGCACAGACCACTGCTAATAAAACAGATTTCTTCAAGGCAAGATTGGGATAGAACGTAAGGATTCTACACAACAAATCATCACCTTGTCTACACTCACAGATATTAAACAACAATTATTCACACAGAGAATAAATGACAGCGTCGGCTGTTAGCAAGCATTTCTAGTGTCATGAGTACAGTGATACTTTCAGGTAAGACACTTGTGTCATCACTACAATTGTACTACATTTATCACAGTTCATATACCAGTAGTTGAATGTGTGGCATGCACGTCATTAGATACCACAAACCAGTAAACCGATCAATGATCTAATCCACACACAAAATAAACCAAACAGAACCATACTCACAACCATAAATTATATCATCTTCAAAGTTAGATAAGAAACACTTCAGCTTATAAAGAACAGTTTCAACCAAAAGCAAATATTATGGTATGAAATTATGATAAGACAACAATAACTTTTAAACAATGGCCAATTGTTTGATGGTAATTGTTACTTGTGATGAGCGTCACTGTGTTGTCTATCATCTAGGATGGCTTAATGATATGATAAGATAACTAACTACTTGATTTGATGAGCTGAGGTTTGTTATAAGTAATATGGTCAGATCACAGATTATGAATGGATGGTCTGTCATGAACAGATCCACAATCTGGCAGAATGCCAGATTTACTTATGACATCATCTTACGGAATGTCTCCACTTCATGTATGCTCTTTGACAATCTGAAACAACAATGTATCACTCTATACCGTGATAAGAAATATCCTGAAAAAAGTTGATCAAAACAGTGAATTTATGATGAGTTTGTGGTGTTTTAAAGTGATACTTTAATTAAACTGATTCTTGCCACTAAAATAAATGTTGTTTGTGTCAACTGACCTGCCAAAACCATTGATCAGTGCAACAATTTCACCACGAGTAAGTTGGAATGGGATGTTGGCTTTCTTGTCTGCTTGACTGACAGTTGAATCTGGGCCCATTGACTCACCAGAAAAGAGGATTTTCAGTGCTGTACCCATTCCAGTTATCTGGAAAGAAATGAGAATCAACTCAACAAGATTCTTACAGACTTCAGAAAAGAAGTATGTAAGTCACAAACATGAACTAGACATACCTGACCTTTATTGTAAATTAGCATATCAAGTAATATGTTTATTTCTATAAGAATGTAATTTGGAAAGTAGAAATAAATGTATTACAGGCTAAAGATTCAAATCCTGAATAAAATTAAAAATAACTATATATATATATATATATATATATATATATACACACACACACAATACTGAACTATTGTAGGAAACCAATACATTAAGTACATAATGCGATTCAAACAATACATCTAGATAATTTTAAGGAATATGTTTTGTGATACTTTATTTTAAGTAACCTAGATGTAGTCTAATTAAGAGTTTTAAGAAGCTTTTCTCACAGAACTTGTAAGCAATGTTTCTGAATATCAAATATTTCAATTTTGTAAATATTCTCTTTTGTTTGGGACTTTTACCATTTCAGAGAAACTAGGTGTGGAATTGGAAGACTAAAGTGATGGACAGATTTACATATTGGGAATACATCATTTAGAGGAAGGCAACTGTCCATATAAAAGTTGTGTGAAGAAGATACTGACCTTTTTCTATCACCTAATCATAAACAACAGGCAATAAATCCTTTTTTGTTAGACTAACTTACCTGCAGTTTCCCCCACAAGCGACACTTGTCACATCCAACACAGTCCATGATACGAGATATGTTACGGAAATGAACCTTGAAATCTTCCTGTAAATAGTAATAATAATGTATTGGCATACTACTACATCACTTTATATAGGATTTATCCATTGAAATGATTTTGATAGGTATACATCCCTGGCCAATGAACCTTCTTTTGGTTTATGGTTTTGTAGTGGCTTACTATATCTAGCTAAATGAAATGGATGGATTTGTCCAAACTGGCAAGGGTCATGGTTTCAATGTAATATATTTTAGGATTATTTACTCAACTTATACACAAGTATACGAAGTAGTTGTTTCTTATTTATATTAAATAACTTTAGCTTTTTCAGTCAAAACACCAATTCCTGATGTACTACAGTTGGGCTATTGGAGGATATGAAGCGATTGAGACAGGGGAACTATTGGGGTTGGCGATAATAGTGAGTCCATATACCCTTAGGATAACATACAACTGTTTATTTCATAAATGTTCCCAGTATTGTTTAATCATTTGTTGACTCAAATATAAATATTACTTCAGTGTTTGTGTTGAAAATAAAATGCTTCTGCAAAATTGGGCAAAAGGTAGTAGCTATCTTAGTTTGGTGATATTCATTTGCCAGAAATAGTGCATGTTCTACAGTTGAAGGTAGCAACTATATGAACCAATAAATGAATGTTTATATATGCATGTGCGCAAATAAATGTCTGTGAAAATGTATTTGTTTGTGTATTTGTTTTATTCATTGCAATTAGGATCAAACTTATTTGGTAGGTGGAGTCACATAATAATTGAGGGTTGTGATTGGGCTGTTTGTTTGGCTGATTGAGCCAAGGTGGTGTGTAATTAAGTTTGTGCTCAATAAATATATGAGTGGGTATTTTGTGGCTGTTGGATAGGGTTTTTTTACATGTGAATTACAAACTGTGAACATGTGTTCAAATTATTTCAAATTATTTTATCAGTCAGTTGCAGATTTCATGCCATTTTGCATAAAAATGCTCTGTCATGGATTCCACGATTTGGGGTCCAAGGTCTGATCTTGTTATATCCAATTTGGCATTATAACAGACTATGGTATAATGAGGCCTGACTGTACAATGAAAATAAATAAAAATTTCCATTCTTTAATAAAAGTAAACTCTGTGACATCTAAAAATTGGAATGGAACAGTTTACTTAAGCTTTTCCTGATTATTGTACCTGCTACCCACTTAGATATAACAAACATAAACATTAATTTCCATATTTGTATACTTAAATGAATTGTTTTAAAATACCTTTATCATAATAGTTTTATTATGCAAATGAGGTTCTGCCATTCCACATACCATGAATAAAGTGAACAGATTAATAGATACAGAGCTCAGAATGTGAATGAGTGGGTATATTTAATAACAAAACCTCCTTTATTACTGTCCTCCATAAAATTATCTCCTGGATATATTGGAGAATAAACTGGCCAATTCTAGACAGTGAAACCTCAGAGAGTTGGAGTTCAATGCAAATAGTCCACACCATAGCAACTAAACTATCTATAGCAGAACAACAAAATTATCCACACCATAGCAACTAAACTATCTATAGCAGAACAACAAAATTATCCACACCATAGCAACTAAACTATCTATAGCAGAACAACAAAATTATCCACACCATAGCAACTAAACTATCTATAGCAGAACAACAAAATTATCCACACCATAGCAACTAAACTATCTATAGCAGAACAACAAAATTATCCACACCATAGCAACTAAACTATCTATAGCAGAACAACAAAATTATCCACACCATAGCAACTAAACTATCTATAGCAGAACAACAAAATTATCCACACCATAGCAACTAAACTATCTATAGCAGAACAACAAAATTATCCACACCATAGCAACTAAACTATCTATAGCAGAACAACAAAATTATCCACACCATAGCAACTAAACTATCTATAGCAGAACAACAAAATTATCCACACCATAGCAACTAAACTATCTATAGCAGAACAACAAAATTATCCACACCATAGCAACTAAACTATCTATAGCAGAACAACAAAATTATCCACACCATAGCAACTAAACTATCTATAGCAGAACAACAAAATTATCCACACCATAGCAACTAAACTATCTATAGCAGAACAACAAAATTATCCACAACATAGCATCTACACTATCTATAGCAGAACAATAAAATTATCCACAACATAGCATCTACACTATCTATAGCAGAACAATAAAATTATCCACAACATAGCATCTACACTATCTATATTACTAAATTATGACTTCAGTGAAAGCTTTCATTCTAAGGTATTATTATTGTGTAAAAATATCTCCAGTGTTTACCCAATATCCATAGGTGTGGATGTAATTGTCCTAATTTAAGATTTACAAGTTATACAACAGATTGACAACAGTTGTTATATATATATATATATATATATATATATATATATATATAATAGATAGAGAGATACCTTCAACTTTTGCTGATCTCCTTTAAAAAGCTGACTCTCATCAAAATGTTCTGGGAATGACCTGAAATAAGGAAACTGACATGATCAATAATGACTGAGTAATGGGAGCTGCTCATTATCTAACCTCATATATAGTATATCTAATAGTATTTACTGGTACTTACTTATGTAGTTAGGGGAGCTGCTACCAGCAAACCAGAAAATGCACATTTATAATCATCATTTGAAACCAAGTTTTAAATAATTAAAAAACAAAAACGGAGACACAAGTCATCACATTTCACTGTCCTGTTAGAATTGATTAAACACGATTACACAAATAGAATCAAAACATTATTGCTTAATGTATATTCAAACTGTACATGTGTGTGTATTATTTGGGACACCTTTTGATGTATTTCATGCCAAAAAGATATTTTTGACAGGTATTAGATATTGACTTTTTCTGTAGGGACTATTACAGTACAGGATCAATATCTGATGAATGACTAGACAATGCCTTAAAAATCCAATAAAAGTGTGACATACTATGTACTCCAGTAAGTCAATCATATTTATTGTTATAGGAAATAATTAATCCATTACTCTTCACAATATACATGTATATTCAATGTTAGTAATTATATTCATGGAATATTAATAGACATTGTGATCTTGAGGCCACAAAATCAGGAATATCAACATTACCTACAGTATTTGATATTGATAATGTCATCAAAACACCTCAATAACTTATTATCACCTTATAACTTGGAGAATGTCTCTCACTGTCTTCTGGACTTCTTCATCCAGTTTCTCATTGCCAGTGTAATATTTCTCCTGTCAATTAGAAAGTTGTCACAAATGGGTTGTCATAGACAGGTTGTTAAAATGGATTATCTAATATATTTTGCTTGAGATAGGATATCATGTCATAGATGGGCTGCCTCATATAACATCACAAATATGTTATCATAACCTGTTTGTACAAGATAAATGTCAGTTATCATCCAAGATATGTTGTCACAAACCAGTAATCTACATTCACATAATTTTATCTCACATTCCTACAATATACCATGATAAATTATAATATTGTATAGATCAAACAAAATGTATTAAGTTTTAATGTCTGATTAAATCCTACTATAACATCATATTTACTTATCAACACAAGTTCTAACAAACTTCATTGTTGTGGATTTCGAATTCGTACTCAATAGCTAAATACAGTATACTCCCCAGGATGTTTATGATCTTCCAGACTGTACTATTCCATAAATCAAAAGAGTCAAAGTACAAATATGAGTAAAGCTTTTGACATTAAACAAAAAGTAATTATAGACCAGACCATCCCTAATTTTATTACATCATTAGGGCTACAGACCTGCTCTAAATAAGGTGCCGCCTTAGCTAGAGCTCTCATCTCAACAAGGTAGGTAAAGTACATATTCTTCAGTCTGTTGGGTCCTTCTCCATATGTTTTATCAGGATCAAATCGTTTACGGAATTCCTCCAAGTTTGGTCCCCAGGAAGGCTGCCCCCAGCCAGTAGCTGTATATAGTATATGTGAAATAGTTAGAAGATCCAAATACATACAATAAATAATACTCCCCTCCACACATACAAACTAACACAGTACAATCTTTCTTAACAGATAATTTGTGGATCAAATTAAGGGGTTACTTAAACAGAGGCAAATCCTTTATGGGTGGAGTCGAGTCCAGTTATTTAACCTCAAACTTGTCACACCTGAGTCAAGGTATGTCTGTCAATGGAACTAAATCCCACAAACATAGTTTACAGTACAGTATTCTAATTACTGTACCATCGGAATGGCTGAATTCTATTATGGCTACAGATGGTACTAGATCATACAGATATTTCAAAGATGGTCTGTTAAGGTAGGTGGTCATCAAGACAGGTTTCAATATACAATGCAAAAAATGGTCATAGAATAATAATATCAGATATACTGAACAAAAAAGGATACTAAAAGCAGGAATAACTTTTTTGTACAACATAATGTAGTCTCATAGTTAACAATGAAATATATACCTTTATACAATAAGAAAAAAACATCAAAAGAAATGATTATTGTTTGATTTATTAGTATATCACATTGAATGAAGATTTTGGTTTCTATTCAATGAGTCTAATTGTGTTATTATTGTGAAGGTATCAGTCAACTTTTTCATATATGAGAGAGTAATATTAATAAGAATAATAAAAACAAATAACATTAATAACACCATTAATATGAAACAAATAACATCAATAACACCATTATTATCTAATATGGACTCATCGCCGTTATACTATTTTTTGAAGAATTAATGACATAGTTAACAGCCAATCAGCTTACAGAGCCATTACTGTATCACTAACAAGGTCAAGGTTACATGAACTGATCAGAAAAAGATAAATGGTTAACTGATATTTTATTGTAACAGTAAATAATGCATAAATAAATTCTATTACAAATATTATATAGTTGTAATCCTTATAAACAATAACAGCCTCATCACCAACATATTGGAAGATACAAATTAAATACTAAATCACACACACACACACACACAAACAGTGCTAGAGGCACAGGAATAAAGCTATTTATATACAAATTCTGCACACACACACACACACACACACACAAAAGGTAAGCAAAATCCCGATTCACACATTATATCACCATTTAGTGTCAACAAGTAAAAAATTGTCTATTTTATATAAAGAACATCTCCAATATTATTATATAACTAGATGTAGTAGTAGTACATACTGACCAGTTAAAGGGTAAATCAATGTACAGCATAAACTAAGGTAACAAAACTATGCCATCTCTGGAGCGCGCCTGCATCTGTGCGTGTGTTTCCATGCTGCGCGAAACTTACCTCGCAGCAGATGGACGGCTGATACCTGAACACCGATGGTCGAGTGTAGTCCGGAGAGCAGGCGATAAAATGTACGCAGCTCCAGACAGAGACCTAGAAAGACATCACAGTAACAACTGAAACCACGTATGATCATGTCTGTATTAGTCTGCTAATAGCTCACCTGGAATCAGCCAGTTGGCTGTCACGTCTACATTGATGCTTGTGTGAAAACCCGAGATCATCCTGTAGAAGACACGCTTTTCAAGGCAAAGATCTGTAGAGGACAAATCATAAAGTAATCAGCAAAACGCAGTGCGACAAGCAAACAGTGACACTATTTTAACAGTCTTTGTGGGGGTGTAGGGGTGACTTTAATAGAATGATTTATCTTCAGGAAAGTGACTAAGAACAATAATTGATGTACTATTGTAGTCATAAATATGTACTTAATTCTTCTAGATAATGTTAGTATGTAACTAGTATGGCACATATGAGATTGTGTGAGAAATAACTGCTGACATAGTACAGTCAATTTGAGAAACATCCTTAATATCATGGCAGGGTTCTCAGTCAATTTGAGAAACATCCTTAATATCATGGCAGGGTTCTCAGTCAATTTGAGAAACATCCTTAATATCATGGCAGGGTTCTCAGTCAATTTGAGAAACATCCTTAATATCATGGCAGGGTTCTCAGTCAATTTGAGAAACATCCTTAATATCATGGCAGGGTTCTCAGTCAATTTGAGAAACATCCTTAATATCATGGCAGGGTTCTCAGTCAATTTGAGAAACATCCTTAATATCATGGCAGGGTTCTCAGTCAATTTGAGAAACATCCTTAATATCATGGCAGGGTTCTCAGTCAATTTGAGAAACATCCTTAATATCATGGCAGGGTTCTCAGTCAATTTGAGAAATCCTTAATATCAATTTACAATAGAAACCTTAATATCATGGCAGGGTTCTCAGTCAATTTGAGAAACATCCTTAATATCATGGCAGGGTTCTCTATTGTACTATACTGGTATTTTTCTTCACAAATAATACAATTTACTAAAATAGAAATCCAATAAACATTGTCAGAATTGTAAGTAACAAAATAGACTAATTGATATTAAAATAGTCAATGTTGACATCACATGTTAATAATGATAGTATAGAGTTTTGTGGCAGCAGCTTTACTTAGTCAATAACATCGGATGATGAAGGAGACATGATATAAATGTCACGTAGACTATCCTCCAACATCTGCTTTAGTGATGTATTGATTTTCTTACAACCAGCTATCTTAGAGAGAGAATAACTCCATCAGTGAAAGTATTAATAATATCACTTATAATAATAAATATTTAGGTAAATATTTTATATAATTAAGGACTGGATTATTTACAAAGTGTATAATGTCTAATAATAGTCAAAATCTACACAAATGTTTACTTAAACAATACATAATATATTTCTGATATTTTAGATATAAAAAGTCTCTATATAGAGATACAAAAGTATGCACATGCGCAGGCATGTGCACGTGCACACACACACAGAGTAACATTTGCCAGTGTTGAAGTCAGCATGAGGTCCTGACTCCAGCTACATATGATAAACATCGCTTAATAGAAAGTTGAATGAGTCAAGTGACTGTAAATTAGATAACAAGAAACATTTGATATAAAAGTTAAAGTGCTGGTTATAAAGAGGTGACTACTTTAGGAAACATCACAAATACAGATTTGAACATCAGAGTACCCAAAGTGATATCTTAAATGCTCAGATTAACATAATCAATTATATCAGTGATCAAATGGTTTATTTCTTTATACAATACTGGAAGATCATTGATGCTAGCACACTTGATCTTTCAATAAAGATACCATTCCATATACATGTGTTGCCTATTTGGCAAGTCACAATATTATATAATTAGTGGCTAGTTTCCACTTTTACCGTCATCATTCTACACGTATTCTTATTTGGATTATGAAATGTTAAATCTATCAGAAAAGTTCTAAAGAAAGAGTACCAGTAACTACATAGACAAAGAACAATTTTACAGCAAAAAGTCTGATAAGTTTAATGTAAATAACTGACATGTTATAGTGACACATATTATATATATATATATTACTTTCCTAATAACACTAACTGCTGACATCTATGTACCTTAAAAACCTCTAGACAGAGCTAATGAGTATGTTGATAATTATTACCTTCTGGCACATTAATAGTGTCATATATAAACTATTTTCTTTAACATTTGAATAAAGCAAATGTAAGTAACTGATGCGTATTTGGTTTATGAATTACACATACAAAGTTATGTGTTAGAATAAACCAATATAATATTGATTACAGTAAAAGCTGCAATAAGAGTCCTAATAATTTGATCCAGGTGATAATTGAAAGCCAGTGTTGATGTTTAAAATAAGTGCTTAGTAGAAAATTGTAGAGGTAATATTTAGTAGTGTTTTAAGAGCTGTGTTAGAAGAATTAATGAATATTAAAATTATTAATGAATAGCACAACATAGGACAAGCAATAAACACTTAAATCTATCATCATGCACAACATACACAGCATGCAAGAAGTAAAACCAACCTAACTTATACCATTATCTAAGAGTAAAAGAATCGAAACATAAAAAATGACTTTAATTTGTATGACAACAACACTTTACCTTTCATATCGGAGCCTAGAAATGGACAACAAACATTTGTCATTATTATCAGTCCTGTCAATGGTCACATTCTGCTCTCTTATTTAAATTATTACTTTAAGATGATTCTTGTGTGTGTGTGTCTGTGTGTGTGTCTGTGTGTGTGTATGTGTGTTTGCTGATCTTGTACTAAGATCTTAATATGGGTGTTTTAATAAAAACTATTTTATTATTATTTATTTTATATCAGATTGTATCTGTACACACACACACACACACACACACACACACCAAAAATGTATTGTACACAGGCTAATATATGTTACTTTTTTAAATTGTGAATATTGTTAAACTACTTAAACCTAGGTGTGCCACTGAGTTTGATTCTTTTAGAGGATATTGGTATTATAGAAGTTTGTTATTATTATTATTGCAGATAATCAGACACTAGACGTGTGATCTATTTAGATAATCCTACATCTAGTTATCTTTATCATATCAATATTATTGATAAATGGTCTAAATACTAAGATAACATAGCCATTATCCCATATGATGTCATAATAAAATTTTAATAACTGGTGATTTAAACTTCCATATGGACATTAAGTCTAATGTTGAAGCTCATAGGTTTTGGTGTATATTGGATTCACATGGATTAACTCAGCATGTCAACAGTACAACTCACAAAGGAGGGTATACACTAGATTTGGTCATCTCTAGAGAATCGAGTCCCATCATAGTAGGAACTCGTTCTGTATTTGACCTTTGTCTCAGTAGTAACAAAGGTAAATCCTTTGGATCAACTTCTACCACTGATAACAGCCATTGTCAATAGATCAATGGATGAATCAGTGATGCCGTTGTGTTTGAAACCATCACCATAACCCCACTGCTTAAGAGATCTGGGTTGGATAAGGAAGAGATTCATCTCTAAACTTATTGAAAAGTGTGTAGCAAGGTGTATAGGAGAACACTTAGAGCACAATGATCTTAATGACATTTATCAGTCTGCTTATCATAGAGGTCATTCAGCAGAAACTGCTCTTTTGAAAGTGAACAGTGACATTGCCGAGGCTCTTGATAAAGGATCTATGACTGCATTAATTATGCTTGATTTTCCCGCAGCTTTCGACGTAATCGATCATCCAATTCTACTGAAGCATTTAGGACAAAGCTTTAACTTGGGTAAGGTCGTACATCGCCGATAGAACTCAGTGTGTGTCAGTGGCCGATAAACATCATCAGATGTATGTCTTCTTTTTGGTGTACCACAGGGATCTGTTTTAGGACCAAAGAATTACTGTATGCATACCAAACTAGTTGGTGAAATTATTAAATGGTATAATATTAAATATCATTGTTATGCTGATGATACACAAGTGTTCATGACTTTGAAGCCATGTGATAAATGGGATGATATTTCATCTTCAATTGAAGCTTGTATTGCAGACATAATAATAATAATAATGCATGTTTATATTGCGCCAGAACCAGGTAACCCTGTTCTGAGGCGCTGTACAGTATTATTATCCCTGACTCAGATCTGTTTCCACCCAACACATATCTCAACTCCCAAGGGAGCATATAATGCATACTGCCATTATAGGCACAAAGCGTTACTCAAACACATAGCCATCGTGTCCTGTCAGGTACTCATTTTTATGGATGAGTGAACCAGTCGCCACATGACAACATTGCAGCTCCCGGAGATTTGAACTCGTGACCCTTCAGTTACGAGTCCTACGCTCTAACTAACTGCGCTATCACGGCTCGACAAGTACATAAGTACTTGGAAGAACAGCAACATGCTGAAATTGAATAAGGACAAGACATAATTCATTGTTTTTTCATCCAAGCTGTTATAAAGAAAACTGAGAATCTTCGTATTAAGGTAGGATCCAGTTATATAAATTCTTCCACGTCTGTAAGAAATTTAGGGCTTATATAGGAATGGAGAAGCAGGTGAATTCTATATGTAGGTTCTGTTATTATCAAATAAGAAATATAGGACTTATTCATAAGTACATAAATGATGAGACATGCCAGACAATGATGAGACATGCCAGACTTTAGTCCAAGTCCTTATTATTTCTCGACTGGACTATGGAAATGCATTGCTATATAATATCCCCCTCTCTCTGACAACCATCTACAGAGATTGCACAACGATGCTACACATCTGGTGATACACACTTGCAAAAGGGAACATATAACACCAGTTTTGTTCCAGCTGCACTGGCTTCCTGTACAGTTCATATCACTGTACAAGATCCTGTTTCATACATTCAATGTATTTGGCGGAACTGCACCACTGTATCTAAGCGATCTGATCGGAAAAAAAATATATACCAATGAGAATGCTCTGATCTGAGTCCTATGAACTTTTGAGGGTACCAAGAAGCCATACAGCAATGTATGGAGAGAGATCTTTCCGAGCATCAGCTCCCAGGCTGTGGAACGAGTTGCCAAACCACATTAAACTCTTAGCAAGTAAAGACATATTTTTTAAGGTTCTTAAAATCCATTTATTTAAATTGGCATATTTATAATATTAAACCAGCTTGTTATGTATGAAGTGTATATGACCTCTATAGCTAAGAACATGTTTTAATTGTGTTTTAAATGTTAAGCACCTTGAGCAATTTCAGTTGAATAAGGTGCTATATAAAATACTATTATTATTTTTATTATTGTCATATTAAAGAGTTTATGTCTGAGGATTAAACCTGACAGCTATGACTATTGAGTGACTGAATAAGATGGTGGTTTTTATCAGAATAAAATTCAGAATGATGATAAAATATAAGTCCATTATTTATATAAAATAGAGAATGACCTATTTTCATTTACTGTTTAATAGGTGCACACAGCAACCAGAGCTCAGACACATCAGTGCTGACTTAGGTGGTGTATTAGGGGTTGTGGTGTATTAGGGGTTGTGGTGTATTAGGGGTTGTGGTGTATTAGGGGTTGTGGTGTATTAGGGGTTGTGGTGTATTAGGGGTTGTGGTGTATTAGGGGTTGTGGTTTGTTAGTGTGTGACTTCAGACTATCATATACAGTGAGTTTTATTAAAGGAAAATGGTATCAGATTTAGATGATGAAGTTTTGGATTAAAGGAAAATGGTTATATGTATGTATATATATATAGTATATATATATATATATATATATATATATATATATATATATATATATGAATGATAACAAACTTATCATTTTGTATTTATTCTGAAGGTATATATAGTAATATATACTTCTGGACAATAAACCTAATGCAAAATTTTCTGTATTCAGTTGCAAACAAAATCAATGTGCTGCAATCCATTACAAGACAACATTTTATTGGAAGTCAAACTTGTTATTTTGTCACTGGAATTCATCCCATCTTGAAGAAATACACAAAGACTATATATTAGTATGGAACAAAGGAAAGAAAATGTATCACAAAGTGAGTGCATAGTGTGAACAATTCACCAGGGAATGTACAGTACACATAGTGGAATTTTTGAGGTATTTGGGCAAGAATTAGTAACATAAAGCACACAAAGCCAAACTGTTCAGTTGGTATGGTTCTAACTCTGGATCTTCTACATAAATACAAGGTTACATCCTGTCAACATCAAATCAATCAACGTTGATAGAATGAATTAAAGAAAAAGAGAGATAAGAATTGTTTATTAGAGAAGGCTAACCTAAAAAAGTAACATTTTAGTAGTGTGTGTGTGTGTGCGTGTGCGTGCGTGTGCGCGTGTGTTAGGATACACATATATGGTGGTACTGGCTCAGAATATCAACACTCCTTTAATCTATACATAATTAAATTATTATATACATACTTCAATTTAAGCATACAAAAAACGTACACAGTTTACAGTCAGCAGTAACTTAAAGATATAAACATTTCAATACTATAGGTGCTCATCTCAGCTCCATTATGGGTTTAAATAGCTAACAAATGCTACCTATATCAACCATATGGACAAGTTGTTGTGTACACTACCTATATCAACCATATGGACAAGTTGTTGTGTACACTACCTATATATGGAAGCAGCAAAGTGATTAAGGTAAAAATAAAGTAGCAATAATATACAATGGATTATTACTGGAGAAGAATGAAATGCGGCTCAATTTTGAGTAAATACTAAGAGGTAATCCTCATATGTTTCCATTCATCACTTAGTGAACGTTCATCCATGACTAATTTATTATCCCATAGTATATGCAGTTAGGTGTGGTGGGATCTAAATTAAAGCATCTATCTGTGTGATCTATTTGACCTATAGGTGAGAACACTGGATTCAGGCAGACCTCCAATACTGTGAATGACACGTTGGGATACACTCAACAATTTATAACCTAATTACTCACAATATGGGAAAACCTCTGCCCGCAGCTTAATACCCATAGAGATATCTGCGGAAGTAACAAACACCCCCCCAAGAGTATAAATCCACCAATCAGCATTGGATGATTTAATAGAAGGTCTTTTCACAAGACCACATAAAAGGACAACAATAGAGATTTTACACTTTACATGTAAAACTGTAAAAGATGTTATATTAATAACATAACTTTCTTACATTGGTGTAATAAGGAATCTGGATTGAAATAGGTCTGATATTGTTAGAAAGATAAATACAGGATGTAATAGGATAATAAACAATTATTACACTAACAGAACAAAAGGTTTGAGAAATGATTTGAATTTAACGTACTGTTTAACAAGGAAACATATTTTGATTAGTGACATCAAAGCTAACATACCTTGTTGTGGGGTCAGGTAATTATAATCTGTCCTGTCAGGTCTGTAAATATATATATATATATATATATATATATATATATATACTCAAACTGATTTGATACTGGTAAATCCAATCACAATGAAAAATTATTATATGTAACATAAAACAGTGAGAGAACTTTAATTCATTCATTAATATTGGATCACTAAGTACCCACAAAACAGTAGTTACACATATTAGTATCTGATCACTGAGAAGTAAACTACTATTTAAGTATCAGGACAACTCATATCCAAAATAATTTGTATACAATTCCTAAGCTCAATGTCAGAAACAACAAACAACTTATAACCCTTATTAAAGATAAATCATATCTCTTAAAGATATCTCAAAGCCCTATTTTGTTGTTATTAGTGAATTAAGAGTATCGATTAATTTATGCCTAAATTAATTTTGTACTTAATTAT
Source organism: Paralvinella palmiformis (assembly GCA_025642065.1). Lineage (NCBI taxonomy): Eukaryota > Metazoa > Annelida > Polychaeta > Terebellida > Alvinellidae > Paralvinella > Paralvinella palmiformis. Next base: position 187,147 of record JAODUP010000725.1, read on the forward strand.
CACAAATAATAGAAATACGATGAAGATAATATGAGTAAAACCATTTATTAGTTTTGTATTAAATAAAATAGTATTGGTTGTCTTTAGTGTATGATATAAGTTGCCTCAGGTAGAGGGTAGGAGTTGTCAATACACATAATCTTGGATACAAGTTGTCTAGAACTCACTGAGTCTACACTGAGTGATAATCAGATAAATGTTTATGTCATACAGAAGAAAACAGACTGAAACTGACTTTACTTGAGACAGTATTTTATTAATTTAATTTAAATTATCAGCCATGAGTTTGGCCACAAAAGTAAAAACCCTGATTATGTGACAGTAATGATACAATTACAAAAGTTAACAGAAAATAACCTACTTGAAGCAGTTCTGATCATATATCAGCTTCCAGACATTTACAGCAGATGCTCCAGAATAGCCAGTAAATCTTTCTGGATTGAGTACTAGGTCATAGTAGGCAGCATTAGGTGATTCTTCATCTGTATCATAAAGATAAATATTTCTGTTTATAACTGAATAATTGAAAGTAAATTGTTGGCTTAACATCACATACACATTATAGATAATTACTATGTTGTTCTAATATAATCAATGTTGGTTATTAGTTTATCAAACACTGATACACAACACAACTACAGTGACCCAGTTAATTGACATTTCTTACACACCTTCAAGGTCACAAAAGTTATCCTGAGCATCATCATGTTTTTTCCAATCTTTAAAAGCTTCTTTACTTGCATCACTGTAAAACATGAGATAAAACATTGTTAAAATATAGACATCTATATTATTACAATACTTTATAGATACAAACCCACAACATCACTGTTATCTTGAAGATGTTATGCTTTAGTTTTGAGGATTATATGTATTATAGACTTCTTTATATATATAAAAATCATATTCCGTTTTCAATTAATTGTCTCAGATTATAATTAGATTTATGTTTAGAAAACATTTTATTGTAGTTCCATACTTTTATTGAAACATAATCTTTAGGCACATATAAAATTCCAATAAAATCAATTATCTGGATCATCCAAACACAAACGATCCTTTTCATAATTTTCCTGGAATGTCAAATTCATTTTCATTCAAAGGTTATTTTCAGCCAATGGGAAGATAAATAAAAAGAATTGAAATCTTATAATAATAATATTTAATATTCATATAGATAGTTTCTCTAAGGCACTTTATAGTATTATTATTCCTTACTCAGACCTGTATCAATGCAGCACTTATCTCAACTTCCAAGGGAGCATATCTGAGACTTTATTACAATTTATAAGCTAATGTCATAACTTCAAAATACAATTTTTGAGTACCAGTAATCCAGAAGAGTTACTGCAGTTAAGATATCTTGTGTATGCCTAACTTTGTTATGTAGTACTTCTACCTTGAGAAACAGGGATACATGTTTCATTTAGTGATTATATAACTTAATATTGTGCATACCTGATAAAATACCATGTCAAATGCAGGTATCACAATAACTGTTTACAAATATATATCAGTTTGTTGATATCAAATACTAACAATTAGTTTTATATTAGGATTAGCAGCCTCCAGCAATTAATTAATATACTTTTATATGATATAGTAAGCTAATAATGTCTTAATCCTGGCACATATATAATAATGCCTTAATCCTGGTACATATATAATAATGCCTTAACCCTAGCACATATATAATAATGTCTTAATCCTGGTACATATATAATAATGTCTTAATCCTGGTACATATATATATATAATGCCTTAATCCTGGTACATATATAATAATGTCTTAATCCTGGTACATATATAACAATGTCTTAACCCTAGCACATATATAATAATGTCTTAATCCTGGCACATATATAATAATGTCTTAATCCTGGCACATATATAATAATGAATTAATCCTGGTACATATATAACAATGTCTTAATTCTAGCACATATATAACAATGTCTTAATCCTGGTACATATATAATAATGGCTTAATCCTAGTACATATATAATAATGCCTTAATCCTGGTACATATATAATAATGCCTTAATCCTACTATTCCTAGTACATATATAATCTCGGATCACCTGTTTTTCAAGAGCTTAGAACATTTTAGTGAAAAGAAAACTGGAATGACAACACCCAAACACAGTTCTAACTTCTATTAGTGTCACAAAGAACTATATGTTGATATGCACAACAGGCGCTTCTGCTAAAGCTCGTAATAATAACTATAATTTAGACTAGAATTGTTATGATTAGTGCACTCCACTTCATGGGGTGGATTGCTGGCAGATATTAGAAATGTGTTGTCTCTTGAAAATTTTAAATCTGTTCTAAAACACATCTGTTCATGATTGCTTTCACAGATAAATAATGATTATCGTTTATATCACTTATATTATTTGGGATATCACTAAACAGTGCTTTTGAATGGCTGCTGCTAGTAAAGGTGCTTTATTAAATATATATTATTATTATTGTTTTTTCTGGACAAGTTATGTGTTCACTGATAATTACTGAATATGAGGAAGCTCAAGATCTACTGTAGACTAGTGTACTTTCACTCAGTTTGAAACTTATAAGGCCCATATAACTATTTATCTCCATTTATTGTCTATTCATCTGCAGATATGAATATTTTGTTTTATATATATATATATATAAAATATATATATATCACAAAATAAACAAACTTTTAATAAACACATGATTATTGCATACATTAACTTATTAACATATTTACATTGAAAAATCTACTGCACTTTCATGGTTGCCATGTACAGTGGCTAGAAAGTTGCCCAATATATTTTTTTTAAATGCCACCCATTGTTTATTTCCACAGTAACAACACTGCAGTTGTTTAGGCATAAATCTATACAGTAAAAATATTAATTTTAATCTATAAACATAATTAATTGGAGCCCTGTTTTATGCTAAAAGCTTGCCAATAAATACTTTAAATAAGCATTCTAAGTGTAAAGTTCAAAGGGCTTTAATCATACAACAGTTTGCTCACATTTAAAGACTTGTTAAATCTAGCAACATCTAACCACCGAGGAAGTATATTTTGTAACTGCCAATTCTATGTACATATCCTATACAAAAATCCATCTCCTTTCAAACAAATAATCATCTTGACTTGGTCCACCAGCTGGCATACGAAAAGGTAATACCTGGCAGGTGGATTTGAAATGTCGATGATTCATTATCTAGTTTACCACTCTAACCAATGATCTAACATGAATCATTACTTCCATACTGAAAAATCTAATATATATGTCACTGAATAACAGTCTAGATTTCTTTACTGAAAAATCTAATATATCAGTCACTAAAAAACAGTCAATATTTCTTTACTGTTATTATCAGTTATAGTATTTGAATATCAATGCAAATATTCCATTTCCATTTTTGATGGATCTGAATATAAATACAGATACTATAAATGTTTTATTCAAATGGATTAAACTTTTAAAGAGGCAAAGTTATAGTTAGGAAGTTAATGTGGGATAGATCTCTATAAACTGCTGAGAAAATGAAGTATGTTGACAAAATATATTGAGCAAAAGGTGAAACTGACTGCTGTGATTTAAACAAATTATCATAAAATCTAAAATATTCAAAATCACGTTCATCATCTTTATTATTACTCAATATTATTATTTACCTTAACTGATAATACAGTACATTGTTATTCAGATCTGTAAATATTGAATCCCACATTTGCTCTCAGTGACAATAAACACCTCAAATTAGCTTCATAAATACAATTTAATTATCAGCAATGTAAAAAAATTATCTGGAAAAACCCAAGTTGCTTGATATTATACTAACTACATATCACATCTTTGTAGTGAAAATATGCTTAAAATATTTGTTATTAACTGAGAATTAAGGAATTATAATTTAGCTTAATAATCATTAAGGCTAAGAAATATAGTCTTTTTAAAAATTCTCTTACATTGTAAGATATTCTTGACAAATTGTTTATTTATATAGTGCCAATTCAACCCACACAATGGTTATCAAAGGAATGCTTAACAAACAATAACATGTGAGAATGGTAATTAGATTGAAAACTTTTAAGATGTGAAATTAAAAATAACAAAATATAGCTCTAATGGCTGTGAGAATGAACTAATACAGTAACTTTTGATATTAACATATGGATTATACTTATGGCTGGTGTTTTCATGTGAAGTAGGAGTGTCAAACAAACACAGACACTGATTTAAAAACAATAAAATTATAAATAGTCTTAAAATGAGGATAACTGTCAATAAAACTGGATCAGGGATTAATAAATTAATTTAAAAAAAAAGTTTTGCTTCATAAGGGTTAAAGTTATCAATTCTAATTACTAAAATAAGCTATATATATATATATATATATATATAGAAATTAAATAAAATTATTTTGACTCCGTACAAACTTTTTAAGACAAATATCATACCGGATGTAAGTTCCATCCTGAATGTTCCATCATGGAACAATTTCTTTAATAGGCAAGTATCTTAACTCTTAGAACCTCAGTGGCCAGTATACCTTGACAGTCACCTATAATTTGGCCTGGGTATTTCAGCCAATCATGGAAGGTTTGATCCAATATTAGGTCACCAGGAAATTTCAACCAATCACAGTATGTTTTATCTGATGTTAGAATACCTAAGGTCAGATGAAGTGCACAGGTTTTTACAGAATTTGTTTTGCTTAAGGTGTTAAGTAGTGTACCACAAGGAACTGTTCTCCCAATATTATTTCTAATTCTTATATGGCATATAAATAACAATACATGTAGCCATGTCTCATCCTTTGTGGATGATACAAGAGTCCTTCTTGCCATCAAAAATGAGGATGACATCAAGAAACTACAAAACGACCTCAAAACAAATAAACAACATGCAATTTAATGTCATAATGAAAACAAGTTTAAACTACTCCGACATGGTAAAATGCAGGTGGGTCAAAGAACTTTCCTTGCCAGAGATATGCACACTATGAAAACACTATGGTGCAACATAGTCCAGCCACACAGCTATGGACACCATACAGGGTTAGAGATATGCAGAAAATTGAGTCCCTCTTCAGATCATTCTTCAGTAAGATATATCCAATATCTGACTTAAATTATTGGGATAGACTATCAGCCCTCAATGTGTACTCTCAGGAGAGGAGGATGGAAAGACACCAAATTATGTACACCTGGAAAATTCTAGAAAGAATTGCCCCAAACGGGTCACCTGTGCCAACTCCCCCAAATAAAACATTGTACATCTGGTAAAATTAGGGCAATCAGAGAAGGGAGCCTTCAAATTAGGAGTCCACAGCTTTTCAACAGCCTTCCACTAAATATCCGTGGCCAGACAGGATTCTCTGTGACCAGTTTCAAGCACAAACTTGATAAATACCTGCAAACATCCCAGACAAACCAAATATATCAGGATACACAATCGAAACGGACACAAACTCCATCACATCTATGAGGAGTTCCCAGGAAAGCTGAGCAATACAGTTGAGGCAGAGTCATTTGAAGTAACTAACTAGCTAGCTAGCTAACTAACTAGCTAGCTAGCTAACTAACTAGCTAACTATCAGAATGGTGCAGAAATGGAAATTTTGAATGATGTCTTGGATAGCATAGAGAAGTACGTGGATGACTCTGGTTATCAGTATAGTGATTTTGAGTCAGAAAGTGAGACAAACACTGGTGAAAAGGGCCCAGGGTGGGATATCCGTATTCATCAGGGGGTGAAAGTTCACAGGGTTAAAAACAACAATGTCATAATAATAATCTGAACCAGACAAAAACAACAACACAATAACTGGACATCATCAGTAGTTATTGTTAGTGGCCACAGTTAGTTGATTACTCTCAATACTGGCCATGTAAATAATATAACACATGCCCCATATATAAACACCTTAACAAAGAAGTCATAACCATCATATATGTGACAGCAACAATTGAAACCAAATATAAAGTGCACTTGATAAACATACCTCAGTGTAAAATCCAACCCTCCAAGCTTAGCATTGTTCCAGCTGAAGAGCTTTTGGCAGGAGTTATATACTAACCTAATAGTATAATCCAGGTAACCAAGTTCATTTTCATCTTCTTGACAATTTTTGATGCTGTTATCTTTCTGTGCCTTCTCGGAGTACTATAAACATATTAAATATGTATAATATTAGATTAGTTTTTTTAGTGTACTTGGTTAAGATCATGAGTCAGTTAATTTTACATCTCAGAGAGATAGTAGTCAAATTAGTCATAAATAAGAGGACATACCTTGTTTTTAGATTTATTGGTTTTCAAGCCTCTAGGGACCTTATCCTATAAATATAGTTTTAATCAGTTATTATCAAGAAAGATTAGATATCAAATAATGATATGTATCACACAAACACAGATAATCTTAATGATTTAACAGGTTCAGAAAATATTTCAACATAAATCTGAACACGAATCACATTATATATATATATATATATATATATATATATATATATATATATATATAAACAGATGATCATCTTACGAGTTGAAACAAATGACATAAAGCTAAAAATTTGAATTTGGACATTGTCACAATAAGGATATTTCTGTCATTATCTGAACACAACTTTCATTGAAGAAACTTCACACACACACACACACACACACACACACACACACACACACACAGTTTAAGACCACCATTGATATTTCATTAAAAAACTAAATTTAAATTAATTTTAATTGAATTAATCATCAATTAACTAATATTATTAGTGATATTATTTATAAACAAGTATTTTAGATATAATATTTCAATAAGCAAGTTGATATGTCATAGTCAGTACTTTGTATGAAGGCCATTGTTTTTAAGTGGTGCATAATCCAGCATAAAAATTCTATAACATATACATTTATGTGCAGCTCTAATTGGTATTTCAGCAAATTAGCATATTTTTTACTGTTCATGGTCATTCCAGTAGGTAAGAATAGTTCAGCTGTTCCTTTGACCAACAGGGTGCCCTATATCATGACATTTAAGGAAGGGGTTTCATAGTCTGCTGAGTGTGTCACTCAAAATGTTTTCTAACCTGACCTCTGAATATAGCACTTGAATGTGCTGAGAACTAGATTCATCTAGTAATAGCACTTGGCTTCACTGTTCAATAGTCCAAATAACAAAGAATAGATGTTTGACCTTCACTGCATTGGTAAGGCTTGGCTTTCTAGCTAGTTTATTTTAAGCTGAAATCATTGACTAAATGTTGTTACAGTCCTGGAACTGATGTCTGTACCTTTTGTGAGGAATGCCAAATGTATTTTCTTTTAAGAACTCATTGGTGACCTTATGAAGTAATCATCCCTAGGCATGGTTTTAATGAATCCGGGACATTCAGCCAACAGACACTTAGCCAACAGACATTTAGCCATTATTTGCAGTGGGACATTTAGCCAACATTCAAAATTTTTGATTATGTTTATGTAAGTTTTCACTATATAAATATAGTTGTTTCAATAAATACAAAATAGTGTACATAATTGTATTTTTGTAATTCATTGTACAAATGTAACAAACACAAAGTGATGTCACATATTCTAAAACTTGTAACACAGCTGTTATATTCAAGCGTCATAGTGTATGTAATTGAATTTTATTCAATTCATTGTACGAAGTCACATTTTAACACTATGTTTGTTTATTTTGTTGTTTGGGGAGAATCCTCAGGCTGTTGCTTATTTGGCACAGCCTCTATGTTGGAGTGATTGAGAAACCGGAGTACAGACACTTGCTCACCCGAACAGTTGCTCACCAAGCAAATGAAATAGTGGACACTTGCTCACTAGTGAATTTTTAATAAGAAAAAAGTGAATTTGTAAAAATAAATTAAATGATTTTTAATTCAGAAATATAGTTTTCAGTATTCTATTACCTATATAATTGTTGGGATGAATATTACCAATTATTAGGGCATTAAACTTCAGCGTGATAAATATTGTATAATTCTTATAACCGGTATCTGGACATTTAGCCAACGGACAGTTAGCCAACGGACATTTACCCAGTGGACATTTAGCCAATATTTGCAGGGGGGACATTTAGCCAACATTCAAAATTTTCATCTTACATCTACATGTATATTGTTATATTTTTGAGTTTGTGTATGCTCTATTAATATTATGTTCTGTTTATGGATGTTGCAAATATAGGCCTATCTTTAGATAAGATGTTAGCAACATAATAATTATTGCTGCTTTTTGTACAATTTTTTTATTTATATTAATGTATACTGTTTTCTCCGGTATTATACATATATATAAATAATGATATGTCAGGGTTTGGGAGGTTTTTTACACAGACGTTATTAACACTGTTAACTACTTAACTATATCTGGCATGTGGGTAATTACTACTTGTATATACGGCAGATAATCTACTACTAGTACTAGTCTCAGAATAATCCTCTATCCAATGTTGACACATACATGTATCGTAATGTTGTTAAGATGTGACTGCATAACCCAGGTGATATATCATAGTTTTAAAATGTGACTTCATTTTACCTCATGATAGAATTTAATTTGAAGCAGTGTTACACTTTCTCATGATCATAGTGTTATATCACATTGATACAAACCTGCATGTTAGCTTAAATTATTGAACTGTGATTATTATTTGATATCCAGCCTTTAGTACTGTATAAAGGTGGAAGGCCAGAGAATTCCACTTGGGAACATTTTTTACATGTTGCCGTTGGAAATAAGAAATATGCAAAGAGCAAAAAGTGTGATCATCAGCAAGCTAATAATAGTCCTCTACACAAAATGTTCAATGGATTCAGTTTAATCAGCATCAAGTGAGCAAATATTTTCAAACTTTGTAAATATTCACACTAAAGTTCACAATCTTCTATGCAACAGTAAAACTTTTAAGATGGTATTCTGCTATAGGATTCTCAGAGGCAGTGCTGAATTAGACTATTTAACTGTTCAGATAGACAATATTCACTTTGTGTGCAGAAGAACAATAAATGTAATTATTTTGTTATATTCCTACTATTCATGTAGACATTCGTGTGTCAAATATTAGGGTGTAGGACAGTTGCTCACCCGGACAGTTGCTCACCAAACAAAATGAAAAAGTGGACACTTACTCACCAGTGAATTGTTAATGAGGAAAAATTAAAAAAAATTAAATGATTTTTAATTCATAAATATATTTATTAGTATAATATTACCTATATAATTATTGGGATGAATATTACCAATTATTAGGGAATTAAAGTTGAGAGCAACTGTCCATACTCCAAATATTGAGTAGTGTGCTAATAAAAATGCATGTATGTGAAAGACACTATCAAATAAATGGGTCACCTAGTGCAAATAGATCTGGCTTTGTTTACAGTGCTTCTGTTTGATGTACCTTCAAGTTGACCAGAACATCCCAAATGACACTTAACTTCTTTCACCTGGAACCAGTGGCTTCTATAGGCTAGTAGGATAAAAGGGCCCCAGGGCAACTAGATCTGGCTTCTTTTACAGTGATTCTGTTTTATGTACAGTCATAATTTGTTGATCCAACAAGGTTTATTGCATGATAATATGTGGGATAAACAAGAATATGATTATCGAGTTCGTAACATACCGGTAGTCTGTGTCACACAGTTTTAAATCATACAGATATACATCTGTATTTAAACCAAAATTAAATAACCGTACGCAAGACATGGAATGGCATTGAAGCCATTGAACATTTTGATGTTTGTTAATTACAGACACTATAAAGAAATACTCGTGTCATTATTTGAGCGATAAATTTAAATGAGATTATTATGGCTCGCTATGGTTTTTTTCTGTTCTTAAATGACTCAATATTTTATTCAAGTATATTTATACTTAGCACCCAGTTAAGAAATATAAAATATGGAAACAATATAGATAACACAAACAAATATATTAAAAGTATACGATGTAGACTTAATAATAGGAATATTGACAATGTACACCTATAGACAACATGTCAGAAATAAAGAATGTATTATATGCAATGTTTGTGTTTTCAGATTTTAGAGTATAAGACATTTGTTTGTGATCATTACATTTGTACAATGAATAAAATTCAATTACATACACTACGACGATTGAATATAACAGCTGTAGACTATATGTAACATCCGTGTTTGAAGTTTTAGAATATGAGACATCACTTTGTGTTTGTTACATTTGTACAATGAATTACAAAAATACAATTACATACAATGTTTTGTGTTTATTGAAACAACTATATTTATGAAAACTCACATAAACATAATCAAAAATTTTGAATGTTGGCTAAATGTCCCCCCTGCTAATATTGGCTAAATGTCCGTCGGCTAAGTGTCCGTTGGCTAAATATCCGTTGGCTAAATGTCCCAGATTCCTTATAACCATATCAAATTGTCATCCCTGTTATATAACTAAATAGGAATATATATATATATATATATATATATATATATATATATATATAGTGTTATCAAAACCAAATAAAACACTTTGGCCTTTTAATCTAATTCCTGAAAAAGCTTGAAGTTAGTTTAACCTGCTTTAAGTAACTTTAACCCACTTTAGGGGGTTTATCTCATCCCGGATTAAACCTGGATTTAAGGGAGAGGGTGTGGTTAAACCTGCCAATTTGGATTAATAGTTGAAATTAAATCATAATTATTTTAATGAGATTATTTTATTAACCCCCTTTTCAGATATATCTGTTGCTAATATCAGGCATATAATAGATACATATTGTATTGTCGACAAATATTTGAGAAATGAAGGGGAAACTCACTAGATCTATCATATCTACTCTGGTTTACTCATGAAAATGGAACGGTGTTTGCTCATTTTTTAGCCATAGTGACAAGATAGGGGCCAAGTCAAATAAGTTGCATACGATGTTTTGCTGTAATTCTTTTAAGTTAGGTCAGTTTCTTTATTATATAACACAGTAATGGATTTTACAAAAATGTATGACTGATTCTAACTTTGCTACACAAACTGCAATTTCTAATCAATTTCCTATCACTGTGATTGCATCAGAAATATAAATGATTGCATCAGCCATCGAGTAGACTATTTCAAGCACTTTACAGTTGACCATGGTTCATTACATTTGAATTTCTTGTTCTTTTTTCTTCTTCTGAATTCCTACTGTAATGGATAAAAGAGCATCTCTCACAGATGCTCAAACTGATTCTCCAACAGGAAGGTTATTATCAGATAAGTAACACGCTGAAGTGTAGCAAGTCTTATGTTCATGATGAACTTGTGAATTTCAAGAATTCTGGAACATGTGATAAAAAACCAGTATCCGGACATTCAACATTCAATTATGTACACTTTTTTCTCAATAAAAATGTTGGCTAAATGTCCCCTCTGCAAATATTGGCTAAATGTCGGCTAAATGTTCCAAACAAAGACATATTAAACAGAATTTATCATAAAAGTATTTACAAAGAACAGTATTAAAACAGGATATAGATGAGTTTATTCCAAAGGCAGTGGCTACGCATACGATTTTCTTTCAGGTCAATGCGTGACCCATACGTTTAGGAGTACAGACAGTTGCTCACCCGGACAGTTACTCACCTGGACACTTGCTCACCAAGCAAATAAAAAAGTGGACACTTGCTGACCAGTGAATATTTAATGAGGAAAAAAGATTTTTAATTCAGAAATATATTTCTTAGTATCCTATTACCTAAATAATTATTGGGATGAGTATTACAAATTATTAAGGAATTAAAGATCAGAGATTATTTTATTTGATTAATATAATTATGTGAATTTTGTAACCCATTAAAAATTAACTGGTAAGCAAGTGTCCACTTTTCATTTGCTTGGTGAGCAAGTGTGCTGGTGAGCAACTGTCCTACACCCTACATTTAGACCCATAGTCGTGAGCCATTATGCACATGAGTATGTTTTTATTTCTGGTTACATGAGTTAGTTTTAATGACATTTTTTTCATGTATGAATGTTGATATACATAAGTTATACAACTATGTGATGTACTGCTGTATCTTAGACGTTAAACTTAAAAGTATTTGAATTTTGTGGCCATTTAATTGATTAAAGTTGTACAGAAGTGAAATGTCAGAATAGTTTTATTAACTAAATCAATAAACGTAAATGATAAGATAGACACTCACTCGTTTTTACAACCCTGCCCATTTCAAAACAGGACCTTCCTGTTTCTCAACTGCACCACAAGTATAATATGAATTTATTATTTTGGCACATGTTTGTATGTATTTATATACACACACATATAAAAGATATATCTATATAATGTGGGTCCTGGTCTTTTGCTCTTTAGCCCCATCATTAATTGCTTACTTGGTCTTAGCCCCTTTACTTTTAATAGTTCAATCAATGTACATTAAACTTATATTATTTTTAATTTGCTATATATAAAAATTATTAGGATAAATAAATAGGTCTAAGATTAATTAAAAATAATATTTAAATTGCCAGATATGGGTTCCCGATACTAAATAAAATGTTAGTTATATATATATATATATATATATATATATATACAGTCTGTTAGCTTATCTGAGAATGTGGTGTCCACAATCACAAAAGAGAGTTATCAGATGAAATGTATAAATCAATATCTCTCTCCCTTTACTGTCTCAGTCTACCAGATGTTGATAAGTCAGTAATAACAACATCAATCTAAACATCTCGACATACCTGGCCAATTACTAGTTTGTTTTAGCTTGGCCTAGTGTTATTGTTTTATGAAGTTGAGCTTTTGTTTGTAGATCATAAAACTCCATTGTTCCATTAAATATCATTGTAGATCTCACTTATACTTCTATACAATTATAATGTACAATACTTTGTCTTAAATTGACACACTTGAACTAGTAAATTTACTAATTATTATTCCTGTTAATGGATGAGTTTAATATCTACTTTTGTTATCGTCAGATTTATTTAAAGTAACATAATTATATATTTTATTAATAAAGGATAAAGAAACTATTTAAACGAACTATGCTTTGTCCAATGAACTGAGGACAGAACAAAAATTAGTTTGAACTGGAAATTCAGTGTGTGTGTGTAGATTTAGTGTCAGACACACACACACACACACACACACACATTTGTGATAAACAACTAGAGCTAAACTACCACAAATACATTTGTGGTATGTGAATATCTCACGTAGTAACAAATGGCTACAATAAGTAATAATTACATTAGATACAACTCCATTTACAGAACTGGATTGTAGCATGTAATATGAAGCCATTCTAAATGTGTCTACACATATACTAGACAAGAAATACCCAATATCATGTTATTATAGAGGTATCTTCATTCTTATAACATTACTGCTTCAGCTGTAAAATTTACTGATACAAAAAGATACTTATGAATTGTTAGCTGTATATTACCCTATTTGAAGAAGAAAACAGAACTATAGATACTAATATGGTTTGTGTTTTGTTGTTATTTTATGAAGCACACTAGAACATGGGCCATCTAGACAGGAAGTAAACATAGATTTAAAATACACAGCATCATGTCCATGTATCACATCTGTAAAATAAAACAACAATAACAGTTATCACTAATGCTGTTAGCTTGATATATAAACAATAGCTACTGACCTCAGAACATTCATCAACAGCACAACTTTTTGAGCCACATTGTCCAGCACTGCCAGATTGAAATGGACATGTTCTGAACAAGTTAACCTGAAAAAAGAGCCAGCTTATTAGTAATAAAGAATGTTCAGTGTTCACTTCACACAGTGATAAAATTGGTAACAACAATAAGATAACAGAATATTTAAAGTAATCAACTGAACAGAGTTCCAGGAGCTTCCATCTTAGATTTATTTTTTCCTAAAAAATATTTAAACCTAAACAATATTACAGTTTTTTATATATATTCCAGTCATAAAAGGAACAATGATGAGTTTTTTTAACAAAAATAAAACATGTACTGCTCATTAATTCTCTACATCATGCAGAAATGCGTGCATGTACCATCTTTATAACTACAGATAACAATACCAAATACTGCAGGTTTACTGGTCTATACACATAATAAGTAATATCATCACAGCCTTGATGTGGTGCTGTAAATATCACAGGTTATTATTAATAATAAATGCATTATAAATTTCTATTTATCACAGCTGATATTACCTACTACCTAGGTAAGGCTCAAATAAACCTGATGTCTAAATTTTAAACACACCTTTAAAAGTGTTTAAGAAACATACACAGAGATCAATATTTTATATAAATTAATTATCATATTTAAATATCCACACATAATATTTACATGCACAACAAACTATGAGTATGACACAAACTACAGATAATTAAGCAACAAACTGTCAATTAGACAGACTACCTTATAGTATCTGAAATAATCTGTCTCCAATAACTGGTTCAGTTGTGGATAAAGCTTCACATTATTGAATGAATCAATATTTTCAACGGAACAAGAACAATCATCAAGGTCACCCCTTAACTGAAAATAGAGAATCAAAAAGAGTACAAATGAAACAAAAGAATATACATATAAACAAACTACTGTACTTATTAACTTTCTGCAAACATGCACAAGATCCCTATTCCAGATGTACAACTATTTACTGCATACAAAAATACTAACATGACCGATTAGCATATTATACAAACAAAATAAGAATATGATTGATTAAACACTTTAAATATAATGCAAGTTATTGACCCATGCCTTCTCTTGGTCAAGTGTTCCATAATTTCAACATTCACAGGATTTACGGTGAGTGTTTATGATCAACAGTGACTAGCTAGAAGTTAAAAAATGGCAGATGTATTAAATTTATTACCTCGTGCTAAACATATAATAAACAATATACAACTAAATATCAAATATATGACAAACAATTACTATCGATCCAAATACTATAATGTATGATGTATAATAATAAGTAAACAATAAATAAAACAGACAAATGCTACATACTGATTTTTAATTTCAGACTGAACATTGTCAAAACTCCTATTATAGTATTATAGTATTAAGCAATTTAAAATCTCATAGATATAAATATTTCTTCAAAAGTGATCCACTGAGCAGTAACTATTAATTTGATACTAAGGTTTGGAACTCTATTCTGGACTGCATCTTCCACACAAAAATCTTGATGATGTTCTTTAAAACAGAATGACAATATCCAAAGTTGAATGATGATCAACTGTGGCAAAACATTGATTTTTACATAAGCTCCTGTACATCTTTTATTTATGTTTTATGAGATAGTGATAGACATAATTAAAACTTTATACAGGTATTCATTGTACATATACAATTTAAATTCCCCCCCCCTTTCCTGTTGTATTGGCATATATTTATCAGTCCATAAATATTCAGATTAAAGCAGACAGCACTTAAAATATGTCATTGACATCTTGAGATCATATACAAAGAAACTGTTAGGAGATAATCAAAGAGATTTAGCAGTAAGCATCTAGATTAGATCTCTAGTCTCAAATTGACATCACTAGGAATAGGATAGATTATTTAAGTGTAAGATCTGATATTTAATATCATATTATCATCAATGGCATAGACACAATTATCTTCCTCTGTTGAACTATAGACCACAGTGAGCAAGTTCATACATATAACAAATCAGACTGCAGAATTTGTTTATAATTGCTGTCAACAGTGTATAAGGTAATTAACTTGTTATAAATAATAAAATATGTAGGTATTATTAACAAGAAAATGGGTGCACAGTATTTTGAATTGAAGGGATCTATCACTTCCCAGTAAATACTGATAGCTTTGTTTTACATAGAATGGGAGTTATCACAAAAGAGGTAAAACTATTTATACCAGGTTATTGTAGAAGCCATCTCCCAACACTGTAGACTACCCAAAGTTTTCTGAATTGAAAGGGAAAAAACATAGACTAACTACCGGTACTAGGTTTTTGTCCGACATAAACATACTGAATCAAAAATGTATTATTATTAATATACAGATCCAATTGGGTAGATTCAGCCATAATTGGGATTTAGTTGTTTTTTATTGCTGTGTGACCTTTTAACTCCAAAAATATGATTGTTGGCTCTGATTTTATTCGCCTGTCAGTTAGTTTTGCCTTGTTTTATATTCGACTTCAGGAATCATCACCGGTCAGTTAGTTAAAATACAAGTTATTACCAAATAGTTAAAATACAATTTAGGTTGTGGCTATTGGTCAAGATCTGGATGCACACCAAAGTACCTATAGGTTATATCCAGCACTTCAACTGTGCATGCACACCTTCCTGAATATCCAGTAGAATATAATACACTGCCGACTACAGGACACTTTACAAATTTACTAAAGCTCTGGCATTTTCTGCCTAATCCTAACTCCAGGGTTGGCAAGTTTATGATAGAATGTCAAAAACCATGGATTAATCCAGGGTTTAAGACATAATAGCATCAAGTTGTCTGCTGCTGTGTGTTTGTTTCCGTAATGCTGAAGCAGTTAACATGTGCCAGCTTTGGGAGTAATTAACACAGTGTTTGCTGTAATAGTTTTCCTTTGATGTGGCTTCTATGGTCATTCTTTGTGTGGCCTCATTTACCATTCCATTCAATTACACACATTTCAATAGTAATGACACGTCTTAGATAGACCAAAAATAACATCAGCCTCTAATAGTTTATGGAGGCGGCAGTATTGGTCATAGTGTGACCGTTTTCTTATTGCAGTCGATTTGGACCTATCCCTATATGGTCAAGTTACTAATTAGAGCACTGGATTAAATAATCATGGCGGTTATCACGATTAAGTTTGGCTTATAAAGACAACAGCGAAAACACACCTAATTAATTTGTTTTTTGTGCATATATTTATTATTAATGTTGGAAAACAATATTATTGTTTCCCCTAAATTATGCCAAATATTACCTTCCCTTTTAGTCCAACCTGCATATAAGACGCACGCGACGATTTCGTGGTAACAAAAGTGCGGGTGTATCAGTAATATGAGTGAGATCTAGAGTCTAGACTCGATTAGTTTGAAGTAGACTCCATCATTTAGATCTAGATGAGTAGATCTAGATAAGTATATTCATTAGATAGTATCAAAATGACAAAATTATCATCATAATGTTTAATGTTAGATTTACCTTGCAAAAACAGGTGTCTTTCTCCGTCAACACAGATCCGACGACGACTAACAGCAAAGTCAGAACTACTGATAAACCATACATTATTTCTGATGATATAATTGGTAAGTAGTTACAAGATGTCACCAACAGATCTACCAAAAGGTCTTTCTACACCATACGGCTCAAGCGAGTTGTTTACCTCGGAGCTTCGTCTAATAACATACTTTATATGAGACGGATATTCTTTCACAAAACATAGTTCTATACATTATCGATGAATCCAATGCAGTTTTCCTATATTATACAAAACAATCTTAACGTTTCAACAGAATATGAAGAAATATAACTATAATATTGATAAGTATTGATATACAAAAAAGGTTACTTACAATTACCAGTAGAATGATTGATTTGGCGTAGTGATATTACCGTTAACCTGACGTGGCGTACGATGCGATGGCGAGTCAAAGGGAATTCCTGAAGGTATTCCCCAATCACGTAACGTGTTTGTTTAGATCAGTGAAATTTACTTGTTTCTTTTACACGAAGATGGCTGTATGCGCTAGATTATATAGAACAGTGATAATTGAACATGTTAAACGGACGAAGTTTCATTTAAATCAACATATTTTAAAAGGTAGTGATTGCAAAATGAAATATCAGTAATTCTACTATTTGCCTATTCAGGCTATTGTCTAGATTCTACTTTTTCTAGATCTACTATCATATTACTATCTAGTTATTATTATAATAATCTAGACTATCACTAGTATCAGTATCACGATTTCTAGACTCTAGTAACTTAATTATCGCCACTGTATAAGTGTATTATAAACATAGTTTATATAAACATAGAAATATTAAAAGTCCTATTTGATGTAGTCATCTGGCTATTCCCTTAACTCTCACTCTCAGGGCATAACAGACTTAAACCCTATCAAAATAATTCAGTGAGTAACAAAACAGTTATACCTAAATAGTATAATA
The DNA here is from genome assembly GCA_025642065.1 of Paralvinella palmiformis. Lineage (NCBI taxonomy): Eukaryota > Metazoa > Annelida > Polychaeta > Terebellida > Alvinellidae > Paralvinella > Paralvinella palmiformis. Next base: position 205,287 of record JAODUP010000725.1, read on the forward strand.
CTGTCCTATATCAAACATAACCTACTATTCTGTAATTACATGAATTAAATTCATTTACTTATATTAGTTATATCTGGGGTTGGGATTCTGCCTCCTGGCTGCACTGAAGCGCATGCACACATACACACACACTAAACACGTATATTTGGGGCCAGTGGGAAGACAGCAAATATTGCTATGATGGTCGCCCAAATTTCTAAATGATATATATATATATGTGTATTGTGTGTATATATATATATATATATATATATATATGTGTGTATATGTATATATATATATTGTATTGTATGTATTTGTGTATATATATATATATATATATATATATATGTATGTGTGTGTTATATATATATATATATATATATATATATATATATATATATATATTAACTTCTTATCCATTACTGTAATTACAATCTTAAATGATATATATTTGTATGTAGTACATAACTATTGTTGTAATGGTAATATTGTAGAGTTTGGAAATAAATCATTCATTCATATATATATATATATATATATATATATATATATATATATCCTATCATGACCTATGTCGTGGGATCTAACTACTAAGCTAGTAGATCAATTTCAGTTTACTTATTCAACTTGTTGTAATTATATCATTTAATTCATTACATTAGTATATTGTTGAAAAGGAGAGTATGTTAATCAGCCATTGAGAGTGGTTTATTTAGTCTCTGTGTTGGTAATATTTTGAACAAATGACGAAAGGAGTTATTGACTGGGTCAAAATATGACATATATGGCTACCATATGTTTTAGAATTTTCTAAAACTAAAAACATTTTACTGATAAACAATAAATGAAGCAACACACACACACAAACTTACTCACACACTGTATATTAACATACAGATACATTTACATACATATAAATAATAATAGTAATCATAGTATTTTATATAGCACCTTATTTAATTTGGGTTGCTCTAAGGTGTTTTACTTTGAAAAACGCAAGTAAAACATGTTCTGGCTCAAATAGCACAAAGCAATTTCATACATAAATACAGTGGTTTCTAGATATTATTAATAGACTAATTTAAATAATTGGGTTTTAAGAACTTTACAAAGTATTTCTTTACTTGCCCTAACTTTACTGTGATTATGGTAAATATTATAAATAGGCTCATTTTAATAAGTGTTTTTTAAGAAGATTACAAAATACTTCTTTGCTTGCTGTAAACTTAATACTATTAGGCAACTTATTCCATAGCCTGGAAGCTGATTCTTGAAAATATTTCTCTCTGTTGGAGCAGTCTCTGTGATATGGGTGAAAATAAATCTTGTAAAGTGATATGAAATGTATAGGAAGCCAGTGCAGCTGGGATAAAACTGGTGTTATATGTTCCCTTTTGTGAGTGCATGTCATAAATATGACAGCATGTATCAAATAAGACAGTATGTAATTGGATCATCAATAGTACTATGATGGTGTCAATATGGTAGGAGTGTGCTGAATTTGAAATATCAAAAATTAGACTCTGTTTCAGTAAACTGTGGAACTCCATGTGATACACATGATTTAACTATTGCATTTATAAAATAGAAAATGGGAATAAATATTTGTGACATTTTTTTCACATCTGTTATTTACATTAGATACAGTTAGATATTACTGGCAGTTTTTTACAGAGGTATTTCTTACATACTTTATTGTGATTAGTTTAATTAATATAGTGTGTATTGTGTATGTATGATTGAGGGATGAGAGATTTCCAGTTTTTCCAGAGATAAAGTAAAAAATTTGTAAATGGGGAGTGGGTCAAACTAAATTTCTCTTGCAGAACACATTTTTTATCCTCACTCAAGTAGTCTCATATTGTCCTAAAAATGCACATAATTATAATTCAATTTTTGTCTGAGGGTGTGTGTGTGTCTGAAAGCACCCCCATGCACAGTTTGTGGCCCAATTGCTAGGCAATTTCCTTCCCTGCTTTTCAGATTGGTTTTCCAAAGGCCACTCTCATGCCTCATGTGTGTGTATGTGTAAATACACATACTCCTCAAAGTGCTGTATAATTATTTTAAATAATACTTTGTTGTTTTAATTAGTTTTTCTACATAAGTAATACTATATTAGAGCGGTTAATCTGATTGGTCAATAACCTTTTTCGTTTATTAATATTTCAGGATCCAGATGTACATTTCATACTTCGTCACTTCATCCAAAATCAGCAGAGACTGATCTCTGTAAACAGTTAAAGGCCAAAATAAGGCTGACAGGACCAATTACAGTTGCAGAATATATGAAAGAAGTACTAACAAATCCCATAGCTGTAAGTATATGATAATTTATTTTTATATTCAGAACTATGTCTACATGTGTATATGTGTGTGGCATCTATATAATTTACTTCATTTCAATTTTGAGGACTAATACAGCTATACTCACAAATATCATAAATAATGTCAAAATGTGTAAATGATCACCCACATATTAAATAATCCAGTTCAAAGTGATAATTAATCCACTTTTAATGGCCTGTTGGCACCGCCATTTTGAAGCTAGACATATACTAGAAGCTCCTGAATGCTGACGTCACTTCAGCATATCCGGTTGACCTGATGTGTATAGAGCCCATACAAAAGCATGTAAACAAGTGTGAGCAAGGAATTATTCCAGAACTAAACAGCATTATCTTGTTAAAATTACATCATGAAAAACATACAACAATATCAGTTTGAGCCAAAAGGAACCTTACAAGAGGAAGATGATTCAAAATGGCTCAGAGATTAACGCTCAAGAGAAACTATAATCCACTTTAGTCTAGAGAGGGCCGATGTGACGTCAGAGAATTTGAGTTTTCTCCTTCCCACCTTTGAATCTGGCTTCTGCTCCAGCTGTAATGGCGGCCCTCCAGTAATTTGGATTATTTCCCTATATCTATGATATCAGGTATATTTCGTTATTATTATTATGTAATTTTTAGTTATTGTTCTAAGTATTACATATTGAGGGTGGACTGTCCCTTTAACTGAAATAATTAAAAATAATCATGTAATAAAACAATAATCTGCATAACAAACTTTTTAACAAAATATTTAATAACCGGTATGTTTGGCTGATGGTCTAGTTAGTAGTGCGTTGGACCACATGTTGCTAACAACTGAGTTCAAATCTTGGTATGGGCATATCTGAAGGGTGTTTCACCTTTGACTTTGCTTCGTTACCATTGGAGGTTGCTTGGCCCATTTAACCTACCGTGTGCACAAAATTGGCAATAAAACATAATTCATCATCATCATCTCTAGGAGCTGTAAAGACTCTTTTGTCATATCCTAAATTTCTGGTGAACTTCCCCTGGCTCCAACCCTGTTAGCTCAGTATGACACATGTCACCCTTTTTTCAGTCATTATGTAGGACATTGCCAATAGTCCACAGATATATTTTTTTCCATGACAATCCTACTCGGAATATAAACTACTCGGAGTAGGTACTCAGAGTATCTACTCATGGTAAAAAGTAGTAGGTAAAAAAAGAGTTGGTCAAAAACGGAATTGGAATTTATACATTTGGAATTGATAAATTTGATGTGGTATTGGAATTGACAGAAAGTAATTGATCCTGGGTAGTTTAAAAATATTGTATAAACAGTAATTTAGTTTAATTGAGTACAGTTTTTAGACAAATTAATACAGATGCTATATTGCAAATTTCTGTTCATTTGTGTGTAATTAAGCAGCAAATATCCAAATCAGATAAGTGATACAAAAATATATGTGATATACAAGATCCACTCAGAAATGAAATTGATTTCATTTTAGAAAGATGTGATGATAAAAGTGTGGCTTCATAAGGTAGCGTAATACATTTGTACTCCCTTGTATACAGCCAGTAATTGATTTCATGATTAAATAACTTGCCTGACACCTACAAAAATGGTTCTATGTACCTGTTTATATGCATATTTAATCATTAGTATACATTAAAATATCAATTCAATATTAATTCCAGATTATTCCAAGTTTATTCTCTCACCTGTCACCTTGTAAACTAAGTTAGGTATTAGTTAAACATTTTATTCCACTGCCAACATCACTGATTTATGTCTGACAAATAACTTACACAATATATAGTCATTTACCGGTAGTCATTGTTACGATAGTTATTTTGAACATTGTGGTTCTACTTAAATATATCTATAATAGGTCATTCAAGAGTGATGTATCCCTGTATAGAAAACTGGTGAGAAAAATGTATTTACTAACTACATACATACCTGTATCTGTACTTCGACAATTTTCTAAAATCTTAGAAACATTATTTGTAGGAGGCCAACTATATTTATGGATAACTATAATATTTAAGTTGCAGTCAGTTTGGATTTAGAACTAATATGTTTACATCAATGGCTCTTATAGAATTAACTGAAGAAATTATAATAAGCTTAACTTAAACTATACTGTGTACTTAAGAGGTCCATAGTACAAAGTATTTGCACAATTGTGCACTTGGAAAATAACAGGTGCATTAAACATATGAGAGACAAATTACAACTTGTTGAACATGTAATGAACATCTACAGCATCGTAGTCATATTATAATAATAATAATTACAAAACTTCTATAGCGCCAATATCCTCAAAAAGAATCAAGCTCAGTGGCTCACCATAGGTACAGGGGTTGAGGCAAACTCATTATCTGAGTACAATGCAAAATTCATCAACAATAATCTTAGGAAGGATAAGTGAATCTGAAAAGGTGACTTTTCAAATGGTGATGGAAAGAAACCATGCTATTTGATGACTTAACATGTTCAGAGAGTGAATTCCAAAGAGTAGGGACAGCAACTGAAAAAGCAAGAGTTCCAGTATGAGTTTTAACCCTGGGAATAGACAACAAGTGAAAACCAGATGAATGGAGTTCTCTGGACTTGGGTGCTAAAGAAAGTATGGAAAATAGATATGAAGGTTCTCCAGAAGAAAGAGTTTGATAACCAATAGTGCAGAGTATTTGAAGAGGGAGCCAGTGAAGAGATTTCAGAAGTGGGACAGAATGGGAAAACCGAGGAGACTGTGAGACAACCCTAGGTAAGCAGTTTTGAACACACTGAAGTTTTAGAATATCCTTAGGTGCAATGTTATAAAGTAGATAGTTGCAGTAATCAAGCCTACTAGTAATGAGTGCTGTAAGAGAGCTTAGTGGTGTGATATACAAAGTAAACAATAGTGGTCTAAGAACAGAGCCTTGGGAAACACCGCAAAACAAAGGCCCTGCCTTTGAAAAACAATTTCTTATTTTTATTGATTCAAACCTATTTACTAAGAATGAGCGGATCCAGGTAAATGCTGTGCCTGATGTGCCATATCAATCAGAGACGCGATATAGAAGAACAGAATAATCAACAGTGTCAAAAGCTACAGGTAAATCTGAAAGTGTTAGTGCTGTGACCTTTCTTGTGTCCATGTTTAGTGATATGTCGTTATGAACTTTTAGTAGAGCGGTTTCTGTAAAGTGAAATTGTTTGTAAGCAGATTGAAAAACATGAGACATATGATTACAGTTTAAGTGAATGTTCAATGACTGGATATGACTTATTTCTAATACTTTAGATATGAAAAATAAATTAGAAATAGGTCTATAACTGTTTAGGTCATTGGCTGGTAAAGATGATTTATTAAGAAGAGGGATTACATGGACATGTTTAAAATGAGAAGGGAACACTCCGGAGCTTAGTGATCAATTTATATTAGTAATTGGAACAATTATATAGTGTGTGAAGACAAGATTTTAGCAGAAATGTAGTGATAGGATCAAGTTCACAGGACTTATTAGGGTATGATAAAATCAGTTTAGAAACTTCAGTAAGTGAGGCTGGTTTAAACACTGTGTAAGGGTGATGTACAACTGGAAAATCAATATTACAACTTGAAGCAGAAAATGGGAAAGAAGCATGAATTTGAGTGATCTTATCCTTGAAATGTTTGGAAAAAGAATTTATACAGTTCCAGAGTTGACACGGATTGTCAGAGTTATTGGAGATCATGTTCCTATAAAAGTCAGATTTAGCTTTATACATGAGTCTATTGTAGAAATGGCACTGTTTAATATATCTAGACCTGTTAACTTGTGTGAGTGATTTCATTCATATGCGTTCTAAATATCAGCGATGCACTTTGGCATTGATGATTTCAGGGACATCCATGATGCAGGTGGTTTAATTTTTATGGATTTTGATTTGACAGGTGTGTGTTCATTAAGTAAAGTTTTAAGTGTAGTGTGTTATTGTTCACATAATTGTGATAACTCAACTTTACGATTGGTGATAAGTTAAGATTTTATTATGTCATCATTAAATGCAAGAATGTCGATGTCATAAGTATACCGATAAAGAATATTACACTTAGAGTCAACTGGATTATGCTTAAATATTATTTCTGTTATGACAGTGAAATGATCTGATAAAACATCTGTGGCAGTTAGTGTATGAAAATAACCCGGCGTAGACTGGGTTATGAGGAAATCAAACCAGTGGCCATGAATGTGTGTGGAGAAATAAATGTGTTGTTTTAAGTTAAAACTTGCTAAGATGTCATTAAATATGGATGTAGCAGTAGACTGTGTATCTAAATGAAGGTTGAAATCACCAAAGATGAAATATTCAGGATGAATAGTAACTAAGTTTTCTAGTAAATCATGAAAGTCAACAAAGAAGGATGAAGTTATTCCAGGATGGGGATGTAGACAAAGGAAGTATCCAGGAAATAAACAATTGAAAATTTCAATGGAGACAGCCTCGAAACTGAAATAGATCTGTACAGAATGGGACTTTAACTTTATTGGATACCAAAAATCCAACATCACCTCCACATCCTGACTGACGTTGTTGGTGGTAAAAGGAAGAGTCAGGAGGGCAGATATCAGAAATACAAGAAGTTGTGTCATGAGGGTTAAGCCAAGTCTCAGTGAGGGTGAGAATATCCAATTTCTTAGATATTACCAAGTCTGTGATACTGGCTGATTTATTATGGACGGACTTAACATTGCTGGTGGCCAAACGGATATTTTGCTGGATAGGAGGGCCTGGATTCATATGAATATCACCTGCTAGTAGTATACAAATAGTAAGAAAAATATTATGAGATTTAGTTATATGTATAAGATTGTAAGGAGATGAGAAAGTTATTGATCTGCCGGAACTATTAGACTTTAACTTAGAGACAGTTTCTCAGATTGGATCAGAGATATAATAGGTTAAGATATAGTTTTTATTTATGACGAGTTTGACATCAATATAAGGTAAAGGTACATTTTTGTGTGTAATGATAACATATTTGTGTAGTGTTTGGGAAAATGACAAGTTGCATGCAATATGGATACAAGTGATAAAAATTAGCAAAATTTGGAAAGTAAATAATTTATGAGGATAAGAGGGGCAGTGTGAAAATAACTAGAATCCTGCTGGGAACAGTAAACCAACTAGGAGAAAAACTGGAAAAAATAACTTGAAGAACAACCAGCTAGATCAGTTCTAGTTAGTGGTTTCATATTTATGAGCTACTTGAAGAGACTTGAATATAGATCTAGACTCTACTGGTGACACTACCAAGATGTAAACAAACTTTAATATTATATTTTGTGTGGATATTTAGACAAATTGATATTTACATATTTATTATTGTATGACATTAAAGAACAAAATGCATTAAAAAGTTATCATGAAGGATGCCTTGCAGGAAAGTTGATCTGAGGTTACTGTTGGTATAGAGGACAGATAGAAATCAAATAATATTTATCCTCTATTACATGAATGCCATTAGATAGATATTTTGTGATTTGAACATCGAAATTTAGCCAACGCATTTTTATTTTTCACATTTACTGTGTGACTGTAGTTGCAGTGAAAATTCCAATTGGCAACGTCGATAATTTTGAAATTTAATTAATTTCAACAGACCAGTTTGGTGTGGCACAATCTTGTAGCCATACCTTTAAGAGCTCTAAAAATAATTTCGTATCACTAGTAGTTTTGTTGATCCAGACATGCATTTGTCCAAAGCCATACTTAAACAATATATCTTTTACATTTGACGCCCAATTTAACCTTGGCTGCGTCACTAAGACTCTTGACCAAATTATAGCGTGAATGTGTATGTATGGGGTCAATTCCAATTCCACACAGTTCCATTTGGTCAATTCCAATTCCACATCAAATTTATCAATTCAGTTCCAAATTTGTCAATTCCAATTCCGTTTTTTTCTGACTTTTAATTTTTGCCTAATACTTTTTACCATGAGTAGGTACTCCAAGTACCTACTTGGAATACCTACTCCAAATAGTTTGTATTCCCAGTAGGATTGTCATGGACGAAATATATCTAAATTAAAAAATTAACTGGTAAATTAATTTGTGGATTCTAAACATTGAATGGGAGTAAATTCCTTAATAGGAAAATCTCTATATAGATTACAGGTATGCTATGTGGTGGTGTCACAGTTTTGAGGGCGGAGCCCACGGTATCCAGACCATTTTAATTGGTTAAATGCTCACCTGGGGTGCCATGGTGTGTGTGCATATCTGATATATATGTCTCAACTCCCAAGGGAGTATACAACGCATGCTGCCATTATAGGCACAAAGCGTTACTCAAACACATAGCCATCGCATCCTGTCAGCTTCTCATTTTTTTATGGATAAGTGAACCAGTCGCCACATGATGGCATTGCAGCTCATGGAGCCTCGAACCCGTGACCATTTGGCTACGAGTCCTACGCTTTAACTAACTGTGCTATGACAGCTTGATACATAATAATAATGTATATTTATAAAGCGCCAAAACCAGTTAACCCTGTTCTGAGACACTGTACAATAAAGAAAGAGATGTTTAACAAAATCACTAAATATAATGAGTACATTAAAAATTAAAATATTGTTTGAATAGGAATGTTTTAACATATTTATTAAAAACATTTAGTGACTTAGAATTTCTAATATGACCAGGTAACTTATTCCACAATGTTGGTGCAGCAACACTAAAAGCATTCAGTCCATAAGTTTGGAGTTTGTATTTAGGAACGGCAAGGATCAGTTCACCAGATGATCTTATTTTTCGAGTGTTAACCTTCTCATGAAGTAGTTCTGTCAAATATATCGGTGCTAGACCATTTAACGTCTTGTATGTGATCATAAGTGTCTTGAATTGAATCCGTTTAATTACTGGAAGCCAGTGAAGCTGCTTCAATGTCGGGGTGATGTGATCATACTTCCGACATCCTGTGACTATCCTAGCTGCAATGTTTTGAATCTGTTGCAACCTTAGAAGCAATTTATCAGAGACGAGAAGAAGGGAATTACAGTAATCTAACCATGATGTAACAAAGACATGGACCACAGAAATAAGTACATCATGGGTAAGTATGGACTTTAAGCTCCTAATGTTCCGTATGTGAAAATAGGACACCTTGTAGATACCAGCCACATCAGTCTCCATGTTCAGATGTTTGTCAAAGAGTATACCAAGATTTTTGGCAGAGTCACTAGGTGAGATCCAATTATTATCAATTTGAAGTTGAAAGTCACTAGAGTATTTGCTGAAATAGGTTGAGGCTAATACAAGTAACTCGGTTATATATATATATATATATATATATATATATATATATATAAATATATAAGGAAGCAAATTTCTGGATCAATTTGGTTCCAGTATATTGGTAACCTGACATGTTAACATGGTAAAAATTGCCAAAGCCTAACCACAAGGCACTTTTAGTTTAAGAGATATTTAATGATATCAAGTGGTGGATCATAGTTTTGGGTACATCCCCATGTAAACCTGTATTTTGTAATCATCAAATGTGTGTTTATATTCCACTGTCCAGTAAGGAACCTTGATACGAATGTTTTTGCTTAGTTCCACTGAGCAGGGTTCAGATCCTGTGTTTACATATGGGCACAGGCTATAGTAGTCAAAGTTTTAGGAGAGGGGCAAGTTTTAAGCTCCAGATTAGCATTAGGAGTGAGATGAAAAAATTAATGGGGGATTGGAAATCTCATTGCTATGAAAGATATAAATTGCAATGGAAGAGTGAACTCCGGTGGCATAGCGGTTAAGCACCTGGCACTTGGTGCCAAGGCTCACACAAGTCACAGGTTAGATCCCAGCAAGAGGTCAAAACTTTTCCATAGATTAATTTCTCAGCTCCCAACATCATGGGTGGCTGACCAGGTTAAATGGCACTGCCGTCTCCACTGAATTATTAAAATAAAGGGGGATGTTAAAGACTCCTTGAGGACGTAAAACACTCTGGCAGTGACCACCCTTAGGGTATTTTGGCTATATCTTTCCATACTGCTCCCCTGTGAGTGGTGGGGAAGGAGTTTCTCAAACACTCCAATATAGAGGCTGTGCTGAATAAGCTAGAGCCTGGGGATTCTCCCTGAAAAACAAAGCAAGTTCTGGATCATTTTGGTTCCAGTATATTGGTAACACCACATGTAAGTGATAACGTGGTAAAAAAAGGTAATTTGTGGATTAAATTTCTTTGCAGGAAACTTCAATTCCAATTCAAAATTTCTCAATTCCAATTCCTTTTTTTTAAATAATCAATTCCGGAATTTAATTGACCCCATGTCTGGTACCATATATACTTGCATATAAATCGCACTCGTGTATAAGACGCGCCTGCTTTTAGGACCAATAAACCCCCCTGGAGTCGAACCCGCATATAAGATGCACTAAAATAGTTCATAATGAATTGACAATGGCAGTCTCCCACATTCTCCAAGCATCACAGCTGAATGAGCTTGAGATGAAACACATTTAATAAAGCATACCCACTAAACATTCTGTGAACCTTTTCAATTTCATCTTGAACAGTGTATCCCCAAATCTTACAGCCATATAATAATATTGGTAACACCTGAGTTTATCAAATAAGTTAAACAACAGAACAGTCAAATCATTACATTCATGATAATCAACTTAATACTGTGTATAGCTTTATCAGCCTGAGATGCTAATGTTCTTAAAATTCTAGACCAACAGAGAGTGGAAGAAAACATAATACCAAAATTATTTATTAAATGGCCTATTGTGTCATTAACCAAAGCAATATCATCAGTTTAAAGTAACGTGTATACATTCGGCATTGATTCATTGATAAATATACTAGGACAGGTATCATTATACACATGTACAAACTCATTCAGATATTAAATGAACAGAAAAGGACTCTATAAAGGATATAACATTGAATTATAAAAACTACATGTGTGGTTGACATTAAAAGTATGATAGAGTATATATGTTAGTAAGTTTTTAGGAGTTTTGATTGGTCATAAGGTCAACTCAGGAAGGATCACATTACTATGATAATATCTAAGGTATCAAAATCTGTTGACATTAGATACAGAGCAACATAAGTGCTTGATAACAATTCCCAAAACTATTGTTTATTAATTATAATGCACATACACACCACTGGAATGGTGATTATATATAAATATGTATGGAATTTTAAAATATGAAGTATATTATTTTTAAAGATTTGTTTCAATGTTGTTATAAAGTGTGTTATTACACAAGTAAGTTGTGATAGTGTTGGGGGAACCGTGATAGGGCAGTTAGTTAGAGTATAGGACTCGTAGCCAAAGGGTGATTGGTTCGAGGCTCCGGAGCTACAATGCTGTCATGTGGCGACTGGTTCACTCATCCATAAAAGTGAGAATCTGACAGGACGTAATGAATATGTGTTTGAGCAACGCCTTTAATGACAGCATGCGTTGTATGCTTCCCAATGGGAGTTGAGATGTGTGCTGGATTGGAACAGTCAGGGATAATAATATTATAAATCGTCTTAGAGCAGCTAAAATAGGGAGCTATGTAAATAACAATGTCCTATATTATTATTATTATTATCTCCAATATGTTATTGTATATTGAGTGTAATTTGTATCTCTGTGTATTGTGTTGTTCACTCATTCATTCATCATATGAGTATTTTGTATATAATATATATATATATATATATATATATATATATATATATATATATATGTTGTTGTTGTTGTTCACCAACAGGTTGCCACAAATGTTAACTCCTGATATTTACTGGAATTTGTCCATGTTTACGAGGGAGTACATGAATGGTTATTATACCATTAGGAGTATTACAGCAACAAACAATAGTCATTCTCCTAAAGAAGGAATGTCATGAAAAAGAGAGTTCACAAATTGGTGTTAACATGAACAACTTGACACCTATTCCACTTAATATTTTTAAGCCAGACAAACCACTCAACATGTGTGTTATTAACTGTCAATCAGCCGGACTAAAGCTGGATTAATCTTGGATTATATATGAGACCAAGATTTTGACATTGTGGCCATGACAGAGACCTGGTTCCGATCTGGCAACCATGACCAGAAAGCAAAAGGAGATATTACACCACTAGGATATAAGTTAAGATGTGTGTCACGAGTAAGAAAATGCAGTGTTGGAATTGCCCTGCCACTTAGGGATGTACTGTCTATCTAGAAAACTGTTGACTTGACCAGTCCTTCTGTAGATGCCCTAGCTATGTCTGTCATATATCACCCTTTACTATTCGGTTGATAGTGCTGTATGACCCACCCAAAGCTCCAAAGGGAACTGATTTCTTCATTGACTTCGCCAACATCATAGATCAGTACTCGCTCATGTCTGGACAACTACTTATTGCTGGGGACTACAACAATAACAGGTATTGCAATGAAATTGCTATCACAAAAAGGTTTATTGACCTTTTGGACTCCACAAATCTGGTCCAACATGTGTCAGAACCTACCCACAGGGATGGTCATATCATAGACCTCGCTGTTACTCGCCAAGATGACAACATTGTACACATGACATCTGTACAGCCCATGATATCTGATAATATGGTCATACACATTCATCTGAATATGTCTAAGCCACCACGACCGACCAGAACAATATCCTTTAGAAAAATCAGAGCAATTGATCAAAACTGCCTAGCTGATGACATCTGAGAGAGTGCAATCTTAAGACACCCTGCAATGGATGATGTGTCAATACAATTCAACTCTGAGGACTCTCCTAGACAAACATGCCCCACTCAAAAGCAAGACATTCCTTGTTCGGCAAATGATCCCTTGGTTCTCAGATGAGATTGAGGATGCAAAGCAACAGTGTCTAAACTTGAAAGGCTCAGGAGACGGACTCGTCTAACTGTACATCATCAAATGTACCAAGCACAGAAACAACTCCTCAATAATTTGATGAACTCTGAAAAATCTAAATACTTAAATGATAAAATAGTTAGCTGCAGTGGAAACCACTCAACCCTGTTTAAAACTGCTGATGAGCTCCTACATCATAAGGCAGTTCAATCACTCCCAGCCCACAACAATATACAGGAATTAGCTTATCACTTCAGCAAATATTTTAATACCAAAATTTAAATGATTTGGCAGGTACTTGACAAAAGTTTTCAACAGAAGACAAACCATATTCAGTTTGGTGATATCTCTATGCTTCCCACAGAGAGTTTTCTCTCCTGCTACTGAGGATAAAATTCGGAAGTTAATAATTAAATCCTCGGATGATACATGTTTTCTGGATCCTATGCCAACCAGACTGATCACAAAGCTCACACTGAAATCTTACTCCCTCACTGTCACCAAGATAGTCAATGAATCTCTCTCCTCGCCACTTTTTCTCACTGATATGAAAAAAAATCTCTTTTAAAATCTGTTCTAAAGAAACCTATATCCATGATTCAGAGGTCCTTAAAAACTACAGGCCAATCTCAAATCTTCAATTTCTATCCAAATTGATAGAATGAGCTGCTGTGTCGCGAATCACCAAACATATGACCGTTAATAAGCTACACAAGCCCGTACAATCGGCGTACAGAGCGTTAGTAGTACAGACACAGCTCTAGTAAAGGTACAGAATGATATCCGTATAATGATTGATGATAAGAAGGCTGTCATCTTGGCTCTTTTAGATTTTTCCGCTGCATTTGACACCGTGGACCACAATCTACTACTGTCATGTATCATGACCGGTTAGGTATTGGTGGAACTGTGCTTACATGGCTGAAATAATATTTGTATGGTAGGAGTCAGAGTCATCATAGGTGATGCATTTTTACTTGTAGCTACCCTACTATTTGCAGCCCCTCATGGGTCAGTCCCAAGGACCCATCCCTTTCACTATCTATACACTTCCCATTGTTGACATCGCACGAACCCATCGTTTAAACGTTCATTTCTATGCCTGACGATACTCAGCTATACATGGCATTTGACCCTACTGACCATGAAGATACAACATCAATACTCACTCAGGTTGAAAACTGTATCAGCAATATACGTATTTGGATGGTCGAAAACAACCTAAAACTTAATGATTATAAAAGAATTAAAACTGAGATCCTCATATTGACATCCAAATTACACAGACCCATTCACTATATATCACAGGTTATGGTTGGAGGAATTCCCATCGCCAGGAATAACTTTGTTAAGCACATTTGTAAGGCTGCTTATTTCCACCTCCACAATATTTCATCCATCCGAAATTGTCTTTTGAAAGAGTCAGCCATCACACTTGTACATGTACGTTATCAGTAGCTGGTTGGACTACTGCAATGCCATCTGCTAGTTGGCATAACAGTAACATTTCTAGTACAAAATATGGCAGCTCGACTCATAACTAAAACTAGAAAGAGAGACCACATTATTCTCATACTCAGAGCATTCTACTGGCTTCCAGTCAGACACAGGATTATATTTAAGGTTCTCCTTCTAACATTTAAAACCTTCAACAACTTGACACCGGATTATCTAACACTATTATTGGACACATATAAATAAACCTCAGTATTAGTATTATTATCATCATACAAAATGTGTACCAATGTATTAAATTTGTATCTGTGTTACAGTTGTTGATGATTGCCAGTTAGTAGTTAATACAATCAACAAATACAGAAATACAGTAGTCACTAAATGTTTTATGACAGTGATTTTTTGTCAATAAATATCTACTGTCCCTTTGTTAATTAATGTGTATATTCTCTTAAATCTCTTAAATTATCAACCAGATGTGGTCTGATCTATTTAGAGAAGTTTAAATACAAATAATACAATATGAAGCTCTCAGAAACATAATCTAAGTAGGAATTAAGTTAAAACTGCATCAGAATCCTTTCTCAAAACTGGCATAGTATTAACTTTAACATCTTATGTGTAAGGTAATTACTTAAGATTATATTTACAGTATAATTAATTGTGATAATGATTAGATTGTATTTGGAAATATTGAAGATGTTATCACGTAATTAATTACTATCTGTTACAGTTACCTGGAGTTACTTTTATCCCATCACTGTAGAATGAGATTATTGGAGTTGGAGACCACAATTAATGTGTTATTATGTTTATCATTTATTAAAACACATCTATTTATTGTTTTATCTGTTTTTAATTTTCCTTTACTTAGGGTTATTACATGAACCGAGATGTGTTTGGTGATGAAGGTGACTTTATTACATCACCAGAGATTAGTCAGATGTTTGGTGAAGTATGTTAATTTATTATTATTAGTATATGCCATAGTTAGAGTGACAGAGATATTACTTTAGAATTATAATAATACCTAAACTAATGACCCCCCCCCTCTCTCTCTCTCTCTCTATATATATATATATATATATCAGAGCTGTCATAAATAACATTATGACTTCATTATTACGATCATAAACTGTCATAAACTGTTTTATTCACTATATTTTGTGATATTTTTAAACTTTCACTTTTGATCTATTTTGGTTAGAACCAGTTGTGGATTATCATTATATCAGAATTAGTATATTTATATTTTACAAACATGAATGTAAAGTTATATTTTATGTTGGTTTGACTTTTGGAGGATCCAGTTTGGCTGTTTTCTCATGAAACTAACCATATGTAACTATTATTTAATGTGAAAGGTATAAGAATTAAGATATGGATTAATGACATCACTGTAGGATATTTAATTTTAAAAATCACTGTAAAATTATATGATTAGTTGGTTCACTTTTGGGGGATATGGATTAATGACATTTTCTGTGTATGGGAAATAACCCTATGTAATATGGATTTTAATTTAAATATGTTTAAGATATGGATTAATGACATCACTGTAGGATATGGATTAATGACATCACTGTAGGATATGGATTAATGACATCACTGTAGGATATGGATTAATGACATCACTGTAGGATATGGATTAATGACATCACTGTAGGATATGGATTAATGACATCACTGTAGGATATGGATTAATGACATCACTGTAGGATATGGATTAATGACATCACTGTAGGATATGGATTAATGACATCACTGTAGGATATGGATTAATGACATCACTGTAGGATATGGATTAATGACATCACTGTAGGATATGGATTAATGACATCACTGTAGGATATGGATTAATGACATCACTGTAGGATATGGATTAATGACATCACTGTAGGATATGGATTAATGACATCACTGTAGGATATGGATTAATGACATCACTGTAGGATATGGATTAATGACATCACTGTAGGATATGGATTAATGACATCACTGTAGGATATGGATTAATGACATCACTGTAGGATATGGATTAATGACATCACTGTAGGATATGGATTAATGACATCACTGTAGGATATGGATTAATGATATCACTGTAGGATATGGATTAATGACATCACTGTAGCAGACAGACATTTTGGTCAATTACACGTCAAATTTATCAATTCCAATTGTATCAATTTCAATTCCCTTTTTACCAACTCTTCTTTTACCTACTACTTTTTACCATGAGTACCTACTCTGAGTACCTATTTGGAATACCTACTCTGAGTAGTTTATATTCCAAGTAGGATTGTCATGGAAGAAATATTTCTGAATTAAAAAATTAATTTGTGGATTTAATTGTTTGTAGGAAATTTCAATTCCAATTCCAAATTTATTAATTCCAATTCTATTTAAAAAAATAATTTGAATTCAGAATTGAATTGACCCCATGTCTGGTAGCAGATATCTTGAGCTCTTGCCACATGAAGGATCAGTAAGTGAAGCCACTGTCAGTCATAGATAAACACCCTGAGCACTAACCCAAGAGGGTAGTGTCTTGCTTGTCATCCAATTAATGAATAGTTTTATTAAATTAAGAAACAAATGGCAGATTAATCAAGTCAATTAATTTTGGCTACAAACAATATTAGTGTATGATTACAATAGTCTAATATTTCATTATTGTCTAACACTCTATATACTCTATTATTTCTCACTAAACACAATTCTTTGATGACAGATGCTTTGCCCAAAGCAATTTTATTGTCACCGGCTGTCAAGACAGGTTTTTTCTTATAGTAACACGCGTCTATATCTAGCAACAATGGATAGTGAGGTGACACATACCTTAGCACAAATTGATACAATATGATTTTCACTATTCATAACACAAAGGTAAAAAAATTTAAATCTTGACAATAACTGTATTTCAATATTTTTCCCACCATACAGAAACTCCAAAAATCTACAATGTGTGTTTCGAGGAACTTTCCAAACACGTCAAACTAACCCTAACCCTAACCCTAACCCTAACCCTAACCCTAACCCCTAACCCTAACCCTAACCCTAACCCTAACCCCTACCCTAACCCTCTAACCCTAACCCTAACCCTAACGTTTTCTAAGTTTTAATCATGTATACATATTAATGAGCAAGCGGGCATATAATGGGCATATATTTCTATCAATAAACAATTGAAACAATTTGTTCTACTCTACATGATCAAACGCTCGACAGGCATCAAGAGTCACAAGACATACTGGCGAGTCATTTCTGTTATAAAAATCAATAACTTCCTCAACAACAACTGAACATTGTGACGTAAATATGGAAAATTATATTACCTAATGCAATGGCTCTATAATTTGAATTATCGCTCAAGCATTTTCATTTGTTTTTAGAGATAGGAATCAACGTAGCCAATAACGTATTATTTGGAATAACCCCATGTCTAAATAAGTGTGAATAACGAATAACATCCATTAATAAAAACATCTCATTTCAAGTTATTAATACCATCTGATTTACTAACTTTAAGTTTTTCCATTGAATCAATAACATCGCTGACCTCAATAACATGCGAGGAATAATACTTTTTACTCAAACATTCATTACTAATTTTACCAGACAATTTACTCAATATTTTGGCCATAATATTCTTGTCAAATGACACACTATTTTACAATTCACATTACTTGTCATCAAATGCTTTACTTATATTTTCATTGCCATATTCATCATCACATTAACTACCGATTGAAATTTACTCCCTATACACTTCACTTCTTTCCAAAAATCACGTTTATTTTGTGATTGAAGCGAGGTAGCCATTTTTTTTATATTTGTGTATCTTGCTCTCTCTTGAGAGACTTCACAGCATGATTGGATTTAGCCCTTGTCCTATGCCTAATGTCTGCTATAATACCCTGATGTGGTCATCCATTATCCATCCAAATGCCATGCCAAAACATTGCTTCATTTCATACCAGCTCATCCACCTCATTCCAACCCGCTAATGCCTTTTTTTTGAGAATTTGGAATACACTCATCACAAGCTATTGTGCATGCATCAATGATTGATTCAAGGTATTCATTCAAGTCAGTAGTATGATTCTCACACAACACATCATGACAATGAAGTGTACCAAACGGCATTTTAGTATCACATAATAATTGATGAAGCTTCCTTTTGTAATTATCTATGTCAGATTCAGTGGCCCTGTCCCAATGAGTAAAATTATCACTATTAATATATATATATATATATATATATATATATATATATATACAGACATGTATATGACCCCCCACATATGGACATTCTGATGGTGTACTGGTCAGAGCACTGAGCTACAAACATGAAGGTTATGGATTCAAATGTCTAAAATTGTCTCTGGAATTTATTTCCTTTAGTAGATGCCCCTCAGACATATCTCTGAAGTGTAAACTAAACAACTAAACATTACTCTCACACACCCATAAGTCATTTAAACAGCAGAATGTTAGTAGTTAAGCAGATTGTAATATTTCTAGTTTTCAAGATGAGATTTTTTCTAAAATTACAGCTTATTGGTATTTGGTGTATTAATGAATGGATGAGATCAGGATCACCTTCCGATGTACGGATAGTAGAACTCGGACCTGGACGAGGTACCTTAATGGATGATGTGCTTAGGGTGAGTAAATCTATAAAATGTTTTATTTAATTTATTACAAACCAGAAGAGGAAATTTTTACTGGTGGTATCAGATGTTTCACTTGTACTTAGTTCAGTGACACTGACATATATCTATCTGTACAAAGTCTTATTTTAAGTGTCAGTATCATAATTCCTGTCATAATGTTCTAATACTTTATTATTTAATCACAGAGAACAAACTTATTTATTGTTAATTGTGAACAAGATTGTTTACTATAATTATAAGTCATGGGTGGGGGTGGGCTGAATTCTAGCAGTTAAAACCAATGAGCATGTACTTAGCCTCAGTTTTTGGACAACACATAAAAACTTTCTGCAGAAACACATACAAATGTGTTATTAGTTAAGTTGTACATAGATAGAAATATTAAGATTTGTTTCATCTTCTAAATATCTTTAATTACTATAAAACTAAACTAGATAAAGGTATGTATCACATTATAATGATGTCTGGTCTATTATCATGATCTGTTTGTGGACATAAAAGGTGGATCTGTGCTGAGTACTTAATTGAAGAGAAAGTACTATAGTACTAGTACTATAGTACTATGTTTAATAAGTAATTTGATATCTGAGGAACAAATAAGTCTTATGTTTAGTAATAAATCTTTGTGGTTAAAATGATATAACAGGATTGAAGGTTTATTTTGTGGCTTATATAACTCCTGATCATATTTAGGAAGTTGTCTTATATAAATCTGTGATGTTGATGGAAGTTGTGTTATATAAATCTGTGATGTTGATGAAAGTTGTCTTATATAAATCTGTGATGTTGATGGAAGTTGTGTTATATAAATCTGGGATGTTGATGAAAGTTGTCTTATATAAATCTGGGATGTTGATGGAAGTTGTCTTATATAAATCTGGGATGTTGATGGAAGTTGTCTTATATAAATCTGGGATGTTGATGGAAGTTGTCTTATATAAATCTGGGATGTTGATGGAAGTTGTCTTATATAAATCTGGGATGTTGATGGAAGTTGTCTTATATAAATCTGGGATGTTGATGGAAGTTGTCTTATATAAATCTGGGATGTTGATGGAAGTGGCCACTTGTTTATTTTTTTTATTTGACATAATCTAAGATAAATGATAACATGTAATTTTGTTTTATTTTAAGAATTATAGTGACCCTCAATTTCAATTTTCTCCCCCTATTTATTATCATCGTCCCTCATTTTCTGAACGGTTAAAAATAATTTCCCCTATAATAGTCTGACTATTACTGAGCTTCATTCACTAAAGATACAAGAATGTTATCAGTTATTGTTAAGTTAGATAGTTTTTATCAGTACACAGTCATTATAATCATCAAACTTAAGTTTGTATGAGATAACAGCTTTAAAACCTGGAACTTTACTTCATGACTAGTTTATATTTGTTTCAGCAAATAAATATATGAAGGATTTGTAGACAATGTAGTCGGCAACAAATCACTGTTTAGGTTAAACAAACCAGTCTATCACTTTTCACTCTGGAATGACTGGTTCAAATTTATTAATGGTAAAAATATAAATTGTTTATCTATAGAGATGATCCAAGTATTACCTCACATAGCACTCAGTATAGTATACAGCACTTTTAAGTACAATACTGATCTGGACTTTCAATTTTTATGTGTTTTTCCTACTTTTTTCTATTCTTTATTGATGTATAAGAATCGTGCTATTCTGTCTCATTATTGGCAGATATGTTATTTGTTATGTTAGGAACGCTACATTTGGCAATTGTTTAGTTATATGTTAAATGATATATGCTTAATTATTTGCAACTTGTATGTGTTTATTTGCATGAAAATACATAAATTGCTATTACTTAGATCACAGTGTTTTATCAGTTTCAGTTAACTCTCTCTCACACACACACACACACACACACACACACACACTACACACACACACACACACACACATGCACACACACACACACATGCACACACGCATGCATACACCCACTCACACATGCATGCATAAACACATGCACAAACACACACACAACCTATTGTCTTTGAGTATACATTACTGATCTGATATTTTCAGAATATAAACTGTTATTTATCATTTCTGATTATAATTTGGGAAGTAAATCTAATTATAAATTATTTTCATATTTTTCAGGCATTTTCCAAGTTAAAGATGAGAAATGTTATGTCTGTTCATTTAGTTGAAGTTAGCCCCACACTGAGTGAGATTCAGATGAGAAAATTAGCTGATCCATTGGAGGAATGTTTAACTTCATCCAATGAAAACTGGTATCAACGATGTAAGAGCATACATGGACCTGAGGTATCTTGGTATAAGGAATTAAGTGATGTTCCAAAGGGCTTCAGTTTCTATGTGGCACATGAATTCTTTGATGCACTTCCTGTGCATATTTTTCAGGTGAGACATACTGACATTTTATGGCTCCTGGATGTTGTCATTAGAATGTAAATAATCTCTGATCTCAATTGATTGATCCTGTATGACAGATTATTTCTATACATCTATTATTCTCTTGCCTCTTGGATATTATGCCTGAAAATGTCCTGGAAGATGACCAAAGTTCATATTGTCCAGGACAAGTGCTTGATTATCATTGTCATTCAAAATAATAGAGATCTTTTTCTAGTTTGATTTGCAATTAGTTTTAAATCAGTTTGTTTTAAATCAGTATTTATAGATATCTTTCAAAAAGTTAAATTGTAACTGTCCAGAACTTTGATCAGTCATATTGCAATGATGATATTCATTAACTGGTTTCTGAACTCTAACCAAATATTTCTTGCCAGATAAAAATGAGACAGTGATACTGCTTACTTAATAAAGCACCAACATTAGTTATTCCATTGTAAGGCACTGTACATAAGCTAATATATATATATATATATATATATATATATATATATATGTCATTTTTGTGTTCAAAAGGTATCATGAGATATAACAATGGTTTTTTTAATGTTTGTAGAAAAAGAATCAGGTCTGGCATGAGATGTTGATTGATGTTGATGACAGCATTGATGCTGAACACCACCTGAGATTTGTTCTTTCCTTTGCATCAACAGCTGCTTCCAAACTGCTCCTACATGTAAGCTGTGTATTAATAGCGTGAATTCTCCTAAAATTGTTAAATATAAATGAAATACTTTTGGAAATTTGTCACATGTCACAATATAATAAAGATATTTGCAGCATTGTGATAGTCAAAATGTGATACCTTAATCCAAATAGTTTATTGCATCTGTTTTTCATAAAAGAACATACATTTTGTGAGAAAAGATTTTGTAATTTTTCAAATATTTTAGAAAATTAACATATTTAATTTTCCAGATATGAATCCTGTAAACAAGATATTTAAATACCTTTAGATACATATATATCTTACTATCCCTCAATTGATAAGTCATTGGATTATTGATATTTTGTTGAGATACTAGCTTGTGCACTTTTCAGAAAGAATTAGAGAATGATTGTGAGACAGTTGAAATTTCTCCACAGACTGGTATTATTGTTGAAAATATCACTAAACGGATTCAAGAAGATGGTGGCTTTGCACTGATTGCTGATTATGGATATTCGGGTGAAAAGGGTCTAACATTTAGGGTATACTTCCATGATGTGTGTGTTTGTGTGTGTGTTAGGTACTTTTATTCTACATCTATAGAATGTGAGCACAAGTTTTTGTGATAATTTTAAATATTAATGAACTACAGTATATTGCAACAAACAGATTTGACAACAAAACATACATTTTTTAGATTATAATACTACGTATCTTTATTACTTTATATGAAAGTAGCAAGAGTTGTTATGGTAAATCTATCTAAAATAATGACTCAGCTAATAATACTGATACTATATGTGTTTGTATTATAATTGGGTCATATTATGGCAATAGAACTTTTAGAAGCCAGCTCCTTTTTATTTTAATTAGGCATTTAGGAGGCATCAGTTACACCATCCTTTGTGTGAACCTGGTACAGCTGATCTGACAGCAGATGTAAACTTCTCTTACTTCAAGAGAATTATTGATGACAGGGTGACAACACTTGGGCCAATATCTCAGAATACGTTCCTACAAAATATGGGAATTACAGTTCGCTTACAGGTAAGTTAATATAGCCTTTGAGGGATGGTTTAATGGCAGTAGTAAGCTTGGGTTCAAGTACAGTTACAGTTACATGACTTTGAATGTGGAGTCAATTAATTCTTCAAATAAGATTCTCATGAGCTCATAAGAGCCTATTTCACTCATAAACCCAATATTGCTCATAAACTAATGATGGAAAATGAAAATTGCATTTCACTAAGAATAGCTCATTAAAATAGCTCATTAAAATAGCTCATAAAATTGCTCATATACTTTGATATTTAATAAGCACCAATGAGTACTCATTAAAATCATAAATAGCTCATAAAGCATCTGTAAGATGGCTTTTTTGCTGAGAAGGGTGCACCATCAGGATCTTCTTGGCCAACAATGATTTTTCAGACTGACTGATCTTATACAATTTGTTGGAGTTCAAACTCATTGCTGATTATCGCGTTTCTTGGCCAGTGATAGATGTTGAAGAAGGTTTTAAGCCATCAACTTTTTCAAACAAGATGCATCCATGCCATGCCTGAGATGCCGGTATGCAACTTTATATGAAATTATAATAAAAACTGTAAGATGACTGTTATTTGATATGTTTATTCATACATGAGTCTACATGTCATGTAAAATCATTGTATATGCAAGCAAACATGTTGTCCATTTGGGGGGTCAAGGCCGTATTTGTTGTTGTTCCATAAAGATTTACTTATGTCTATTAACTAGTCCACATGTTTTTAATGTTATGTTAAAGGGGGAATACATTATATAAGCAATGCTTCAAGCGTCTTCCTTTTCAACATTCTTTATACATTTCCATTCATTAAAATTATGTATTATGAATGTTGAAATAAACAATTTGATTTGAATTGTTGTCTAAAGAAAACCCAATGTTAACTAGATGATGGATGACTCATCTGATAATTGTGAGCAAAATTGTCTCTTATCACTTATGAGGCAATCACAAAACTCTCGGTATGCTGATACTGTTGCTGACACCCTTTTGTACAAGCTGTAATCATCTACACATTTGTTTTGTATTGACTCTTGGTAAATCAATCTTCCTCATTATTCTATTGTAACACAAACTATTAATGCTTTAAACGGGTTCTGGTTGGTCTCGGATTCCTAGCAAAAGGAGGTATCTTTTCTGAGGCTGCTCAAATACATGGCATCTCACAATCCACTGTATGTAGGTGTGTCATAACTGTGACAAGTTATCTCACATCCTTGACACAAGCAGAAATTTCATTGCCAAATGATCCATACATTAATATTTTACCTTATTAAATATTTTGTGTAATACAGACTTAGAAATTAAACTAGTTCTTGGTAGAAATAGCGTTCATTTGGTTTAGTAACGTCAGGGGGTTTGTTTAATTAACTCTCAAAAGCTTTTGTTTGAAACTAGTCTCGTACTTAATTTGTGATCGAAGAGGATAAATATTTCAGAACAATTTCTGATTATTATTTGTGTTTTGTATACACTGTCATTCCTAAAGTAAAGAATATTTCAGAACAATATCATAAAATGTATATATGTTTATTCATTACTTTAGGCTTCCAGCCCATATACACATTGTACAACAATATTTTATAACATTCAGCTAATCAAAATAGAATTATAATAGTGACACAACAGTTTATAATAGTGACACAACAGTTTATAATAGTGACACAACAGTTTATAATAGTGACACAACAGTTTATAATAGTGACACAACAGTTTATAATAGTGACACAACAGTTTATAATAGTGACACAACAGTTTATAATAGTGACACAACAGTTTATAATAGTGACACAACAGTTTATAATAGTGACACAACAGTTTATAATAGTGACACAACAGTTTATAATAGTGACACAATAGTTTATAATAGTGACACAAAAGTTTTAAGGATATTAATAATGGAACAGGAATATTCTTAATTTATTATTTTGGGTATTTTCTGCCTATAATGTACTCTAATGTTTTAGCTAAACTTAAAAAGTGTCACTTATTACTTGAAATCAATTGATTTATATCAAATAAACTTGTAAGGTCTATTTAGTATGTATATATATATATATATATATATATATGTACATACATTATACACAAAATAATTTGTAAATTGCCAATATTTTATATCATTGTTAACATAATTCAATTTATATACTATGCAATATTGGTCTAGTAGTCGAAATCAAAGTTTCCCCATCAACAGTGGAGCTTAAAGATGAATTTTAATCATCATCCTCAATAATAATTACCATTACAATACAAGTTTTGTTATTATTATTATTTAAACAATATTTATACAAAACTAAACAATTTTATTTTTTTCCAATTGTCCCCCAAAGAATTTTTTGCAAACCAACAAATATGAGGATTATGTCCCATTGCAATTTCAAAGATAGCATATGTGTGTATGAATAGCATGAAGAGTATATTATTATAGTAAAAACATTTATATGGCAAATCTAAATTTGGATGATGATTTTATGCCATTTTTAGTTTCTTCCATTTCTTCCCAAAAATGGAAGGAAAGAAAGTGTTTACATTTGTTATTATGGTCCATGGAAGACACATGTCAACCTTGGGATATAGTGACAATATGTACATAGTCTTTTATCTTTTAGTATTGAAATAGTACTGTCTTCCCATCTCAATAGCCAATGTGAGGTTACTACAGATAAATTATACAATAATTAACAAACTTAATATCACAATGTCTAGTGTGACATAGATTTAAATTCTAACTCCAAAGGTAGAAGAACATGCATTTGTCAATCATACATCACAATTTCTGTGCTGTTGAAAAAACACATCACACTATCTAAAAAAATATAATTGTAATATTCCAATCAGACATACATCATCAAAGACATCTCGTCATAATACTTATATATAGCTGGTTGAATTTGATCACTACAACTGCTATGTTGAATGACATGAAAACATACTGAAAAGACTGATTGAAACATTCTGACTTTAGACATTTGTCATATGTAGACAATACTAAATTATAAATATACTAAAGTGACATGTAGTATTTTTAGTGGATTTCATATTGCGCCTTTTATGATAGAGTACAATTTTGTTTTCGCTGTATTTCCTTCATATTAATCTTGTGCCATCACCTGGTTGGAGATAAGTCTGTGACAAGATATCAGTTAGTACATATAACTTTTGAAACCATTACCAGTAGAGCAGAAAATATACAAATCACTTCCAACAAAGTAGAAATAATGCAATCATCAAAAACAGTAACTAACTGTGTTATTTAAATTGTCAAATACATGCACTAAATTATGTGTAAGTTTATTTGTAAATGTAAGCAATAAATATTATACTAAGCTCATTTAAATGTTACTTCAATCATAATTTATACCATTATCCAACAAATTATAAGAGGGCCCATATAGGTATTTTCACATTAAAAATTATGTTAAACTGTATATATTGTTGATAATGAAAATTGTAGTATTTCATCTGTTATAATTGAATTGTCTTGAATTTGATTTTAGCTTTTGTTGTATTGTTTAGAAATAATACTTTCATGTCCACTGTTTTCTACTGTTATTTTGTCATTTTTAGCCCACAAAAACCCTTCTCTGTGTATATTTTATGAATAAATTAGTCAATATATGTATATATCATATATATATATATATATATATATATATATATATATATATACTATATAATGGTCAGTATTAATCTCCCTCTTGTTCTTAGATGGGCCCATGTAGGTATTTTTGTAAGCCAAAAATGCCATTTTATTATCTTTGTAAACACCCTTGTATTTTAATCACAAATGTAAACCAAAGAATACCTCATTGTCTACATACATATTGTGTTGTATCATTCTAATTTTCATGCATCTATATGTAAATTTCTGGTGGATATAGACCAACAGTAAATTCTAAAAATATATCGAACAAACAAGTTTTTCTGTGTAAATCGCAAATTTAATTTATTTTCTTCGTAAACACACCTCCACTATAATATGGGCCCCTCTTATAACGAACAACTATGCAGATGCTGCTGTTCCTTGTAATTTTTGGAATATTGTTATACAAAGCCACACCCTGTATGAGTGTATATGTGATCATTTCAAAAGTAACCTTAATTTAATAACATCTGTGAAGTTGGATATTAGTTTATGCTTATTCGATATCACTGTAATATCGGCCTGGTCAGGCATGTTACATGATAGACATATAGATCTAGCCCCAATATCTGAATAAGGTTAGCTAGGGCGCTAGTGTTAAGTCTAACTGTAATCATACAATCAAATAATGCGTAACAAAAAAACATTTAAGCTGCCTTAACATAAGACCAATTATCTTTAAAAAGTTATCGGATTTATCCATCTTTGTCACATCAGAAATATTTTCCATTTTGCTAACCTTTTGACAATCAGCTGACAATGTACAGATGTAAACAAGATCACCAACTAGTGCAACGAGCAATGCAAGTGAAATATCAACATACGGTATATGCTGGCTGAACTATTTACATAGATTTTGTTCAGTTTAATGAGGGAAATTTCGCTCATAAGTTAATGAGCGATTTCTATGACAGGAATTCTTTATGAGCAAATTTTCCATCATTAATTTTTATAAGCATTTTAGTGAAACGGTTTTTTAAAAAACTCATACAATGCTAAGAGTGAAATAAGTTAATGAGCTATTTTGTTTATGAGCTATTTTGTTTATGAGCTTATAATCTTAGTGACACTTGCATAACAGTGAATATCCAATTGTCATAAATGGCCCCTTTGATGTTATGATTCAAATTGTGTGCAAATCATATAAACATAGTATAATATCTATTGCAACTGGAATTGCTTGATTGGGAATTGGAATTTGTAAATTTATTATTGAAACAGAGTTACAATTATTTTGCTTTACAATTTTCATTTGCAGTCCATTTTCAATTACAATTGATTCTTTTTTTATAATATTAGTTACATGTATAAAATAAATATAATAAAAGTATCGGATCTAGATATGGAGTGAAATAAATTTTTATTTGTATTTGAAATTATTTAAATTACCTTATCAAGTATTTGTATTTGCCAAAATTATAAATCTTTGTATTTATAATTAAATATGTACACACAGTTTTTAATTGCTAAAGATGTTCTCAAATACATTCAAACTCTTTGTTTCAAGTATTTAATTGAATATTTTGCCATCGATTTGATTTGATACTGGAAGCAATTTGATAATTGAATTGTACATACTCAACCATGAAGTAAATCTTTTCTCTGTGTGATGTTATCATGGTAATATCATAATGTATGTGATTATAGATATGATATATGTTATGTTGTGTGATGATATATGATGGTATAACAGGTAATCTATGTAATGTTTAATAAATAATATTGCAAAATGTGTACATCAAAAGAAATAAAAGGAAAAAACAACCATTTGTTGATTATATTTGAAGAACATTTGTATTTGAAATACTTTTAAAAGTATTTGTATTTAAATACATTTATATTTTTAATACATTTGAACTGTGATCATTCTATATTTTAAATATTATCACACACCAGTGACTGGATGTACTCAACAAGAGTATAGGATAAGGATACAGTCTCCTAAATCTACATTTATAATCATATCTCGGCTTCAATCTAATCTGATTTTCAGATTAATTTTCATTTGATTGACTGCTATATTTTGTATAATATATAACTAACAATTCTCTATTATAGTCATATAATATTTATAAGATATAAGTAGTGATTATCACTGTTCTCAAAATTAAAAAAAAATCCACCATCGAGCCATTAAGCTGAGGTAGTTTCTTAAACCTAAAATATTACAATTTACGGTAGTACCGCCCATTAAGCCAACCTAAAAATCATTGAACATCATGCTTGTGAACCAGGTAGTGTTGTCATGGGAACAACGAAAAGTAAAAGACAAAATCACGTTGTGAAATGATGATAAAATTACTTAAATAAATATTATTATTAAAACTGTTTTCAATAATCCTAGATTATTACCATAATGATAAACATACTCTTCAATGAAACAAAGGTGTCTATGCTGTCAAGAGCAAAAGGAAAGAGATATGATGCTGCCTTCACATTGAAAGTCAGGAAATGTGCTATTGAGCCCAACAACTGTAATGCAGCAAGAGTTCATGGGGTTAAATGAAAAACAAGTGAGAAAATAGCAAAAACAACTGGAAATGACCATGAAACCTATTCCAAGAACCCAGAAAGCCAATAAAACCAACCCTCTCAAATGGCCACTACTGGAGGATGATGTATCAAGATGGGTCAATGAACATCATCAGAGTGGTTTCATCATCACATGATCAATGCATCGAAATGGCTTTAAAACTATAAAGAAAACTCAAAAGACTTCAAAGCTACACAAGGCTTGTTTTCCAGGTTTATGTTGTGATGTAACATCATGCTCAGAGTTAAGACAAAGATGGCACAGAAATTACCCGAAGATGTAGAAGATAAAATTGTAGACTTTCAGTATTACATAATAAGAGCCAGGCAATATCAGTAGTACCTGTTATCCCTCATTGGAAATATGGAAGAGACACCAGTGTACTACGACCTGTTTGGAAATCAGACCTTCAATAAGAAGTGCCAAAAAAACTGTATTTGTCAGTATGACCAGTCACAAGAAACAGCGATTCATCGTAGTACTGGTTTGTATGGTTGATGGCAGTAAACTACTCCCGATGCCGTTGACGCGGGTGATATTGAAGAGAAACATCCTGCTGTAGATAGATGTATAGAGATGACTGCTAACATCCTGAAATGTCTTCTCCTGATGACTGGATTTCTTGACACTGAAATAGCATCAGCCATTGAGCCAACCTAAAAACATAAGGGAAAAAGTATTGACTCAAGGTATTGGCTTAATGGCTGGAATCTATGTTATTTGAATTATAACTGAATAATTATGATACATTAAAAATTTCAATTATTTTTAGACATTTTACTTAGATTTAAACCATAATTGTTAGTACTTGCATTAATATGAATTAAAATAATAACTGAGCCCAGCCCTAGTTAGTGGGAACTGTTTAAAATAGTTCTATTGTCATTGACTTAGGGACCTAAGACAAGAGACAGGTTAGTCAGTCAAATACTTAGTTTATTTAGTCCAGATTTGGTCATACCTAAGAATGTTATGGTGTTGAATGTGTTGCTTAAATTTAAAACAAAATGCATGGAGGGTTTTTCCATCAATGTTTATGTGACTGACTGTATGAGACAAATTATAGCCAAGATCTGTGTAATAAAATTGTTTATAACTTGATGAATGTAAACTATTGTAATATAAAGTTAGTTCCTTTAATTATTTGATTGAAATAATCTAAATTAGTATTTGTTACACAGTCTATCTAATTGTGTGTGTGTTTTTAGTGATCATATACAGATTTTGCCTCTCTGTGTATATGTATATATGGAAATGTTTTCTGTATAGTGATTATACTTCTGTTTCTTTTTCAACATTATACTAGTTTCCCTTGTATTATAATAAACAAACATATACTTTCATTCTTCTGAATGTAACACCTCTGTGGCCAGATATGTTAAGGCAAAGCACTAATGTGGGGGTTTCTTCCAGCCAAGCTAATAGCAAGAATTTCCTTTACAAATATGATGAATTTATTTAATGAGAAAGTAATAAAGTATAGACCATTGACAAATATCCCACTTAGGTAGTGATCGAGCCATGTTAAAATGTTCCAATACAGCTTTATCATACTATTATATATATACAGACATGGGGTCAATTCCATTTGGTCAATTCCACCTCAAATTTTTCAATTCCAATTCAATTCTAAATTTTTCAATTCCAATTCCGGTTTTTTTGCGACTCTTGTTTTGCCTATTACTTTTTGCCATGAGTAGGTACTCCGAGTAACTACTTGGAATACATACTCCGAGTAGTTTATATTCCACGTAGGATTGTCATGGAAGAAATATTTCTGAATTAAAAAATTAAATGGTAAATTAATTTGTGGATTTAACTTTATTTTGCCCATTCTAAACATTGAACAGGGGTAAATTCCTAAATGTGGTGGTGTCACCGTGTTGTGGGTGGGACCCATGGTATCCAGACCATTTTAATTGGTTAAATGCTCATGTGTGGTGCCGCAGTAAGTGTGCATATCTGATATATATATATATATATATATATATAATGAACCAAAGTTCTGGATCAATTTTACAGCACATGTAAGTGTTAACATGGTAAAATTAGCGCAAGCCTAACCACAAGGCGCTTTTAGCTAAAGAGGTATTTGATTATATCATGTGGTGGATCATAGTCTTGGGTGCATCCCCATGTAAGAGTATATTTTGTAATCATCAAAGATGTGTTTATATTCCACTGTCCAGTAGGAGCCTTGAAACCAATGTATTTGCTTAGCTCTGCCCAGCAAGGGTCAGATCCTCTATTTACTTTCACAACCCTGCTGGGTACTAAACCACTGATATATGGTAAGTTTATGTAAAGAACCAAAGTTCTGGATCATTATGGTTCCAGTACATTGGTAACACCACATGTAAGTGTTAACATTGTAAAAATGGTAAATTAATTTCTGGATTTAATTTCTCAATTCCAATTCATTTTTTTAAATAATCAATTCCAATTCCGGAATTGAATTCCCCATGCCTGATGTGTGTGTGTGTTGTATTTTCCATTGACAAACCTTGTTGTTGAAAACTGTTTATTTCTTGTTGCAGATGTTGTTAAAGAATGCTTCACCCGATGTTCAAGAATCACTGATTTCAGGGTATAAAATGTTGACAGAACCTCAACAGATGGGTGAGAAATTCAAGTTCTTTGCATTTATGCAGCACCGTGATGAATACATCCCAGCTGGCTTCACACCACTCTAACAAATAAAAGATGAATGACTTGAATAATTAGATATGAACATAGTATGAGCATTGACAGTTTGTCTAAATTAGACATGTTCTGTGATGTAATTATGAAAAATACAATGGTTTTTAATAAAACAATATGTCTGAATTTAGTTGGCTGAAATCATTAAAGTACGGTGCTACAGAAATTCTTATATTTAAGTTGTACAGAACTGAATTTCCAATGAAATTTAATTCTATGTTCAAATGTATTTCCTGGTTTTTCAGAAATAATTGTATTCCTTTGTCAAGTCATATTAAAGTCATAATGTTGATGACTTATCTGGTCATAATTATATTGATACTGGTCAAATGATGATGAAGTTGCTTCTTTATCAAGTTACTATAATGTTGGTCTCATGTTTTGAGTTAATTTAACCATGAACAAAGAATCAAAATGTTATATGATTGTTTACTTGTTAAGTTCCCATAAATTTATATGTCTGTACTCAGATTGAATTTCATCAGGTTGCATTTGTTTTATTCATTTAAATTGTGACCAATTTGTGCACACATTGTGTACTTCAAGCAGGTCGAGTATATTATAATTTTTTCATTGCCCCATTCTGATCACATGATTTATTGGGTGCATCTTTTGTTGAAAAAATCAGTTACACATTTGACTTAGGGATGGCATAACTTAATTGTTGTTCTTGTAGGAAATGTTTGTTTCAAGTTGTCTTAAAATGATACCAATGTTAAATCTGGCATTGACTAGTAAGGACGTTCCAGTGGTCCATTGCTTAGAGTATTATCCTAATAAACCTCCATAAGATGATGTTGATTGATGTTTTACAGTCACTTTTGTGCACATGATAGGCTAAATGGGCTGAGCAACCCCCAAAGGTAATGAAGCGAAGTCATAGATTAAACATCCTTCACATATGCCCACGCCGAGATTTGAACTCAGGTGGTACTGATCTGTGATCCAATGTGCTACCAGTTACACCACAGAGGCACCCAATAAACCTCCATAAATACTAACTACAGTTATTATAGCATTATCATAACCAGACATCTTTAGTATTATTTTATTATTATGCTGACTATTGTGTAATCATCATAAGTGATGAGAGGATGCCTCCATTGCCTAACTGGTAGTACAGTTGGCTACAGAGTTCAAATCCCAGTGTAGATATGTCTAAAGGGTGTTTCATCTTTCACTTTGCCTCAGGCAAATGCTAGGCCCATTTAACCTACCATATGCACAAAAGTGGCCTTAAAAGAGCCAAGTTTTTATTTGAGCCTTGGTGATTCTTAGGGAAGATGAGGATGTTGGATCAGTGTCGTAGAACAACTAATTGGAACACGGATTAAAGACTGGCATTATATCAATTTCACAACTCCTAATGAATGGTAAAGCCCACAGACCTGAAATTACAACACAATTTAGAGATGAAGCCAAAATATCCAGAGGATGATCACTGCTAAAATGATTTAATTATTCAAATGGTCTTTAATATCTCATTTTAGTACATATTTCTAATTTGGAGCAACACATCTCTCAATATTGTGAGTGAAGATTTGACTCCCTGGATTGATACACAATAAAGTTGGCACATCTTGTACGAGTCTTAAACTGGAATCGAGTACTTGTAGCCGAACATTTTCAGTGCCAAAAGTTCAACTACATACATCACTGAAACTTAATTTAATGTTTATTTTTTGGCTACAACTTGAAATTCTACATTTTTTCTGGTCAAATATTCTTAATATAGTATGACCATTCTAGATCATGTAATGTAACATGAATTTATCACACTAATACAGTTTTGGCATTGATGGAAAATATTGGAGAACTGTGAGGAACCTATACTTTGAACAGATTACAGCAATGTGAATTAATAATGGTTTCAGCAAAATTTAAGAAATAAATGTGCAGTGAGATGAGGGTGTATCTTATTGGCCATTTTCTTCTCATTATACAATATAATATTCTGGTGATATATTATCAATTACAAATTAAATGAGTACGCTGCAGTTGGAGAAAGTAATAAATAAAAAGAAATATAAAACAGATATCTAATAATACTTATTTTCAAACATTTGATATATTATTAGATGGCACTGTCCTTTAGCAAATCAAATTGTGTAAATATTATGAATCATTGGCATCTGAGGGTTGTTATGAAGGTTAAAATTAGAGATGAATTGATCAAGCCAAAGCAGATTTCAACAATATGGAAACATTATTTAACAAAAATATATCAAGTGAGAAATGTATATTTAAATTCTGCTTTATAGATGAGAAACTCTAATAAGAAATCATCATAAAATAATAAAACACTATTTCTAGTGTATATATGATCTGTTTATTTTAACAACATCATTATTGTGCCTCAGAATTTGTCACTTGACCTAATTATAATGGAACATTATAATAACAACCAGTGAATCTGAATCATGTCTATTAAAGCCTTGAGGTTTAACTTATGACCTCCACTCATTTATACCATTGCTGATCTTTGATTCAGGCATGGAATACTTTGTCATCAATTTACTTTTCATCTTATATCTTTCAAACTTCAAGTATGATAGAAAATTATGCATTTCATTATAGTTGTTATTTAAGATCTGATCAATCACTCAGATGATATAATCACAGTTTTTTCTCTGATACACACACACACAATGTGTTTAGTTTTTCTAGATAGATAACACTAAACAAAAATGTAGAATTTGTCAATGTTTATTTACATAGAATTGAACATTTCCATTAATTATGTCCATTTACTGAATCAAAATGAACTAATTTATTCTCCCAGCAAGGATAAGTACAAAATCAGAAAATTGTTATTATGATATTATATAAAAAAGAACTGTAACACATTTCTGACTTGTTTTAGTGAAATATTTAAGCACAAAAAGAATTAAACAGGTTTGTAATCCAGTTTTGATTCCAATTTTTTGTTGTCAGATATTTTTCTAACAGCTTTCATGAAATCTTCTTCAATAACATAGTCACGTTCAGCTCGAATTGCAAACATACCTGTAGGGAAAGAGATAACACCATTGAATAAGATATAATTTTAGCAATATTCTAAACCAACCTGTATATTGGTAAGTAATATACTCTCTTCACTTGACATTACTTCTGTTGTTAAGAAAACATGACTCTGTTGATATGAATAAACTACAACACTGGTCTCATCATCAGAACTACAAAGTACAGTGAGACTTATCAGATAAAACCTGCTCCTAACACATATTATCAACACTATCCCAGTTGATGCTTTGAGGGAGTAAACACTAGGTTATACTAACATTCTGGGTTGTCAATAATTAATGCTAAATAATACCCCCCCCCCATAGAGAACATATACTTTTTTCTTACCATGTTGGTAACAAAAAGACATATTAATAATGAATGTATGTTGCTAAAAAAGTGGAAAAATTAAGTGCTTTACATACCCAAAAACATTCAGTTATATCTACTCATTAATAACAAATATTTGCCTTTCCTATTGATGTATTATATGGATAGCTTTTTTTGGTTGTTCACAATTATCTCATTGATTATACAAAATTAGGCATCTTAAGACTTGGTAATCATGGTAACCAAATATAAGACAGCAAAATGCCACTTTACTGTGAATTATGTGAGAGATAAAGTAATAAAATATCTGAACCTACCTGCTTCAGTACAAACATTTCTTAAATCAGCTCCATTGAAGTCATCTGACAGTTTAACAATGGCTTCCCAATCTGAAATAGCACATCACTTCTAGATATCCTTTTTATACAATAGGGTATCATATCATTTATTTAGTATTTACTCTGTAATTATATCTTGGTGATAAAAATAGACAACAGTAAATACTATTAGAGTTATCTCTGATGTTACCTATTTCTCCATGTTTCGCTATTGGACTAGCGTGGATCTTCAGGATTTCTAAACGTGCCTGTTCATTGGGTAGCGAGATTTCTGAGTAAAACAAGAACATCAAGAACTATGTCACTACTAAGTATATATATATATATATATATATATATGATTTCCAGTTAAAAATAACAATGATAAGAGAAAATGTTCTGTTTATTAGGCAAATCATTACACAAAATACCTATTTTGCGATCTAATCTCCCTGGTCGTAGTAGAGCAGGATCAAGAGTATCTGGACGATTGGTAGCCATTATCATTTTCACTTGTCCAAGAGCATCAAAACCATCCATCTGATTAAGTAACTAGAATAAAAACACAATAAACTTTGTTGATCATGGCATCTAACTACAATAATCCACCGTCTTTGTAAAAATAACATAATTAAGTTTAAAGTGATGGTGCTGTCAGCTGACAATTAAAACAAATATTTATTAAGCCAAAATCATGCCACCAATATAGAAACTGGGTTTCAATGCTATTTATAGAAATTCACTTCTTGAGAACTACTTAGAATTTGTTCAAACTTCTACAGCTCATTATTGTATTCAGTTTGGCAATTCTTTGTAACATTAAAGTTAATTTTTGTAAAAAAGCTTTTGCAGGAAACTCAATCAATACTGTGTCTAATCCTGTACAACTCCAGCTATTTATAACAAAAATATTGTTAGAATATTAAACTTTCTTCTCAGTAAAACATTATTACTTAGTAATCATAAATGTACCTCCATAAGTGTCCTCTGAATCTCCCTGTCGGCTGATGTACCTTCTGAGAATCTACGACCACCAATAGCATCTATTTCATCCATAAAGATAATACATGGCTGATGATCTCGGGCATAACCAAACATCTCTCTGATAAGACGAGCACTCTCACCAATATACTTATCTACTATAGCACTGGACACCACCTACATGTTAGGATTAATGGAAGAAATAACAGTAGTTTAATGTGTATGAACAAAGAAAACACAATAATTAATAGTATTATTATTAAATTATAACATAGCTATTAGGGTTTCCCCTGCTATATAACAAGCTGATTATCTACACCTCCTCGTAGTAAATATGGCAAAATCACCTTGTCATTGCTATTTCAGTGACACAATATTTGTCTTTTACGTTTCATCGTCACAAAATCATTTATATTTCTGCAATATCATGCATTTAACAAAAGTGTATTTTAAGCTAAGTATATATGTAGTATACAGATACGATAAAAAATGGAAAACATGCAAATGGATGAGAAAGCTTGTATATGTTTTGGTCGTTGTGTGTGATAGACAAATTGTTGACCTTCTTCCTTAACGTAACAGACCTTGTATATGTTTTGGTCGCTGTGTGTGATAGACAAATTGTTGACCTTCTTCCTTAACGTAACAGACCTTGTATATGTTTTGGTCGCTGTGTGTGATAGACAAATTGTTGACCTTCTTCCTTAACGTAACAGACCTTGTATATGTTTTGGTCGCTGTGTGTGATAGACAAATTGTTGACCTTCTTCCTTAACGTAACAGACCTTGTATATGTTTTGGTCGCTGTGTGTGATAGACAAATTGTTGACCTTCCTTAACGTAACAGACCTTGTATATGTTTTGGTCGCTGTGTGTGATTGTCAAATTGTTGACCTTCTTCCTTAACGTAACAGACCTTGTATATGTTTTGGTCGCTGTGTGTGATAGACAAATTGTTGACCTTCTTCCTTAACGTAACAGACCTTGTATATGTTTTGGTCGCTGTGTGTGATTGTCAAATTGTTGACCTTCTTCCTTAACGTAACAGACCTTTTGTATATGTTTTGGTCGCTGGGGATAGACAAATTGTTGACCTTCTTCCTTAACGTAACAGACCTTGTATATGTTTTGGTCGTTCTGTGTGATTGTCAAATTGTTGACCTTCTTCCTTAACGTAACAGACCTTTGACAGCAGCAAATACACGTACATTATATATAAAAGATTTACCTATGGGGGCGTCAACTTTAAAATTAATCCATTTGGGGAAACACTTTAAAAACAAACATAAAATAATGTGAATTTAAAATCAACACTCCACGCTATGTCACTGTACATTGTCTTCTGTGGATGCGTATCAATGCGGATACAGCAAACTGAATTTCTCCATGTAGCGGATTTGTAGGTCAACTTAAAAAAAATGGATGGGGAATCAAGAATATGACATCAAGGGCAGGTGTTTCCTGAAAGATTTGGTGGGATTTTAGATTATCTAGTTAACCTGAAGTATTGTTGGAATTTCTCCCCTTTAAATTGTAGTTCCTCAACCTGATTAAGGTATGCTCCTTGTTGAAGCCGGTTCCTGTTTATGTCATGCATCCATCAATGATGTTTTCTTTGTTTATGTCATGCATCCATCAATGATGTTTTCTTTGTTCATGTCATGCATCCATCAGTGATGTTTTCTTTGTTTGTTACATTTTTTTAATTCCATAAATTTATATACAGTAGTAATCAGTAACAAGTTATGTTGCTCCATTTCCAACACAGAAAGCTGCAACTTGGACTGATTAGCCATGTTCTTGGTATGAACAGTGTATTCCTGAATAAGCATTCAACAGGATATTATTTTAATAATAATTTTATAGGTATTATTTTGGCATTTATAATGTGTAAATCTGTTTTCATGAGTAATTGACACATGCACACCTATTGTTGTATTTTTTACAATCCATTCTGTATTTTTATTGTATTGCCATGTTCTTTACATGAAAATCTTCGGTAAAAAATGGAAATGCACACGAAAACATTTATATGGGATCACATAAAATGACATACTTCATACCATATGGTATTATGTATAGAGAAGCACCGTCTTACACTGGTTTTTACCCAGGAGAAACACTGGGTATATAACACTTATAACGTTACTTAGCAGGTTTTGTCCATATATGTACGTATCTATTTAGTAACTTTTACTTATCCAATAAACTGATTAAATAGATATTATTGGTTATGAGTGTTGGATTATTATTATAAATGTCAACATCATATATATATATATAATGACCAAATTAGTGACATATCCTGATGTGTGAAGAACATCGTATATATCATAAATTATCATGTATAAGTTAATTTTTTGGGTAGAGAAAAGGGTGTTCCCAGAAGAACCTCGACTTGTACGAACTTCATATCTCCTATCAGCTGAAGGAAAGATGTTTTTGGCCATCCTTGACACATAACATTATAGGATTCAACCCAATAAAAGCCAGAGTTGGAATAAAATCGTCACATCGCTGCCTACTAATCCATTATGACTCAATAAATAATTTTCACCAAACTGTTATTTGGATCTCACAAACACGCCAGTCTTTATGTAATAATACTTGATAGTCATACACTGTTATCTACCAGTACCTCCAGATGTGCTGTGAAACAATTAATTAATAACACTTGTCAATTGAAGTTACAATCAGGCGTGTTTGTGTGAGCCAGAGTTGGAACAAAATCCTCACATCTCTGCCTACTAGTCTTATTCAATAAATTACAATTAATTGGATCTCACAAACATGCCCGTCTGT
This sequence comes from Paralvinella palmiformis, assembly GCA_025642065.1. Taxonomy (NCBI): domain Eukaryota; kingdom Metazoa; phylum Annelida; class Polychaeta; order Terebellida; family Alvinellidae; genus Paralvinella; species Paralvinella palmiformis. The sequence goes on from JAODUP010000725.1 coordinate 244,984, forward strand.
ATGTAATAATACTTGATAGTCATGAGTTATTAACTACCGGTACCTCTAGATGATTAGTGATAATATAGAAATCACTGTTCATATTGCAAACCTTGCTCGCCACTTGCCATGAAACAATTAACTAATAACACTTGTGTGGTTGCCAGTTGAAGTTACAATCAAGTGTGTTTGTTTATTAGTTATAAGATCAAAGCAGTGTGTGTGTGTCGCTGCCAGCAAAGAAATTGATATTGATATATTTACAAAAACTTCCTGACAATAAGAGTTTGAAATGACAGGGTTAGCTTTTTCCTGAATGATGACAATGATTCGGATTTTGAGGGATTTTAAGCCAATACTTGACCTCGACTTATATGGTGAACATATGCCTGAGGAAAGAATTACGTAAACAAATTGACCTTGACTTATCTGCCGAGTCGACTTATACGCAAGTATACACCGCAATGATATAACAACAGAACAAAGTTTGATCTATTGCACATCAGATCTAGTGCTCAACTCAAAGTGTTCAGTGACCATCATATATCAACCGGTAGTAAATACCTTGATGACACCATACACTGTAGTAAACTGTCATAAACCTATATTTTGTTATTTAAATTTTTTTAACTTTCACTTTTGATCTATTTTGGTTAGAACCATTTGTGGATTATTATTATATCAGAATTAGTATATTTATTTATTACAAACATGAATGTAAAATAATAATTTTTGGGTCTTTCCTATACGTTTTCCAATTCAGTAATAACAGAAATAATTTGGACACATGTACAATTGAATCTATCCATTTGATACATCAATAATCCAAATCACAAAGTATTTGGAGAATCCAGTGACCAGTTTGGCTGTTTATTCATTACCAAAACGATTCCGTATCTTATTGTGGATCCCGCCAAAGTATTAAAAAATCCTCTCAATGGATGCTGAAGAAGCAGGAGCTGACAATAACTGAAGTGCCAGTTCTACAAGTCATGTGGCACACCACATTACTCTACTGCCTTCCACCATGTAGTTGGATTCATGCTGATAGAAGCATTGAGAAAGAAAGATGGTGGAAATGGAGCTGGCTCAGCCTGATAGCTAATCAGCATAACCACAAAGATTGGGCCCTTAGTGATTAGATATTCACTAACATCCTCTGTTGGTGACCACATATCTTGTGCTTAGCATGATCTTTACCATCCATTGTCACTCTAAGAAAATATTCCCAGATGGGATGGGCAGGTCTACCACCCTTGAACATGACTAGTTACTGTGCTATGCTATACCACATACACACACACACATATATATATATATATATACAAGCACCAGCCCAAGAGCTCTAAAAACAAATAGCAGACCAATCAGGTCAATTGATTTTGGCTACAAACAACATGAGTGTATGACTACCATAATATCAAAATATGCTTTTGACAGTTTATGACAATATCAGGTCATAAACTGTCATAAACCTGTGTATGACATGATGTTATAAACCCTGGATTAATCCATGGTTTTTGACATTGTGTCATAAAGTTGCCAACCCTGTCACAGATGTATAGGTTTCTTGATGCTGAAGTGCTTGCCATATTTACAGAGTCCTCTTTTTCCCTATCTGCTTATCGTGTTAGTGAGGTCACAAATCTGTCTTAATTACCATAAGAGTTTCAAAAACTTTACACTTTCCAACATCCCATTTTTTGGAAAACAGTTATTTTCTTAAGCAAAGTGTTCAAAGAAGAGTTTGTTTGAAGATTTTATTAACTTGTGTAAAATTTAATAACAAACACTACACTATACTATTTTGGATATAACATCGATTATTAGCAGAATTTTTATTCCCTGCTTCAGACAATAATTTAAATATTAGTGGATCAAGCTCTATTCAATCTATACACAATCATGTAGTTTTGTCTAGATACCACATTTTGATTTACATCAATCTTATTCTACTGTTTTGGGTTGTCACTGACCACTCAAACAATCATTTTACATATAAAAATATGATTTCAAAACAACAGTTTTCTTTTCATCACACACACACACACACACACACACACACACACCACAACTCACCTTTAGAAAGTTAGCATCAAGTTGCGAGGCCACAGCTCTAGCTAATAGTGTTTTACCAGTTCCTGGAGGACCAAACAACAAACAGCCTTTTGGAGGAGTGATACCAACTCTCTGGAACAACTCGGGGTTCAACAGCGGCAGCTCAATTACCTGTAGTCCAAAAAGGATAATACCTAATTTAGAATGATTCACCATCATTTAAACTTACCTTCAGTGTCCACATAGTATATTAACATGATAACAAACAATATTAGGTTCCAAAAATAGATTATGGCTGTTTCTAACTGATGAATGCACAATAAAATAAGACAATGAATCCAGGTGAAAACTCCTTCAGTCAAAACCCCCTCCGATATATAGTCAAATGGTCAAAACCCCCTCCTATGTTTAATCTTAGTCACTGAAGAGATTAATGTAATTGGGAAGCCTTAAATAATAGAATCATATATTTACTTTGTTCAACCTCCACAGAGTGAAGAAACACATATATATATATATATATATATATATATACAATAAAACATGTAAACCAAATAAAGCGTATACAATATGACAATAGTAGACATATAATATCAGTATCAATTAAAATGACAGTTGATAGTAATTAACAATATAATGAAATAACTTGATAGTAATTAACAATATAATGAAATAACTTGATAGTAATTAACAATATAATGAAAAAACTTGATAGTAATTAACAATATAATGAAAGAACTTGATAGTAATTAACAATATAATGAAAGAACTTGATAGTAATTAACAATATAATGAAAAACTTGATAGTAATTAACAATATAATGAAAAACTTGATAGTAATTAACAATATAATGAAAGAACTTGATAGTAATTAACAATATAATGAAATAACTTGATAGTAATTAACAATATAATGAAAAAACTTGATAGTAATTAACAATATAATGAAAAAATTGATAGTAATTAACAATATAATGAAAAACTTGATAGTAATTAACAATATAATGAAAAACTTGATAGTAATTAACAATATAATGAAAAACTTGATAGTAATTAACAATATAATGAAAAACTTGATAGTAATTAACAATATAATGAAATAACTTGATAGTAATTAACAATATAATGAAATAACTTGATAGTAATTAACAATATAATGAAATAACTTGATAGTAATTAACAATATAATGAAAAACTTGATAGTAATTAACAATATAATGAAATAACTTGATAGTAATTAACAATATAATGAAAAAACTTGATAGTAATTAATAATATAATGAAAATAACTTGATAGTAATTAACAATATAATGAAATAACTTGATAGTAATTAACAATATAATGAAAGAACTTGATAGTAATTAACAATATAATGAAAGAACTTGATAGTAATTAACAATATAATGAAAGAACTTGATAGTAATTAACAATATAATGAAAAAACTTGATAGTAATTAACAATATAATGAAAAAATTTGATAGTAATTAACAATATAATGAAATAACTTGATAGTAATTAAAAATATAATGAAAAAACTTGATAGTAATTAATAATATAATGAAAAAACTTGATAGTAATTAACAATATAATGAAAGAACTTGATAGTAATTAACAATATAATGAAAGAACTTGATAGTAATTATGTTTAAATTGTTTGATCTGAGCTACTGAAGGCATTATTGCAATTGGGGAACATTCAGTGATATAATATAATTGAAGAGCCTGATAGTAATTAGTAATATTTATAAATTGTATGATCATAGTTGTAATTGAGAACCCTCCAGTGTTGCTACTCATATTCCATGATCAATAATTGAGCAGTTCATTGTGAATATCAAAAGAAAGTACATGTAGCAAGTGTCACATGAGTGCTATAAATATGATTAGTGTCTGATCTATTAATGGAGGTTACCCTGAAACAGTGAAAGGCATCAGCAACTGCATCAGATAGAAGTAGATCTAAATGTGATCTAATGAACTGTGACCTATGCAAGTGTATGAAATTCTACACAACTAAATAATAAACTCCAATACTTTATATCTTTGGTATCAATTATTTGAATGTTTTCTTTTTATTTCTTATAAAATAAGTTACAAGAAACTTGGGTTTATTTTCCAAAAAGGGGGTTTAAACTGAGGAAGTTTTGACTGTAGGGGGTTTTCAACAGTTACCTCTAACAATATGAAGCAAAGATGGATAATTATTTCTAACATCATTTGACTAAAACTTTTTATTATTACCAAAAACACATAATAAGATTAATGAGATACATTTAGTTAATGAGAACTTGATATCAATACTGACCTCTCTTAATTCACGGATCTGTTCTGATAAACCGCCTATTTCCGAATAGCTAACTGATCCAGGATCTTCGGTGGACATGTTATAGACAAGAGGATCAACTTCTCGTGGCAGATATCTTCATCAAAGATTAAACATATTTCACATCAAATAAAGAAGGAAGATCACACAGTAAATTTCTTTTATTAATTATTAACTAATCACCACTCTTTGTACAGTTACATCATAAAAAGAGTGTTATTATTGATCTTGTGCTTTAAGTATATCAAAACAGATTACTAAATAAAAGTCACAATGTATAAATAAAAACAAAACATAATTATAACACAATATTTAATAATAGATAAACAACTAAACTATTATTAGTATAATCATCAATCAACATGTCCATATGAAGTAAACTCCTAGATACCACAAAGTAAAATAATTTAATAAGCATGGATTAACTAGATTTATGAACATTAAGCTCCATACTCTGAATATCTATAAAATAACAAGTCTTCATTCTATTTAAGATGCCATATAATTAATGGTCTTACTATATATACTTGTGTATAAGACAGGTTTTAATCCTTAAAAATATTTTTTTCCCTACTCATCTCATACACGAGACAGCTGGATCTGGTGAAATATAATAGACAAAACCTGTTTCAGTTAGATCTACTTGTGTTTCAGTTCAATTTAATTTGCAATTATCAATGACAGTTTTGTATTTTAATGTTTTAAAAACATAAAGTCCCAGGGTTGGGTTTCTTACACTGTAAAATAACATTGTTAACAACCATAAAATACTATAAAAAAAGTCATTTATTATAAGCCAATTGTACTACTACTACTAGTGTTTGTTATTAAACACATTTATGTGGTAGTGTCTTTACTCAAAGGTTTCAAACACATTTCATTTCGCATTTTACTGTGAATATTTCTAAAATTGAAAAATATTTTCTCAATTGATGCTGATCAAGCTTGGAATGATAGCAGCTTGAGAGCTAATTCTAGAAAATCAATTGGCCCTCTATAAGATTTGAGGGCCTTCCACCAATTAATCGGTAAGAGTTTGGTAGCAGCATTGGTGAAAAATATAGATGGAAAATATGATGCTTATGCCTGATAGTTTATAAGCGAGGTGATGAAACTTGGGTCTTGTAGTTTCCATTCCATTTTGTCTAATTGCGTTGCTGTAAGATTTACACCTTTGTACAAGGGATGGAGCAGGTATGTGTTCATCGGTGAGGGTCAACTAGACTGGGTATTGGGGATTAGTCTGTTAACACAATTGTTGTTTATGTATTACTGTCATACTGTTGTAGATGTTGTTATATTGTTATTGTTGAACTATTTTTGGCTGCATTTTTAAAGCTGCATTTTTTACACGTTAATGTAAAAAAACTGTTTTTTACACAATATTAATTAACAGTGTTAATAATGTCTGTAATAAAAACCTGACAATCCTGCATAAAGCAGTGAGTACAAGCAATAATTAACAATTTCATCATGATTAGCTGTCTTCATTGATGTCGTTGGATGTGAAATCAGTTCTACATACACATCCCTACCACTAGTTCGACGTTCTTGCTAATTTCAACATGCCAGGTCAAAAAGAAAATGCCAGAGTATTTTTCTGAAATTAACATCTTTTAAATAATAAAATCCCCAACAATACAAGGTGCTACCTGTATAACAAAGCTTTTAATGTTTTGACCAAGAAAATTATTATAATAAAACATCAATTATTTCTATTGACCATATAACTAAGTCTGACTTAATCATGAACATATAAATAAAAGAATTCTTAATCTAAACTAAGAATGAAACAAAAATATTATTTGATCAAACAGAGCTAATTATGAAAATCTCCACTTGTTAAATCACATAAAATAAACAAAAAAAGCTAACAAACTAGCATGATTAGTACAGTATTCTTGATTATCATTACCTGATCTCATAAATCATAATTACCTCATAATGGTCAGTGTTGTCATATCAAGGGCAACTCTTGTACCTTGCCTCAGTTTAGATTTGTCAATCTGACGTCTACATCCAACAACGTATCTCGGACCATTTGTTGCCTTCACAATAACTAGCCATAGAAGAAGAAATTTCACAGATACCTTATTACACACACTTATTCAATAAAGAAAATTAATTACCATATATACTGGTATATAAGTCACACCCACGTATAAGATGCACCTGTTTCTAGGACCTTTAAGCCCCTGGAGTCCAACCTGTGTATAATATGCACTATAATCAGCAATATTTATTCAAAACCCCCAAAATTCATCATCATCACTCTCGTCACAGATCATCTGTTGTACGTTTTCATGTGTCATCATACATCTTGTCGCCTTCTTCATCAGAGTCAGTGTCGGATTTGTCTTGCTGTTCAGTCCACAATACATCATCTTCTGTGTCATCTAAATCATTGCTGATAGAGCACTTCTTGAATAATTTGATAATGATAGCGAAGTCAATAGAATTCCAGGGTGTTTTCACCCACTGTGTGATGACGGCTGCTTCAGGTTGCCTGCTACTGTGCATTCCTTTCTGTAATGCTGTTTGAAGTAGTTTATTAAAAGTTCCCATGTGCCAGCTTTGGAAGTAATCAGATATGGGGTCAATTCCAATTAATTTCATTTGGTCAATTCCAAATAACATTTATCAGTTCCAATTCCAATTTTTACCAATTCTTTTTTACCTACTACCTTTTACCATAAATAGGTACCCCAACAACCTACTTGGAATACCTACTCGGAGTAGTTTATATTCCAAGTAGGATTGTCATAGAAGAAATATTGGAATTGATTAAAAAATTAAATGGTTAATTAATTTGTGGATTTTGTTTTTGTAAGAAACTTCAATTACAACTCCAATTCAAAATTTATCAATTCCAATTTTTTTAAATAATCAATTCCAATTCCGGAATTGACCATCAATTCCATAACTGAATTGACCCCATGTCTAGAAGTTAATAAATAGAGTGTTTGCTGTAATCATTCTCTTTTGATGTTTACATGGCTTTACCATTCTGTTCAATCACATATTTCAATAGTAAACATAAAAGACAAGTCGTTGTAATCACTTCATTATGGCGGTTATCAAGATTAAGTTTGGCTTCAAAAGACAACCGAGAAAACGCAGCTAATAAATTTGTTTATATATTCATTATTAAGGATCAAAAACTATACTATTGTATTTTCCTCTAAATTATGCCAAATATACTTTCCCTTTTAGTATGAGATTTTGGTGTATAAAAAGTGTGACTTATATGTGAGTATATATGGTACTACAAGATGATTCAATCTGATTTCATAACCACACCAAATTGTAAAATAATGAAATAAAATATGTATATTGAATTGGTTGGAAAAATACAATAAAGATTTAGACAAATGTTACACCGAGTTATGAATGTAAAATGTCTCTAAACTTTTAGCTCTAAAAGCAGAGAATAATTGAAGGCTTTCTTACATTTTTCTTCTGTAAGCTGTTTAAGAACCTCTCCAACAATCTGTCAAGTAAATCAACCAACAAGCACTATATATACATATATATATATATATATATAATACATACATACATACATACACACACAAAAATATATATATATTTCCAATTTTACTCAGAATATATTTGTGCCCTATAAATACCATTGCAATTACGGGGCAGTAAAAACTACTCCCTTTGAATGTATAATGGTGACAGTTGGGTATTTTGAAGTACTCGTGATTTACAAATATATTTGACTAAAATTAACCAAGTGTTCTGCTTATGAAAATGTGTGTACAAATGTGCAGTAACATTATATTATGTAACAAAATATTTATCATGAAATAAGCGTTAGTTACTGGCTTTTATTATTTGCTAATTCAACATGAACAAACTCAGGCCAGTCTTAAAAATAATCTTGTTGGGGGTTACCCAACCGTATGACTCCAAAAACCGCCATATGGAATTGTGAAGAAATGAAAAATACATTTCAACTATTTTTTTAATGCATAAATTCTGCTTGTATTTGTTGTTTGATTGGGGCGGATCAAGTGCTCAGACCTTTAATGCCAACGTACACGGTTCTAATGCTAGGCTACACAACAACGTCATTGTTAAAAATGTTTTAACAAATCAGTTGTTTTGTGTACATTCGTACTATAACACTACTAAGCAATACTGGGAGATTGATGTTTTTCTTATCATACTGAATGACCTTGAATAAAACAATAACTTTTATCACATGCAACATATTTTGTTGTCCGCATTATTCACTTCAAACGATTCCACACATTATCATATTCACCAGAAGATTTTGTTGAAAAAAGCTAACTATCATTAGGGGAGATATGCTTGAGGGGGGGGGGTCCCGGACGATATCTGGTCACAAATTAGTTATTTTTTATATTCAATACATTGTTGGTGGTTTTAACAAATAAGTAGTGCATGGTTTTATGTTTCTGTGTAATCATCTGATCGATGACGTGCAGTTTCATGGTACATTTTCCTTTTTGGTGCCAAATTTGAAGGCCCCAAAAAAGGGCCAGTTGTGCTTTATGTTATGGTTGTGAATTGTTAGTAGGTTCCGAAAAACTAGTAGTTAAATTGAATGAGTCTGTATCCGAAACAGGCTTGTAATTGTATGATATCTATCTAGTCTAAATCATTACTGGCATGTGTGTAGCTGAATGAAAAAACACTTCACGAACAATATATTCCATAAAAAATTAATTCCTACCTACCATATGGATTTGTTTTGGCCATGTAACCCCAAACCAATTTGTTTAAGACTGGCCTCACAGTTACATTATAATTGTAAACAATGATGCTTTTAATAATTACAACCATATCTCAACCCAATCCTAAAGAAGCCAAGTATTAACCTAACTAAAGCTACCATTGATTAAAGTATAATCATCATTACCTGGCCCACACTCTGTAAAGCTTTTAGATCATTCTCAGATTTGTCATATTGTTTATTTAGTTCCTTCTGCTGCTCTCGCACTGAAAATATCAAAACACCAAAATATGAACATAAAAACAAAACGTTCTACTTCAAAGTGTTTTTAAGTCGTTAAGTTTTAAAAACATAAAGCCAGGTCAATTTGTGTTACCCATTACAATGTCCAGGGGATACAGTGAATCAATTACAAAACTTGAATTAAAAGAACACTGCATGGATCTAGATGACCCACAGAAAGGCTAAAATACTCTTGATATAAGTTTTCTGTTTGTTCAAATACTTCCTCAATATAGAGATTAGAAAACTAAAATCTTTCACTGACTATATTTGGACAACATTCCTTACTTAATGATATAAAAAGCATGATAATTTTCCACAAGAGCTCGTGTTTTCAGAAGTTACAGGATAAAGTTGATTTGTTTAGTCTCAACTGGGATATCTGGTTAAAAGAGAATGTCCTTTAGTGATCCCACAAACATAGACTTGAGCGAGATTTGAACCCATGACCCGTAGGTTTCCAGTGTAATGCTCCATTCACTAACCATTGGAACATCCAGAGTGACTGAATAAACTATAAAAAAAGATAATGAATCTATCATAAAATCATTTTATAACCAAAATGGACCAAGATGACTGAGTAAAGTTAAAAAAAAACACAAAGATGATGAATCTTTCAAAAAATTACTTTATCAAAGATGACTGGTAAGAGCATAGGACATTTTTTTACGAATGTTTACAATTAAACGACACCAAACTTAAGACAAGTTTTTGTCAATTATACATCATAATATAATTCATTTCAGCAGACATGTATTTGAAACAAAAGAAGAATGACAGCATGGCTAAGTCAGGATATGTTAAATTCACAACCACTCAGTGATGGGTGTGTCCTCATTTTTGACTAAGTCACAAAATAAATTTACTGGCCCAAGCAACACTACTGGAATTGACAAAGAATGCCGGATACATGAAATCTGTTTACCATATTCTTTGGTGTATACACTGTACCCCTTACTGTTTGATAAATAAGGGAATTATTATAATAACTGTGAACATAGTTCAATTAGTTTAAGTATTTTAAATAGCAATGCAGTCAGTCATTATTATCAACTTAGCAATAAAATGTATTACTTTATTATTTTAAAAACCAGACACATTTAGCTATGGTGTATATCGCACACTTCCAAAACAAACAAGGAAAAAAGTGTGCAGCATACACTGAAGAATACGGTAATCAAGACAATAATTATATATATTTGGAAATCAATCAGTATTTGTTTATTCATATTCAATAATTAGAATATAATGCAGTAAAAAAATCACAATTCAATCAATAAAACATATTCAATAGTTCCTATTTCTTTCACGTCGAGTAAAACATTCTTGGTGATATTGACCATTACAAAATATCACAAGCATCAAGTCTTATATTGCGTTGACAGTCCTATCTAGGACTGGTATTTAGTACTGTTCGTGGAGGAGAACTACATATTACACTCAACAGGTTAACTAAGTCCACCATCTCCAGCAGGTCAGTTTGGATATATTTTCAACTTGAATCTTGGCTGGATGCTCTGGCTAACTCCCATCAATGAAGAGCCAGAAGTTGGTAGCTTCGTGTTAAATTTATTGACACTAAAGAAACCCAGAGTTTTTAATAATATTCTCATCCCTTATCTATAGGGTAGATGAGGTGAATCAAACTGATTTATTTATTACAAAATTTTAAAGATAAGCTTGTCCGATTGGTAAAGTCAAATTTCAGGACATTGTTGACCGGTCTCTGTACAATGTAACATTTTTCCAAACAAATTTGTAAAATATATCAGAAAATAATATTATTTACATAATAATTAATATGTCAACATACTAATATTTCTTCATTTTTAGTGGGCATATATCACAGAATTATTAGCATATTCTCATAAAGTTCTTGATTTGATCATGAGACTGCTGCACATTTTGGCTCAAAATGGTAGTAGCCCAGTTGGTCTAGTATTTTGGACGAGTCAATAACCTGAAGACAAAATTCTGGACTACCAATTTTTCCAGCCCTGGTGTATGAAGATCTTTGTCTATAAATCCATGATGCTAACACTGCCATAGTTGAACCTGTAATTACGGGATGATACAGCTATGTCGCGTCCTGGCAAGACATCCTGACATCCGACAAAAAATGTAAACATATGAGCATGATTCCACATTTGCGACTGCAATTTCTGAATGCGACAAAACGGATCGCTCCATGTAGTGATTAGTTTAAATGGTAAAAACAACAGGTTTAGCATTTGGAAGTACCCTTTACCCATTACGTTTTGTTGAATTTATTGCCTGTTCTAAACATTGAACTGGATTAAATTACTAAATATAGAGATTACAGGTATGCTATGTGCTGGTGTCACAGTGTTGTGGATGGTGCCCATGATATCCAGACCATTTTAATTGGTTAAATGCTCATGTGGGATGCCACGTTGGTGTGCATATCTGATAGATAGATATATATATATAAAAGGAACCAAGTGAGTTCCGGTGGCATAGTGGTTAAGCACCCAGCACTTGGTGCCAATGGTCACAGGTTCGATCCCAGCAAGAGGACAAAACTTATCCAGAGATTAATTTCTTGGCTCACAATATCGTGGGTGGCTGACCACGTTAAATGGCTCTGCCGACTTCACTGAATTATTAAAATAAAGGGGGATGTTAAAGACCCCATGAGGATGTAAAACACTCTGGCAGTGACAACCCTCAGGGTATTTCAGCCCCATCTTTCTGTACTGCTCCACTGTGAGTGGTGGGGGAGGGGATAGTCTCAATTACTCCAACATAGAAGTTGTGCTGATCAAGTGACAGCCCGGGGAATCACCTCAAAACACAAGCAAGCAAGGGACCAAAGTTCTGGATCATTTTGGCTGCAGTATATTGGTAACAACACATGTAAGTGTTAAAAATGGTAAATTAATTTGTGGATTTTATTTTTTATAGGAAATTACAATTCCAATTTCTCAATTTCATAAATAATCAATTCCAAAATTGACAATCCATGTCTTATTGCCTGGTACATGGTGATGTTGTTATTATTGCGATATCTCTTAGTATACTATAAATTACTCAGCACACAGATTCTAGAACTGTTAAGTTTTTAAAAATTGGCTAAGTTGTTAAGAGTACTTTAAAGACCCTAAATTATGGGGGAGGTCGCTACTGCTATTAGCATTAGATAGGAACAGTGAAGAAGATAATAGGTTGTAACTTAAAAAGAAGGCAGTTACTGACCTATAAATTTGATGTTTAGTATTCTACGGGAACTGAGGAATATTTTTATTATAATGACCTTGACTTTTGACCCATAATGGGAAAAGGACACAGTCAGGACCAAAATGTTGCAAGTAGCATATCAAATTGAAGGAATTATATATAGATAGTGAATCTACAAGAATATACTAAGGGATATTACATGTGGAGTGTTCTATTCCAAGGCATCATAAAATAGGTAAAATTCACTCTGATGAATGGATTATATGTGGAAAAAAAGTCAAAATACGAATATTTCAGATACAGAATGAATACATTTTACTACAGACTTGGTTATTAGGTCTACATTACATAAAGAATTAACTATATAGATATATTAAATATTTATTAAAAAATAACAGTTTATGTCGACTCAAAATCTCCCATTAGTTAAGTTTATTATCTACAGAATCTTTTAATACTTCCCAGTAACTAATAATGAAAGTAGGACATGTCAGTGAGTGTATTATTAAATGTCTGATCACTAACTAGTGACACTCCATCTGATTGTGATGACTGATCACTAACTAGTGATGCTCCATCTGACTGATCACTAACTAGTGATGCTCCATCTGATTGTGATGACTGATCACTAACTAGTGATGCTCCATCTGATTGTGATGTCTGATCACTAACTAGTGATGCTCCATCTGATTGATGACTGATCACTAACTAGTGATGCTCCATCTAATTGTGATGACTGATCACTAACTAGTGATGCTCCATCTGATTGATGACTGATCACTAACTAGTGATGCTCCATCTGATTCTGATGACTGATCACTAACTAGTGACACTCCATCTGATTGATGACTGATCACTAACTAGTGATGCTCCATCTGATTGTGATGAAAGCATGCTGTATAAGATACTTTCATAGTTTTAATACTTTCTTTAAGGGGTGGCACACTTGGCAAGTAAAGTTAGCCCATTCAGACCCGTATATATATATATACTACCCTTAAATGTCGTTGTGACCTTTATATGTATCCCCCATTTGGTTAATAATTGCAGTGGCGAATACTGGTAGACACATAATCTGATGCAGACTCCTGGATTTGGCGTAACATGCCCAGATTCCTTCAGAAGGAACAAACATGTAAAGAACAATTATTATATCTAATGGTGGCGGGGTTGGTCTAGTGTTCAATTGGATATTTATTAAATATGTTTCTGACTCACTTTCATCTGATTGAACTAATGTATTGTTAATTTCTATTCGGCATTATTAGTGAACAAAATATACTAAACTATGACTATTATTAGATTTAAATTCATTTATTATGATCAACAACTTATTTTGTTAAACTATGTTTAGGTTTTCATAAAATAAGTTATTGCACAGGGGAGAGATTCTACATGCTATCGGTCATACTATTTGTTGCTCGGAAACCCAAAGATTCGCTGAAAAGTCACGTGGTTTTATTTACTTCCGAACATTCACCAAAAATCCATGAATTGTGTATTTTTATCGTCTGCCAAGATAGTGCACAAAAATATCTATATATTGGACAATTCACTATAAAACAATACGTTATCAAACAGATAACATAACATGGTATCAGAAGAACTTTGAACTGGCTGAACGTGCTACAAGTTAAAAATAACTATAGGTAACAACAAAGATGTCAGAACACTGTGTTTCACATGTTTCATTTCCTCAATTTTCCTATGCACCTTAGCTATCACATTTGAGTGTCTCTCTGGCTTAATCACAAGTGCAAGATCTATTGCCCATGATAGCCTAATCAAGAAAATATAGGCCAATATTGAAAAATAAAATAGTTTCTTTTTAATTATCACTTTAAAAAAACCCAATATCACATATGAAACTACTCTTGGTTAAGGCTTAAAATAATAATATGTTGTAGGCATGACAATTATGTTTGATTACACTACCAACACATGATTTTTTTGATTACAATTTCAATAATATTTTCACTTGATACATGTGCTCTACGGTTCCACCATAAAGTTGTTGTTCATGTGCAAACTGCATATAGTTTTTGCGTTATTTTGATTTAACAAAATTAATATCACTGATATTGTTATTTTGTAAGTTTAAAAAAAACTGCACTATCTTATCTTCAAAAAATTTGAACAATAAAGATGGGCCTTCATATAATCCACTATAAGTAGATGGTCCAAGACCACTAAGGTTAAAAGTTATCCAATGTGAAATTGAAATATTTGGGAGTCACCTTATTTATAGACTGTACAGGGTATATGTAATGTTATACATTTACATGCCTTCCCAGTGTCAAAAGGGAGAATACTATTGAAGAGCAAAATACAAGATATGTCACTGTGGTAGGTTATAACAAGTACATATTATTCCCACTATTTTTATTTATTGAGGAATGAGGTAATTCATGACATGAACATGATGGCTACAACACAATGAGCATAATACTAAACAAAGAACTGCTGAAACCAACAAAAGAAAAAATGCTTTTATATATACACGTAATATCAATATTTGTGTCGATAGTTAATATTATTGTTAGAAAAAGTATAAACACACATGCTGATAACATTTAGCATCGAACATTTAATATAGAAAATATTATCACGGGCAAAGTGTCCATTTTTGCGAGGCTGACCTGTCCATCTGGTCGAAATTGTAAAGGGGGTGAGGTGTCCAGTAACCCTATCGCATGGCACCTACATGTAATTGGCTACAGTGCAATTAGAAACCAAAAATAGCTAGAGATGGATTATTAAATGAAGCCATTGTCACTGCATGTACATGGTCAACCACTGATATATACCATGAGTATGTCAATTATAAACCAATATCAAATATGAATATCAGAATATCAATATGGTAAAATGTGGCTCAACAATCCCGAATCTGGTCAAAAAATATCAACAATCGGTCAGTAAAACTCACTAAAAGCTGGTTAAAACCAGTAAAAGCTCAGCAAATACTCGTATTAACCGACTTTTAGCCAACTCTGATACGATGTGTCCTTTTACAACCTAAATGCTCCAATAAACATTTATTTTAACTAGAGTTTTATAATGATAGAGGTATTATCGCCTAGCGTCATCTAGGTGACAAGGCAATTTTAAAGTCGATTTCGTTTTTTATCACCATTTATTATAATGCTCTATTAATTAATGCTAAAGTAATCAAACTCTTACTCTCTTTTAATCTCGCTTCTAGTTCTTTATGTTCTAAAAGCTTCTTCCTATAATCCTGGAGAGATTTCTCTCTAACACTCAATTCTACCGTCGTCGCCATTATTGTAGTTTGCTCATGTAGGATTTATTGCGCCCTCTTGCGAATGAAATATATCGAAAGGTGGCAGCAGAGGAGTATGAGCGTTTTACTAGTTGCTTGTTCTTTCACTAAACTATGACACTCTAGTTGTCAATAGTTAATTATATATGGAAGAATATTGTATCATGATGTCGGGAGAAGTAAGCAATCTGGCAATAGGATGGGACGTGAAATATGATCTTATTGGAAATTTCCTGATTAAATTTATCCTGAAAATTATCCTTCGATCACCTGCTTGTTTGCATTCTCAGCCAAATGACACATTATAAGCCCCCCCCCCCATATTCTCGAGCGCACGCACGCAAAAACACACACATATATTCTCTTTCCATATAGTTGGCATTAATTAACATGGTTGGCATAGAAAGTATATAGGGTAAATCTGGTATGTGAACGGGAAACAACTACAAGTCATTAGTAGCTGATCCCAAAAGAGCATCGATCTGGTGTCAAATGCTGAAGGTTGGAGGAACCTAGCTAAGTTTGGGTCCATTTCTACTTCGATATGAATCGTTAAGAAAAAAACCCGGGCGGAGGGGGGGGATATGGACAGAATCTCGTGCGGTGAGATGACAACAAAGCGTGCTGTTCCCACTGTCATACATTTCCCCTCAGCGTGCACAACCCTTTGGCTGGTCAAAAATAATTTCACGCAGGGGGTATGATCAACAGAATGATAACTGAAACGGAATGGCTATATCTGAAAATTTACTAGACCTGTCAATTTTATACTCGCCTCGGGCGAACGGGCGATCGATAAGTTCAAACCATATATATATATATATATATATATATATATATATATATATATAGTTGTATATATAACTACGATATAACGAAATAGTAGCTGAACTCGAAGTGGTTAGCTGGTCCGGCCAAACATACATTCACTTCCATAGTAAAGAAACTGGGATATAAATAAATTTGTACAAAGAAAACTTAATTGTAATATTTCTGGTATCATTTTGTCTATTACACATCTTTTTATTTTTAAATTTGTCTTGAATGCTTTTAATGTTATGTTAAGGGGGGGGGGGGGCATTAGCTAAGCAATGGTACATGCAGCCTTCTTTTGAATCTTCATACACTAATTGTTCCAAATACTAAGATAATAAATTTATCACTAAGCTCCGGAGTATTCCATTCTCATTTTAAATTTGCTCATGTAAACACTCTTCTTAATAAATCATCTTTACCAGTCAATGACCTAAACAGTTATATACCTATTTCTAATCTATCATTCATATCTAAAGTATTAGAAAAAATCGTATCCAGTCATTTGAACATTCACTTAAACTGTAATCATATGTCTCATGTTTTTCAATCTGCTTACAAACAATTTCACTTTACAGAAGCCACTTTATTAAAAGTTCATAACGACATATCACTAAACATGGATACAGCAAAGGTCACTGAGTAGTGGAGTGTAGGCATCTACCACATCATTTCCTATCAGGATATCTATGCTTGCGTTAATCTCTGGTATAATTACTTCATCTAAATGCGCCCACTCTTCTATGTCGTTGGCGCGTGGGATGTGCCTATCATTGGCTGGAATGTTATTCTTTGTGTAGACTCTGTCTAAATGGAAGGAGTTATGTTCATCAAGTTTATTCAGAATCAGTCCTTTTATGGAAAATGTTGTCATGTATCTATTGTAATATTCCTCTTCTTACCAGTAGCACCTAGCTTAATCATCAAACAGAATGAAACGTTGCTTCCACTATCCAGGAATGCATATGTATTAACTGAAACACAGCTGTTCTTTAGACGAACCTTAATTGGAAGTATAGTAAACATGCAATCTTCAATTCCAGTCCCTATGTGACTCTGAATTCTTCTACCATCATTGCCGAGGTTATTAGATTTGTCTATTGAAGTCCCCACATCTTCAGGCTTAAATATCCTTGACTGTGTTAGCTCAGACAAAACCATCTTATCTATATGTAGCACAGTAGGATGACGACCTCGAAAAATTTCCTACGACGGGTCAATTTCTGGTGACCTCCTCTAACAAAAACCCTTACTCATCAAAAATGTAATCCTGTCCTTGAAAAGCTTACCCTTCAATTTCTTGCACATCTCCATATTATGAGTCTCATCATCACAGTAGCGCCACCAATCTGTTTGCTTGGTGACAGTAGCTGCAATACTCATCGGTCTTGGTGAAAATCTCTGTTATTTAATAGCTGCCAGCTTTGAACTCTCTCTCTCTCTCTGTTCATCTAGTACTGCTCCACGTCCATATATAGGATGATTAACCTTGTTTTCTTTTCGCCTGGCTAAGTCAACTAACATGTGGAAGTCTACAGCTTTTCTCCTGGCCACTCAACACAACAGATTGCCAGCGATCATGAAGATAGAATGGTATAATGCTAATAATCATCCGCATGTTATCTGGATATTCGAGGACCTGAATGGCATCAATAGCCTGGACTGCTGCTTCACACTCTGTTAGAAACAATGCATATTCATAGAGAGCTTTACTATAATTATGCTTAATAATAGGCCACAAGAGTTTTCTTTACAAATGATGCCGGTATTACTTCTTTATTACCATATAGTTCCTCAAACTCATTTATTGCAGCTTTAAAACCAATATGTGAATCTAAACGACTATAACTAGCAACAACTTTGTTTGTAATGGCAAACGGTTAATTGATACAAGAATGCCATTTTTCATCACCATCATCAGTATTGTTAACGATCCTCGTCTGAAACTGTCGAATTAATCTCTTTTACTTAAGAGGATCCCCATTGAACTTAGTGACGTCGACTTGTGGCTAGCGTACGTGCTTAACAACAGACATCATGATCGCCTCTGTATTGCCGATATTCGTCAGGTCATGAGTTGCACGGTGATGAGCCAGTATGACCGTATGAACAACTCTGCAAATGGACTAACTACTGTAGTTGTTCAACAACATATGGGTTTTGCAGCTTTGCTGACACATTCTATTGCTCTTCCTAAAAATATCCAGAACTTTACATTTTTCTACATTGATAGCATTTTACTCCTCCAACTCCAACTTCCCTGCATCAAGATCAAGTTCCAGTTTATCATCAGCCAACGCAGTCTTTAGCTTTGACATCAAGTTTGGCCTTTCTTTACACCTCCTTCAATCTAGCAGACATCACGGAGCTATCAAGAGCCGTGGAAAACCTTGTGGATGATTTGTCACCACCAGCTGACTTGACATTAAGAGATAACCTCTCTTGCTCAATATTATCCTTTTCGAACCATTTTTGTATTTTTGACTTGAAGAGCTCAACGTGCTCTAACTTAGACTGCAGCCAATTGACATTATCAATGTCTCCATCTTCCTCATTGAGCAATTGCACTTATTCATCATAAGCATCGAGGAATACTTCATGCAATTTCATCCAATGACTATATAGTAATTGCACTTGCTACCGAGAAATATTTTCAATCAGCAAACTACTTAGCTGATTAGCTTTCTTTGTTGACTCTCCAAAGGTATGTATACACCTCTTCAACATTTAACACAAATTAAAGAGTTCCTAAGACTGGTAACGTCACACTCATAAATACGAATAGTTGATGATAATTAATGACTGAGAACGCTAATTATAACTTCAGCAACAGTGTTCAAGGTCTAAGACGATCCAAATAAGAGAATGTTAACGATGTAACAACCAACTTTCACTCGCATCACACCAAGGACACAGATGCTAATGTGTAAAATAGTTTATTAACATAAAAAACTACACAACACATAAAGTGTAAAATTAATATAGACGACGAATGACGTATTAACAACAACGAACGACCTTCACTTAAACGTATAACCTTGCCGTATAACTTCGACGTATAAGTAGATTTAACTTTGATAATTAACTGAAAAGATACAGAATCGGAATCGAGATTTTATTTAGACTGGCTGTCAAAATATCATTTATGATCATATTCAATAGGGGTAAAGGAAAATAGACATATTAAGCTTCATAAAAATATAAAATAAAAACAATACAAACCAATCTTTTGTGTCCTAATATTTCCCAACAAAATACTCTAGTTTTGGCTGACCATTACAGGCTTATTCTCAACACGTGCTTTATGTGGTCTATCTAAACATCGTCCTATTTACTATACTGAATAACACACAATAAATCGGAAATGACCAATACAACAACCACCACAATAATAATAATAATAATAATAATAATAATTACAAACCTCATGCGTTTTAACTCTGGGAATAGACAACAAGTGAAAACCAGATGAACGAAAGAGTTTGATAGGCAATAGTGCAGAGTTTGAAAATGATCCGAGATTGAACAGGGAGTCAATGAAGAGATTCCAGGAGTGGGATAGAATGGGAAAACCGAGGAGACCGTGTGACAACCCTAGAAAACCATTTCTGAACACAACGAATTTTTGCTAAATTCTTAGATACGATGTTATAAAAAGAGATTTTCAGTAATTAAACCTACTAGTTATATGTGCAGTAGCACAAGAGGAATATAGCCACGAATACGACAAAGGTCACGAATATGATAGAAGCACCAGTGACATGTCAGAGAAATATGTTTTCTGAAATTAAAATGGCTATCAAATGTATCACTAAGATTACGTACAGTGTGTGGCGGTGTGATGCTATGATTAAGTATGGGAGTAGGGAAGAAACGAGTAAGTTTGCTGTTTGATAAAGACTTGTATAATAAGGTGTTATCGACATATAACAGATGTGAAAAAGAGAGCTTAGTGATGTGGCATACAAAATAAACAGCAGAGGTCTAAACATATAGCCTAGGGGAACAACGCAAAACACGGGAACTGTCCTTATTTTTATTGATTGAAACCTATTTATTACCAATGAGCGGATCCAAGTGAGTGCTCTGCCTGATATACCATACAATTTAGAGACGTGATGTACACACCTATTCTTGTTTTGTTCTAAGTCTTTATTATTAAACATATCATCTTTATTGTGAGCAGCATCACCGGCGCATAAACGTTGTTTTTGATGTCATAATCTGTGAGATATTTTTACTAACTTCAGGTTTTATTCTGTACCAGAAGCTTTCAATAGTCTACAAATGTAAATACAGATTAAAAGACGGAAAAAAGGGACATCAGTTTCAGTAATTTAGTGACATTTTGTATGTGATTATGTGGTGATTGTTGTCAATATACATTTCTTCTAATTTACCTAAATATTATTACTGTATTTGGATCAGGTCATGGTCAATTAGATAGCATATGTTGTTCTGTAACGGGCTGGAATCGATCGAAAACAAAATCTGTGATTTATTCTGTGTCAGTAACATCGTATTGTGGATTATGGCGCGATACTGACTCTAGTCCATTTCTAATCTTGTCACAAAGAACTCGCCATTTCCTGATTCAAAGCACAAGTGGGAAAACAACTGATCTATGATGTAAGACACTATCCACTACCTTAAATATAATATGCTGGTCACCACCACACTGAAGTATTTTATTATTGTAATATTTACTCTTTGCTCGATTGATAAGATCATCCACTCGATTTCTAGCCTCCTTATACATATGTTGATGTACCACGAGTCTAGTCATATTCCAAAATCGTTCCATTCGCCTTCTATCACGTTTTGCTGCTTCAATAGCCTGATTGTAACATGGTACAGTAGCACGTTGAACGAAGGTTTTGGTTTTCATCGGAGCATGTTTATCTAAGAGACACTTCAAGCTATCGTTATATTGATCCAGCAATGTGTCCAGTGTCTCAGAAGGATCTGTGATGAGCTGAGATTTTAGAAGTTCGTTAGAGAAATCGTCAATCTTGATAGCATTATATTTCTGCTAGGAAACAGTTTTCTCTGGTTATAATCATTATATTTTTTCTTGTCAATATATTTCTACTGATACTTAATTTTCCTTCTGTAATTTAGTTTTTGTTTTGTTTGATGCCGTGATGCAGTTACATTGTATTTTAACTTTGAATAAAGGTCTTCATTTCAAAATATGTCCATTTTGCTGTTACAAATGCCACCTAATGGAAAGAAATTATAATGTAGTTATGACTGACAAATATATGAAATCTGGCAATATTAGCAGCCATTCTGAATCGCAAGATGGTCGACAAGTATTAAATAACATCAGACTAAATTACAAACATCATAATTAAGACTTAAAACCCATAATCAATTATCTACTTATCCTGAACGTTAAAATATATCAATAAAAGTGATTTTCTCTGATTTCAGCCATTTCGAATTCCGACTTTACTATGAGTCATAAGGACTTGTCAGTGTCATCACTGGAGTCCTCATTTTCAAAAACTTGGGTGTAGACACCAAGATCTCGTCTCTATCGGTCCTAGAAACTGAGTTATAGGTGCAAACCTAATTTTGCTAATTTCACTGACGCCATATTGAAAAATACGTCAAACAAGTAGTCCATCCCAATTTGGTTACGGCGGCATCCCTTGTCCCAAGAACGAAGAAAGGGTCTCATAGGTTCCTGGGGGATGGGGGGGAGGGGGTTCGGGTGGACTTTATCGGTCAAAACGAAATTACACACACACACACACACGCACACACACACACACGCACACACGCACACACACACACATACACACACACACATATATATATATATATATATATATATATATATATAAACGTATGAGGGTTAGCTGTTAGGTTCGAGTAAATCGTAGTATTTACTCAGGTTTGAGACGATATTTCGTTCTAGTCCAGTAATAATCCATTGTGCGGTATTGCTACTTTGTTTTTATTTTAGTTTAATCGCTTTAGTGAGTCCATACTGTGTTAGTGTACATTCTCTTTGTTATGAACAAACTGTAATGTTTGTTAACACGCTGAGGCTATATATAGGGCTTGAATGTTCACTTAGGTTAGAGAAGAACTTCGACGCCAGACCAGTCGGACGTGTATTGATACACGGTTCATATAGGTAGGATTTATTCAGCTATTCGAACCCAGAATAAAGCTGAGGTCAGCATCTGGGGGTCAAAAAGTTTATATACAGGTTTCTTTTTCCACAGAAAATTACGTTGAATGTAAACTGTGGTGTCAAAATAGTTTATTGAAAGA
>JAODUP010000726.1:0-170000 GCA_025642065.1 Paralvinella palmiformis
CAGATACTTTGCTCATGTACTGTGAATTATGTTTTGATGTAAACAGTATAACCTGTATTTTGTCAGTATTTGGCTTCAACATGTTCTCATGGATCTAGGCTCCGATTTTTCGAACCCAGAACCTTGAGGAACACTGTGATTCATCAATTCTGGTATTGACAGTTCACCATCAACACAAATAGTTTGGAAACGACCACTTAGATATGATGTGATCCAAGCACGCGGTGTACCTGTGTCATATTGGTGGGGTTTATGAGAGTGTACACATACACTTACATACACCTCAAAATACGACAATTCGTTGGCGTATTTAATCATTTGTTGACCTGTTTTGTACTGAAATGTGCAAAATCTTACCCGAAAATCACCGAACTATTAGAACACAACAGCATAAATATACTAAAAACATAGAAAAACCCACATCAGTCTCTTGTGCACATGGTAGGCTAACTGGACCAAACGACCTCCAAACACCCTTCAGATATGTCGACGCCGAGATTCGAACTCATCTTGTAGTGGTCTGTGGTCCAACGCGTTACCAATTAGACCACGGATGTGCCTCATATTACTATATGTGATATGGCAAAACAAAGGTACATTGACAAATATAAGGTATGCTAAGTGTATATACGCGAACATCCACATATTTAGCTCTATTTAGGCATCTACATATACAAGTATATATATATATATATATATATATATATATATTGTACGAATGCATATTTACGCGTATTTCTATGTAAATAAAAGCGAATATATTAAATATTTTATTATTTGCTACTGATGGTATTGTTTTAGTAACATTTAATACAATACAATAAATCAATAAAAAAAGGTTTGACCAGTTGTAATTAGCACAATATACACCTTTTCTTGTTTAACCTTTGAACACTGGACCAAATGTTTTCCTGGACCGTATGACATTGGACCAAATGTGTTCTTGGGAATTTCGTCCTTTGGTTTTTCGCCATGCCTATGCAACATGGGTGTGTGTGTGTGGGTTGACAGTGACACGAATCCGCAACTAAGTGCCTACTTATTCTTTAAGTGTTTATTTATAAGGTGCAGAGCGAAATTCTTTCAATATAGGCTCCCTGGATAGCTTCTAGAAGCCGCCCTAAGAGCCACGCGAACTAAGCAACGACAAACGCTAAGAATAGTTTGGGATGAGAATTAATAAATGAATTTAAAAGTTATAATATAAAATGTTAATCTGTAAATGGTGTAATAAATCAGGCTAGCTGTTTCCTTAATGGAGTCTTGGCCAAAGATTTCCCTCTCTTGTCAAGTGTAACTAAAGTGGTGTATGCACAACACACAATAACTGTTTGTTGATGCGATAAATGAATGGTGGATTATTGATTTCCAAACTCTACAATTCCACATGCTAATACAATTAAAATAATAGTTAAGTAATACATAAAGATATATATCATTTAAGGTAGAACATGTTGTTGAAATCACAATAATGGTTAATTAAAAGTTAAAAGTATATATATATTTTAATGAAAAAGTAAAAATATATCCTTTTCGTATTTGCGCGCGCTTCAGTGCAGCTAGGAGGCAGAATTCCAACCCCAGATATAACTAAGTAAATGAATTTAATTAATGTAATTACGGAGTAGCAAGTTTTTTTTGAATACAGGACAGGAGACCACTTGCGTAAAATAATAATTATCAGTTGAATTAATATTTTGTTAGTTATAGTAGAACGGTATGGAACTAATAAGATAAATATTCAAATACAATTAAAAAAACATTCTAAAAAGTCCAATTGCTGCCAACAATAGTCTTGTGTAGAAAACATACGAATAAATGCTGAGCAAGTTTATAACATAGATGTACTTCGATTGAAAATCATAATGTAACTATATATGGTTGACTATGGATTAAAATAATACATTAAATAACTGATTATATTATATTATGAATAAAATAAAATAAATGCTAAATGCATGCTATTTACCTTTCCTGTTACACATATATAGGATCATTCCTGAGAATCGCACAAACCGACATGGATGTCTAGAGGCTTAGCACAGTAACACGCCTGCCAATGTAAATATATAATGGGAACCTGTCTATGAGTGAACATTTATCCTCTTTCTCGAAGACGTTTCAACTTTGCCTTACTGACATTGGGCTATAGTTAGCTGAAACTGTGCTAAATTTAAATGATCCTAAAAAAAAACAGTATCTATATGGCTTCACCACAAATATAGAAATTCCAGCATTACAGATTGTCTAATCTTCCATTGCCACTAGTGTTTCAGAAACAAATTAGGTTAATTTTGATATGCATATTAATCTGTATGGGCAGTTGTCATCAATATCTCCAATTCCCCTATTTTAAGATTTTACGAATAACTTAAAAATGTATCAGTGACATAGTTTCTGAACATCTACTTTCATTGCTCACAATTACCTTAATGTAACATATTTTAGTATAACGACGATATCGAATTTCTCCCCTAAAAGGGTAACCCTAAATATAGAATAAATGTAATTATATATTTTACTTCGATTGCCATTTTAAAGTATTCTTTCGACTAAATTCAGGATGTCTTCTGTTTTCAACAACGCTGTATACACGCTTAATGGTTCTATATTAAAGATGCCCGTGATTGGTTATCTAGGCATCACTGTGTTAGGTAAACCCTCAGTATTAAATAATAGCCTATATGTAAACAATCCTGTATTATTATATATTAGAAGTTCTACTGTGGGTTCTTTAGTCCAGTTATTATAGCATCAATATGTTACATAATGGAAAAAAAGGTACGTTCTGCTTAAAATATATTATTATGATCTACTACAGTGTCAGTATCTTTGAAGGTAAGCGTGTTTCATTACATCTTCATTCATTATCTGATACTAAGCTATTATTACTAAACCATAAGCAATAGGAATATTCGTTGTGTTCACTGAATCGAAATAAAAGCAAGGATAGTAGTTGCTAACATTGTCGATTGGTCTTGAGAGTAGTGAAGCTGATCACGTGATAATGGCGGCATAAGCTAAATTCCAAAGCTATCCGGCATATAATCTTCGTTTTGATAGAAAATGCAATGGGTAGGAGGCCGAAATAAATACTAACTGTATCTTTGGTCAGTTATCAATGGAATTATCAACTGGACTTTCAAGAACGGTGGAGTGAGACAAAGGCATCAACCGAAAAAGGCAGAATGGGCTACAAATGATAAATTGTCACTACAAATTACATCTGCAGCATATCCTGCAAGGCAGAAATACATTGGAGATAAAACAAACGTAGATGATGACACGTGGAAATCATTGATTGAGATGTACGATACAGGGAAGTCTAAATTTTATTCATAAGGATAAACTAAAGGGGTATCTATTGGCCAAAGACAGTTTACCACTTGCTGAAGCCTCTGTTGACAGTTTCTGGGGTATTGGCTCTACCCTTCAAAATCCGCAGTCTCTTAATTTTGGGATATTGGTTGAAAACAATTACCTTGGTGAGATCCTGATGTTGATGATTGGTGTTTTACATGGTAGGCTAAATAGGCCTAGCGATCTGGAAAGATAATTAAGCGAAGTCAAAGATGAAACACCTTCAGATATGCCTTCACCGAGATACGAACTCAGGTGGTAGTGATCTGCTGTCCAACGAGCTACCAACTAGACCACAAACTAAAGTAAAACTATTTATTACTCTCTTATATGAAACTTATATATTTATCTTGATGTCAGTTTAAACCTATCCCCCCGGAGGGCCCATTCTCGACAAATGTAAATATTCATTGTCTGGATAGGAATGGAACACTTACTGATTTACATGTCCAAAATTAGCGCATGATACTTTTATAAATAAGTACTGGCAGCATTTGTTAATTTTATTTTCCTTTTCGAGAGAGGACAGTTAATCCGAAATATATAAAGACAGAACGATGGTTTACTTCGGGAATGTTAACATCGTCCATAGACAAATCCAATCTATTTTCCCTAAGACTACATAAATTAACAGAAATGAATATTCCAAAATATAAACGTTTAAAGAAGTTGTATACTAAATTCACACGAACAACGAAAACCTAATACTATAGAAGTACCTTTAAAAAGGATATAAATAATTATTTAAAAGAAATACTGGTCAATAATAAAACAGGGATTAGGTAAAATAAATGATAAATCCAGGTATCCTTAAACATGTTCCATCGTTTAAAGAAGTTGTATAGTTAATTCACACCAACAATCAAAACCTTTGAAAACCTTTGAAAAGCACCTTTGAAAAGGATACAAATAATTCTAAAAAAATGCTGGTCAATTTAAAAAAGGGATTAGGTAAAATAAATGATACATCCAGGTATCCTTAGATGACAAGGTACAAATAACTGTTTTACTGATTTGTTCTCCACTATTGGAAAGGAACTAGTCATAACGTTCCGAAGTCAAGTAAATATTTCTCTTTATTCATGCTTCAACCTCAATTCATAGCTTTTTATGTCAGACTAGTAGCGCCATCCGAAGTTTAAAATGTTTCTAAAGTGCTAAAGTCTAAATTGAGTTCTAGCCTTGACAATATAACATATAGATATGTGAAAGTAATAATGACATCATATAACTTATTATAAATCAAAACACATTATAAATCAATCGTTAGCAACAGGAATAGTACTACAAAAAAGGAAATAACAAAGGCCATTCCCATTGACAAATCATCAGATCCTTGTATTCTAAAAAAGAATATAAACCGGTTATATAGAGCCTATTACCTGTTTTCTCCAAATTACTCGAATGATTCTTACGTGAAAAATAAACGAAATTACTAACAGCAAAATACATACTCTATGGACATCCCAGATGGATTTCGTCTGAAACACTTCATCACTTACCACATTATTCATCCGCTCAATCATTGCGTAGCCTCTATGCGCAGGCCTTATCCGGAATTCACTCTAGCTCTTCTTTATAAGCTTTCAACAACATTCGATATGATAAACCATGAAATATTGCCTTATAAAATGAACGATTATGACATTCGTGGTATAGTACATGATATGTTTCGCAGCAGCTATCTATCAGATCGACAACAATGTATTGAGATTGATGGAACAATTTCTCAGAGGGTATCCTTTATGCTTGGAGTTTCACAAGGATCTACTGTTGGCCAGTTGCTATATCTGATTTAGCGCAATGTTATAGGCAACTCGTTCTCTCTTTTGCTGATGACACAACATTGTATATGTTGAATTCAAATCTCAGTTAATTATATGTTGATACTAACGCGCAAGTCAATGACCCCTATCAGTGGTTCTACTCAAATTGATTATTCCAATAAAACAAGTACATTTTACTAAAATCTAAACAAACGAGAGAAGATCTTTAACGTTATTCGATGAAAAGCAACAATACTTAACTTGATGAGAAAGTCAATCAAAATTTGGGCATGCTCATTCACGAAAATATAACACGGAAACATCATATTCCTGCAGTAATAAAAGAAAGTGTCCAGTGCGTTATTTTGCATTAAGCAAGTCAATCATGCCCTACCATTAGATACCCTAAGGATCTGGTACTTTGCGTTGATTCATCCACATCTGTCCTATGGTATTATGGTATGAGGCAATGCAGATCAAAACAGAATTAGATAACTGATGTTAATACGGAAAATGGCAATGCTTTTCATTAACAATGCAACGTGTTACAGTCATGCTGGTCTGCAATTTAAGAAATTAGGATTTCTAAAGCTGCATGACTTATTTGATAACCAATCACTTCTCTTCGTACACAACTATTTGTCCTATAAACGTCCAGATACGTTTAATGGATATTTTCCTACCAATAATACGGTGGCAATTCCAAGGACTACCCTTCAAACCGCACCACTGCATGTTCAAAAATATATATTTTTACACATACTATGGAATAAGTGGAATAATTTAATACCCGAAAGATGCTTCAAGGTTGGAAGTCAAAACAATAATCAAGCCTGCGTTGTTACAGAATTATCCAAAGGTTGTGACATGTAAAAATTCAATTTGCAGCATGATTCGATTAGCTTCTGTGGTATAGTTGTCACCTCATTGCGATGTCACCATACTTGTCATGATCTCGCCCCCCACAAGACATTATTATTTTCTTTGTACATTTTTGTTAATTGATATCCTAATCCTGGCGTCGCTCATCTTTCTCATTCTCTCTCCCGGTTTTCATACATAAATATGTGGCATATTTATCTTATTGTATTTCATGTGGGTCTATGGGAAGACAGCTTTAAGTAGCTACACCGGTGCATCAGTTTGTATCAAATATATTATTACGTTCTATATCAAATTAAAATTTTAACAAATAAGACGCAAATTGGAAATACATATCATTGTCATTGTCTTGAACAAATGTGGTTCAACGATATTGGCAAGATAATGATGATGATGATAGTTGATGTTTTACGGCCACTTTCGTGCACACGGTAGGCTAAATCGGACGAGCAACCTCCAAATATAATGAAAAAAGTCAAAGATGAAACAATCTTCAGATATGCCCATGCCGAGATTCGAACACGGCGGTAGTAATCTGTCATCCAACACGTTATCGTTAGAGAGCGAAATTGATAAGATAACACATTAAAATAACCACTGATTAATACAGACTGGTCTATTTTCTTACACGGAAAACACCATTTTGAGCATTCAAGAAACCTGGCTACAAATCCCAACTTTGAAACTATTAAAATATGTCTGTTAGGTTAAAATTATTTATCAATGCCAGATTACTTAGCGTATGGTATGATACTCAGAGTGCTAGGATTATATTTATTTCTTTATTGTTGTGGCAACAAATTTATTATTCAGTGAATTAAAATTCGTTTGGCTTCATTTACTTCCTTTCAGTCAACTGAACAACTAAAATAGCATTTATTACGTGCTGTTAGGCACTGTATGCAAACAAATATAAGGATTAAAACATTCACTGTACGGCGTGTACTGGAGTTTTGTTCCCTTATAAATAGCTGTTGGAAAAGGCAAGTTAATGCTGATTCTAGGAGATGGGCTGGCACCCAAACTACGCGCTCATCGCCCAGATTCATACAGACAATAACTCGAAATAAGATGACAATTGACACAAATGTATACACGATACTCACTAGCTATACGACAAGACAAGGTTAACAAGAAAATCCCCATTAAATACAACGCGAGTATGGCTTCACTCGTCCTCAGTATCAGTACGACGTTCGCTTACTTCGATAACAGATCGTTCTCTATTAGCGATGGTTCTCTAGACCTTAGGATCACTAGTCCGAATGACTAATGTATGGTATGCACTGTATTTGGTTCTTCCCCAATATTTCTCTTCATATCAGATTTAGAGAATATCGTATCTGTACCTTCCCTAGACATGCAATTACGCCAATAATGTACCACATGCATTCATAATACCGGTTTGACCTCTACATCATGTAGTGCTAACATATAAACATATTCTCCAATTTCCTATAGCGTATTACATCAATATATATTTAATTATGTTAATATTCACAGATACATGTATATCCTGTGCTTATGAGACATTAACTGAACAAGTAGTGAACACGAACTACATGTTTATTCGACATATATTACCTGATTATCAAGTATGTACTGAACATTATGCAACATATACAAATCAGAAACATAGCCATACTAAGACAACTTACGGCTATTGGCTAGTTTCTGCGATTGGCGATATAATAATGCTTAATAATGGTATTAAGTTTCACATAAAGGCTAGATAACCTGAATAGCACTTTCAACGTTCAGTGTGTGTTTGATAACCAATATGGTACGGTGACGAACTACATATATACAAGAGGCAACAGCGCATATAAAATACATCATACAACAACAACAAAAACAGCCAGTTATCTTACTTCGAGATATTTTTGTTACTTATATAGTTATAACATAGCCTATGATTTAAAAGACATTTGATACAGTTGCCGCAAATTATCACTCTAAGTTGTCCCCAACTTGTGTATCTTTGATGAATTTTAGGTAAACAAATATATTTTAATATGGTGTGATATTGAAATGAGTTTTGTTAGAATGCTAGCATTTGGTATACACGTTTCAGCTAAAGCTAACTGATATTCAAGTCTCATCGTGATTTGGCCAGTCTACCTTTTAAGGTTCACTACCTGATGCAATGTTTCAGCTGATGTTCACTGATATTCAAGACTCGTCATAATTTTGCCAACCTACTTTTGAATGTCACTTTGTTATACAGTGTTTCATCGTAATTAAACACACAGACACACACACACACACACACACACACACACACACACACGCACGCACACATGTACGCACATGCGCGCGCGCACGCACACATACATATACTACTCCCAAACTCCACGGCTGTAGGTGATTCGCATTTTGATTTTGCTGGGGAACTGGTAAGACATTACACATGTCTCAGCAAGAAAAGTCGCCACTCTGGATTCAGTCCCCTGAAGAAACGTCCAGAGTTTGAATTCACGGTTCGAGATTCTCTGTACCTGTGCCTTATAATACACAGCTAAAACACA
This sequence comes from Paralvinella palmiformis, assembly GCA_025642065.1. Taxonomy (NCBI): domain Eukaryota; kingdom Metazoa; phylum Annelida; class Polychaeta; order Terebellida; family Alvinellidae; genus Paralvinella; species Paralvinella palmiformis. The sequence continues at coordinate 8,537 of JAODUP010000726.1, forward strand.
CATTGCCCGTGCCAGAGATTGAGGTTCGTGTTTTCTTTTTACCAATTTTGTTATATTTGATATAACGGTTAGTGACGAGTAGGTCATAGTATTTATTGGATTTGTATGTTTATGAGGTATTTGACCCTCCAGCAAATATCACAAGGCATATTATGCTGCGGTTAAGATGTTCCCTTTTCTGTGCGTGGAGACTGTATGTTTCCAGGTCCATGCGTTCTAAGAAAAGTTGATCTAGAGCTGTATATTCCGTGCACTATTTGCGTCTTTGGAGGCACGCCGTTTAAGTGTTTGGCCTGGTTATCCAGCATTTAAATGACTGTAGCAGACACAGTACGCTCTTAAAGCATGTACTCCTGACTCAGGAATAGAAACACTGCATCGCATCTCGAGCGGTGGCATTGGACACAGCTCGTGTGGTTGGTGTGTTTTATATAACAAGTTTATTTGTATATATAATTCACCTTAGTTGTTTGTGGGAATAGAATTATCTTTCCTAGGTCCAGTTATGTCCAGTTTGTACTATGACATTCAAGATTAGCTCTAATCTGCTTTTCATAAATAACATTTAAGAACTACAATAGTTAGAATAGCAGACATTAGGTCAGGTTTGAAAATGATAACATAGTTCAAACAGTACCGAAGCTATGACGCGCTATTACGGTCTGCTTCAGCGCAGATGTCAGTCTTTTAATAGCAATTAAGCTAAACAGTTTTAATAGTAGTCGCTTCATGACGCCTGCCCGTTGTAAAAACTGATCTTTGAAGACAGTGACAATTGGGTTATATAGTTTATATAGTATTGCTTTGAAGAAAGATACAGCAATTGAAAAATAGCTATAAATAGGGCTGCTTAGATAATTAAGCTAAACATTCTCACTACTGCCGTGATCTGACTTGGGTGTTCTACTCCCAAACTCCACGGCTGTAGGTGATTCGCATTTTGATTTTGCTTGGCGGCTTAGGGACTGGTGAGATATTACACATGTCTCAGCAAGAAAAATCGCCACTCTGGATTCAGGGCCCTGAAGAAACGTCCAGAGTTTGAATTCACGGTTCGAGATTCTCTGTGCCTTATAATACACAGCTAAAACACACACATCTGCACGCACACGCGCACACACACATACATATACTACTCCCAAACTCCACGGCTGTAGGTGATTCGCATTTTGATTTTGCTTGGCGGCTTAGGGACTGGTGAGACATTACACATGTCTCAGCAAGAAAAGTCGCCACTCTGGATTCAGTCCCCTGAAGAAACGTCCAGAGTTTGAATTCACGGTTCGAGATTCTCTGTGCCTGTGCCTTATTATACACAGCTAAAACACACATTGCCCGTGCCAGAGATTGAGGTTCGTGTTTTCTTTTTACCAATTTTGTTATATTTGATATAAAGGGTTAGTGACTAGTAGGTCATGGAATTTATTGGATTTGTATGCTTATGAGGTATTTGACCCTCCAGCAAATATCACAAGGCATATTATGCTGCGGTTGAGAAATTCCCTTTTCTGTGCGTGGAGATTCGAACACGGGTGCTAGTGATCTGTGGTCCAGGACGCTACCGCTAGACTACGGAAGCGCCCCTTTATTTAAGACATATATCTAGTAGTATCAATGAGTTTAATTCAACCCAATATGAAAAGGTTAGTAGATCATAGCTTAATATACAATATGTAGATGGATGTCTTCGGCAACTTATAAGGTCACCAATTTCCACTTCAATTGTTAAATTTCCTAAGACAATTTGACGTGAAATATATACATAACACAATTATATACAAGGCCAACTTTAGGACAATGTGTTATTTGATCTCGGTGGGAATAATCCCGTTCCATATCCATACTAAATGTATGGAACAGTTTTTTCCTGCATCGAAGAAACACAATGTTGGACGTTTGGATGGTTTATTTAGACCACAGTGTGGTTAATATATATATATATATATATATATATATATATATATATATATATATATATATATATATATATATATATATATATATATATATATATATATATATAAAAAAAAGGAAAAATAAACAAATACAACGCAAAAGATAAAACATGTATTAACAATTGTATCACATGTATTGCTTGCAATAACCATTACATATATAATTAGCATCTACATATTACAAGACAACATGCAATAGAGGAACTATTGCTTGTGTAAATAACAAACACCTTATTTAGAACAAGTGAACAATCACTATTTGAAATCTATAAGAACCACCCGACCCCTCCCGTTTTCAAGTAATTGTAGACCCGCCCGTTTTGAAGGTGTGTTAAATTTAGATTCACAGCCTATTTGGATAGAGAAAGTACACTACAGCTAGACGGGATGACAGGCTCCTACAGGAGAGTAAATTAATAAATATGTGTATGTTAGATATTGGCATATCAAATATCGGAACAGAATGCAAACATGGTATATCGGTCCATATCTACACCTGAGAATAAATGAAAATCAGCATGCATGTTTTTCCTTTTGATTGATTGGTTGATTGTCTTCCGTTTCATGATCTACGATAATAAAACAGGGATGACACACGAAAGTGGAAGCACCTATTTTCAGTATGGTCTCTTTTATTGAGTGTTCGATCATAACTCCCCCCACCACCACTCACGGGGGAGTAGTATGGACAGATGGAGCCGAAATACCCCGACGGGGGTCACTGCCAGAGTGTATTACATCCCCTGGGGTATTTAACGGTCTCCCTTTATTTTAATCAATTCAGTCGAGACAGCAGCGCCATTTAACGTGGTCAGCCACCCACGATGTTTGAGCCGAGAAATTAATCCTTGGAAATATTTCGACCTCTGATGGCATCTAACCTATGACTCTTGGCACTAAGTGCTAGGTGCTTATCCGCTGGACCAACGGAGCTCCTTTATCTAATTGTAATTCATATTTGTGCAGTTCTCCCTTGAAATAATATAATTTATGCCTATTAATATTTGTATTGTCTGATAATTTAAGACTTCTAGTCTAATTTAACATTATCCAATAATCAACCTCATATGTGAGTTTGGGCGACTCCGTGTTCTAGCGGTAGCGTGCTGGACCACAGATCACTACCACCCGTGTTCGAATCCCGGCGTGGGCATATTTGAAGGTTGTTTCGTCTTTCATTTCGTCTCATTACTTTTGGAAGTCGCTCGGCCCATTTAGCCTACCTTGTGCACAAAAGTGGCCGTAAAACATCAATCATCATCAATCATCATCATCATCATCATATGTGAGGTTATTATGTAGTAAGTTAATAATCCAACCTGTTTTTGATGAGCTAACGATAGGAAGTGGATGATATTTGTGTTAAACAAAAACAATTCTTTTGTAGGAAAGAAGCTGCTCAATAATCATCCAAATAACTATAAACCACCACAGCCAGAATAAAAGATTATCACTTTTGATTATTAATGTGACAGCTAGTCCTTTGGGGTTGGCACACAGAGATGGTTTTATCGGTGCATAGCGCGATTAAGTAGGGTGGGCATATGCACTCTGTGTTGTGGTTTTAGCTTGATGTGGTGTGATGTTTGGGGCCATGGTTGGTCATGCACCACGCATGGTTGTACAGCTGGAGTTTCATCACTTGTATGGTGACAGCTGACCCAGGCCACATCTCATTTCAAGCTAGTATAGTTTGTACACGTGTCTTATGTAAGAGTTGTGTGTAATACGGCGGTAATTAAGTACTGTCTGCCATCATGAAGCAGTATGACACTGCTGCTGAACTATTTTATATATCGGTTCATTTGTACATATGAAAATATAATGTGTTCACTGGTATTGTCTGAGATAGGCAATTATATACTGTGGTTGTGCGTATGCCGCAATTATAATGTTTTATTGAATACATATATACGTGTGTGTGGAGTTACTTGACTTATGTGGTGAAAACTGACCGAGGCCATATCTCATTTCAGTGAACATAAAATTGCTTCTCCGTGTTGGGTTATATTCGGTGCATGAAGTACTGAATGGAAAGCCCGTGATATTAATTACCTGGAATCGTCGTATGAATCTACGCTTATATGTTTGCCTTTGGCTTGAACAACACAATTCGCCAAAGAACAATAAGTTGTGGGTTGAAGAAATACATATTTAAATGTTGTTGCTGTACATTCCTTTTTATAGATACGTTAGGTTAAATGGACTGCTCGGACTACGCCGACAACGAGGACGCCTCCGTGGTCTAGTTGGTAGCGCGTTGGACCACATATCACTACCACCTGAGTTCGAATCTCGACGAGGGCATATATGAAGGGTGTTTCATCTTTGACTTCGCTTCATTACTTTTGGAAGTCGCTCGGCCCATTTAGCCTAACCTTGTGCACAAAGATGGCCGTAAAACATCAACCATCATCATCACGTCGACAAAGAAGCTAAGTGAGAATGAAACACTCATCAGACATAGCACGACCAAGGTTCGAAAATGAGAGCATGAATTCAGCTTCCAACCACACTAAAAAGCTGAGCTGTATTATTAGCTGATTCGTTTAAAATTAATGAGCTAACTGTGGTGTTTATATTAATAGTGTATACAATTCAAATCACAATGGCCGTTGCTACATATTAACCGTTTGTCCCAGCTGCGATTTAACCAAGAAACTTATACGCTCGCTCACTCACTCACTCACTCACTCGCTCGCTGGGCTCACTTTCAGACTCACTCACTCACTCACTCACCTCTCAAAGACTCACCTAGTTAATCGTCTACTCACTCATCTAATCATATTATACAGTGTTTTTTTTTAAAACAAGTTTATTTCAAAAAAGGAGTATAAACAATACATCATATAAAGTTTTTGTGTCCTCTGTCACGACAGGAATACACTTTCAGTTCGGCGACTGGGCGTTTGTACTTGCTACCAATCAAACACATTAAGTATATTAATATGACACGGTATGAAATCGATTTAACTTGCTTAATAATTAATAATAATTACTAAACTTTTACAGCGCTCATATCCTAGAAAAGAATCGAGCTCAGTGGCGCACCTAGTGGAGGGGTTTGGCAAACTCATAGTCCGGGTACGATGTAAAGTTCACCAACAATGATCAGATGAATAGGAAACTTACTAGTTTAACCATTGATACCTATTATAATATGTAGCGTTGTAACGAACTATCTTCAGCATATAGTATACAATCAAACAAGAAAGAGGTACCTATACAAAATATGTATTATATAATACATTAACACTGTCTGATACTAGTGCGGTTGTCTTTACTAAGTGTTGACAATACGTTTTGGGGGCTACATTAATAGAAATAATTATATTCTCTCTCTCGCTCCCCCCTACTCTCTCTCTCTCTCTGTATGTGTACGTGTATGTCTGTGCGTTTGTGTTGGGTTTGGGATTGTTTGTGTGTGTGCGCGCGCACACGCATGTGTGAGTGTGTGCGTCAATGAGTGAATGTGTGTGTGCGGATACCTGCTGGAAGTGCGGGTAAATATAATATTTATGTCACATATTTTGATTATTGTCGGAATTAGCAAATATTGTAGTATTGTACCCAACACAATTTTAAATTGTTGTCTTTAATTAGTTGGTGAGTAATTAAAAAACCTTAACATATACGATAATTATTTAAATATGTTGCTAATCGTTTTACATTTTACAAGTCTAGATATTATCTTGGAGTGTTGGTTTGAAATCGGCCACCCTCAAACCGTCAGTCCCTTTTAATCATGAAATAAATTGAATAAATATTTGAAACCTGTATAGTGCCTCAAACCCAGACCAATATCTCGTTAAACCCAATCCAATAGTTACCCGCAATACATCGTTTTGTACAGGATATTCTTGCCGAAGAAGATGGAATCATATCCACGTAGTACAACTCAGGTTCAAGGTGAGTACATTTTGAATGCTTGTAATAAGTGCACGTGCGTGATATCTGAAATTTAGAATACAAAGACTAGTAATGTAATGCGATGTGATATTTCAGAAGTTATGGAAACAATTTACAAAATCCTTAGCAGAAATATGAAGATAAACGAAACACATCTTGACCAGTTCAGTGTGTTCATAACAACACCGATTTGAGTGTTAGTTTGTTCATAATAAGACAGACTTACGTGTTCAGTTTGTTCATAATAACACAGCCTTACGTGTTGAGTTTGTTCATAATAACACAAACTTATGTGTTAAGTTCGTTCATAATAACACATACGTACGTGCACAATTTCTTCACCGTCGAATGTTAGGTCGAGCATGGAACATTGTGTTCCATAACGACATCGATGGTAAATGTCGATTCGTCGTATTTCATAGACGGTTGAGAAGTTCAATTGAATCCATTGTGCGCCATTTACTATGTTGGTAGTCCACGGTACCTCCAGATCACCATCCATGACATTCTCGCATCTTCTTGTAGCCTTCGATTCTGCAGAAGCTACACAGGTCGTTTCCGTTATTGGCAGGGCGGCGTTCTTCGGTTTGTAACCCTTCTCTAGAATAAGGGCAGAAATTAAATTCAAATGGACAAGAATAACGATGACAGAGCAAGGACGAACATTCCATCTTACTTTGCTTCTAAACCAGAATTTTTTCCGATTCAACGAAGACTATGATGCTTTGGCCTTTTGTTATATTTACGGTTTGTAGTTAGAACATATTAGAAAATACGCTGTGGTTTTATTTTCTAGTCATTATATTTTATATCAGAACCAAGACAGCTATACATGAAATGAATAATAACCCCAAAATGGCCAGTTATGCGGTGCTTAATAAATCCTATAGAGTGTTTTCCGATGCTGTGATACTTAACACAAGTATTTCTATCAGTCGGATACTTAGCTGTTATTTTATGATAATACAGATGCACTATTAATGTGTGTGGTTCAATTCGGTATATTATCTTTTGACCTAATTCATTGTGAAACGTCGATATGCAAGAACGTGAAGGGCGAGTTGATATATCTTTTTAACTTTTTGTGAAAACAAATTGAATATATTTGACTGTAGACATTCATGTATTATAATAGGTTATGTCCGATCTTCTGCCGCTTTGACAACATCGAATATAAAGTTGCAGTCTAATTTTTATCTACTGAAATATAATCGAGCCTTGTGGATGAATTTGTTTACCCCGTAGCAAGGAAAGAGCGTGTGTGTGTGTGTGTGTGTGTGGTGTGTGTGTGTGTGTGTGTGTGTGCTAGTTAGTTAGTTAGTGTAGTTGGTGTGTTTTATATAACAAGCTTAGTTGTATATATAATTCACCTTAGTTGTTTGTGGGAATAGAATTATCTTTCCTAGGTCCAGTTATGTCCAATCTGTACTATGACATTCAAGGCTAACTTTATAGTCTCTTTGTCATTAATAAAACCCTATTTTTTAATTATAGTTTGTATAGCAGAATAGGTCTGATTTGAAAATGTTAATATATAGAACGGCAATTCCGCCATAACGGTCTGATAAAGCGCCGATGTAAATTGTTATAATAGTGACGAGTAGGTCATAGTATTTATTGGATTTGTATGTTTATGAGGTATTTGACCCTCCAGCAAATATCACAAGGCATATTATGCTGCGGTTGAGAAAGTTCCGTTTTCTATGCGTGGAGACTGTGTTTCCAGGTCCAAGCGTTCTAAGAAAAGTTGATCTAGAGCTGTATAATCCATGCACTATTTGCGTCTTTGGAGGCACGCCGTTTAGATGTTTGGTCTGGTTATCCAGCATTTAAATCACTGTAGCAGGCACAGTACGCTCTTAAAGCATGTACTCCTGACTCAGGAATAGAAGCACTGCACCGTATCTCGAGCAGTGGCATTGGACACGGCTCGTGAGGTTGGTGTGTTTTATATAACAAGTTTACTTGTATATATAATTCACCTTGGTTGTATGTGGGAATAGATTATCTTTCCTAGGTCTAGTTATGTCCAGTTTGTACCATGACATTCAAGATTAGCTCTAATCTGCTTGTCATAAATAACATTTAAGAACTACAATAGTTAGAATAGGAGACATTAGGTCAGGTTTGAAAACACATTTTAAACAGAACCGAAGCTATGACGCGCTATACGGTCTGCTTCAGCGCAGATGTCAGTCTTTTAATAGCAATTAAGCTAAATAGTTTTAATAGTAGTCGCTTCATGACGCCTGCCCGTTGTAAAAACTGATCTTTGAAGACAGTGACAATTGGGTTATATGGTTTATATAGTATTGCTTTGAAGAAAGATACAGCAATTGAAAAATAGCTATAAATAGGGCTGCTTAGATAATTAATCTAAACATTCTCACTACTGCCATGATCTGACTTGGGTGTTCTACTCCCAAACTCCACGGCTGTAGGTGATTCGCTTTTTGTTTTTGCTTGGCGGCTTAGGGACTGGTGAGACATTACACACGTCTCACCAAGAAAAGTCGCCACTCTGGATTCAGGCCCTGAAGAAACGTCCAGAGTTTGAATTCACGGTTCGAAATTCTCTGTGCCTGTGCCTTATTATACACAGCTAAAACACACAATTAGAGAAACAAAGTAAGGAAAAAACTAATTACTAAACGAATTCAGAAAATAATAATCTAAATATAAACAATTCACTATTATTGACACAAAATAAAGCTTTATGAGGTTTACTACATCGAAGAAATAATCCCCCTCATGGATTAATAAAAATAAGGCATAACCTATTAATGCACAGTATTATTGAAAAATACTCCTAGCAGCGATGCAACACGACTCAACCGAATGGCAACGACCGGTTTCGACTTATTCAAATCTTCATCAGGTTGCATAGCATGTATACCTTTACTCCTCTTGTCATGTTAAGGGGGATAATAATAATAATGTATATTTAATAAAGCGCCCTTACTAGCAGGAGCCATTCAAAGGCGCTGTACAAATAATATGTAATATAATAATACCCCAAACAATATGTCTGTAAAAACCCTGTAATGATTTAAAAGATAATTAGTATTTATCTGTGAAAGCGACCTTAAATAGGTGTGTTTTTAGAAGAGATTTAAATTTTTCAAAACAGGACGCATTTTTAATATTTGCCTATTCCACAAAGTGGGGGCTACAACACTAAATGCACAATCACCATATGGATTGAGTACCCCAAGCTGTAGCTGTAGTGTACGGCCTCTTATAAGGGATTTGTTTCTTTCTTGTAGGATTTACTGCAGGATCTATTGTTGTTTCCAACTTTGGCCAACAGTATTTCTTGAGGTTCAAATACACAATTGTCACTAGGAGAGGACACACTTATGCTTTTAGGTCTTTTTAACAATGTAGGAATGTTATTTAATCTCTTTGTTTTTCTTGTCGAATTATGTAAAACGGTGTTGTAGATTCCCATTTGACAATTGATATTTAGATATATCATTGCTTCACTAACATAGTAACGGTGGTTTGAGATTTTTGTGTTTTGAGAGATTGTCACTTTACTGAAGTTGTGTTTGCGACAAACGTTTTTCAGAGCTTCAACAGACATTCCATTCATTGTAATAGTAATAACTGACATTTATATAGCGTCCTATCCAGCTATGTGGCTGCTCTAAGGCGCTTTACAGTATTATTATCCCCGACTCAGACCCGGTCCAATACAGTATATATGTCAACACTCAAGGGAGCATACAGCACATGCTGTCATTAAAGGCACAAAACTCATAAAAACACATACCCTCACGTCCTGTCAGGTTCTCACTTAATGGATGAGTGAACCAATCGTCACATGAGAGCGCATTGCAGCTCCCAAAACCTCAAACCCGCTACCCTTCGGCTACGAGTCCTCTGCTCTAACTAACTGCGCTATTACGGATCGACGTCTTTATTTCAACTTACTTGACACTAACTAACCCGAGAGGGTTTTATGTTTAGTGTAAGCAGTGATGATACTATATTGATGGTATTCTAAAGAACTCTTTGGTCGAAGTATTTAATAATGTTCATTCATTATTCTTGTTTAGCCATTTTGCTCCAAATGATCCCAGGATATCAGTCCAGAGGGTGTCTAGTTTTAATCTATCAATTCGGTCCTGTCAATCAGAACATGCGCTATGGATCGGCAATTAAATATATAATCACCGAGAGATGGACGATGGTAATCGGGAATGGAGGAGTCCTCTGCGTGCAGTTGTAAATACGTAAATAAAAAAGAACGCAGATGTTTTCTTTCAATTGCAAATCGTTGACCATTAACTCTTATGCGAAGAGATGAATTAGTTTCGCCAACATACCGTTTATTACCGAAGTAGCACTGATACGCCTAAATAACGTTTGAAGAAGAGCAATCTATATATCCCATTATGCCAAATGTGTTTTTGACTGACAGTGCTCATAATGTTTGGCTAGTCACTTATTAGATCATACGTTTTGCGGCTAATAATATTGCATGGTTTTGAACGCCAACAGCTGGTAGTTGGAAAAGCGGTATTTGACCGACGTCGTTTTATTCTCGCTTCTCTAACAGTTTTGTACAACGCAGCCATCTTTTAAAACCAATTTCTTTTACACAAGGCTTAAATAACACTACCCCACGCCTTACCAAGGTCTTTCTCGTTAGAATTGTCTGTTCGTGCTCTAGGGTATGTGTGTGTTTTAGGATATATATATATATATATATATATATATATATATATATATATATATATATATATATATATTGGTGGTACCGGCTCAGAACATCAACAGCTATACATCATTAAAAACTTGAACCCCCATTAATCTATAAATAAATAAATGTATATATAGTTCAATTTAATTATACAAAAACGGTACACCTCCAGATATAAAACCATATGTAGATCTATATATTTGTCTGGCTTTTGCTTTTCGCACTTGACAAATGTGTCACGCCTAAAGGGAAGCTGCTATATGTAGGCTACGTAGGTAAAGGGAAAGCACGTACAAAACAAGGTCACCAGATGACACCACGACTCACAATAAACAAGTTAACACCATTAGGGGATAACTACTCTGACACCACAGTTTACGTTCAGTAGTAATTTGGTGTGGCTTAACGGAAATCAACATATTAGAACATTGCGACGGCAAAGATGCTGACCTCGGCTTCATTCTGGATTTGAATAGCTAAAATCCTAACTATATCAACTGTATGGACAGGGGTTCGACAGGTCAGGCCTCAACAAAGTGTTGTCTGATCAGATTGAAAAGTTAAGTCTCTATCAGTGAGTGGGCAGACAAGTACGTCCGCAAGCATGCACGTACACAGACGCACACACACGCACGCACAATTCACATCGTTGTGATGTAAACTATTACTCATTTGGATCTCATCGCCTCAGAGCGTTTAATGATCTCAAATTCTAGCGTGGCAAAAAGCGTTAGTAGATCTTTTGAATAAGTCATGAACAAGAAAAGGTAGTTTGATAATCAGCTAAAGGGGGTCTGAATTGCTAAACTGGTACCATCAGTTATCACAATTGTATCCGGTTCATTACTTTATTAAAGCACTCAATAACATATTATTGCTAAGTGGTGTTTCTTTCGTTTTCATATCCTATACACAAAAGTTGATCGCGAGAAAACGTTATCGCTCACCGACGGAAACACTCATCGAATATCACCACGAATGTTAATTAATGATCACCTAAATCGTACACCTGTTGAAGAAATGGGGATGATAATTGTTTATAATCATCGACACTCACCATAAAAGGCCAGTTGAGGATGGCCAATTCCAACGGTATTCCAGTGATATGATGGTGCTATTGTAAGAAATATGCATTGTTCGACTTCCAGAGTTGCGTTCGTCCAATTAACGTTAAATCCGATGCAGTCGTTATACAAGTTGCACACTCTTTCACATGTTGAAATGTAGACATTATGAGATATCACTTGTGTAATGATGCCATCACGATGAATTCCTGGCCATGCAAAGAAACCAATCACGCCACAGTTATTGCACATTGTTGTGCGTGCAAATGAAACGATTACGAAAAGCTTCAAATACATGATGACCAATTCCATATTAGAAGAGCCGTTCTTTCTATCCTCGTGTGCAATAGAATGACACCCGTGGAGTGGTCTCGTTGCCAGCGCATCGTTGCTTATTTGCTCCCACTTGATGACAATATTATATGGTTGGTTATGGAAAATTAATTATGCAAAGAGCGCCGTCAACACTATTAGACAAATATAATATAACAGTGTTGATACATGCAGCTATTTAGCAACTGGATCACACGAACGTGATAATTTTTAAGTGTATAGGACTCGTAACCGAAAACCCCGGAGCTAAAATGCTGTCGTCTGTAAGGACTGGATCACTCAACCAGAAATGAGAACTTGACAGGACTTGATCGCTTTTTCTTGGAGTAACGCGTTGAGCCTATAATGGCAGCATGCGTGGTATGGCCCCTTTCGAATTGAGATGTGTGGTTGGTGGATTGGAACGGGTCTGAGTCAGCGATACTATTACCATAAAGCACATTAGAACAGCTATCTAAGTGGATAGGGTGCTATATTAATATCAGGTAAACTTTACCGTTTTACGGCCAGATTTCTGCACAACGGTAGGCTAAATGGACTGAGTGAACCCGAAGATAATGGAGCGAAGTGAAAGATCAAACACTATACTGACATAGCCCAGCCAGGGGTTAAACCCAGGTACTATAGATATAATAGGCCATGGAGGCGCCATATAAATGTCACGTATTATTATTATTATTAGTAGTAGTATAATTAAAATGTTAGATTCTCTTATAATGATATCATATGACCAATTTATTGTTTTGTTTTTTTCTTCAAATACATTATTGAAATATTTCTAAAATGTGAATACCATACGGAAGAAATTCAATATCCATTTTTATTTCAGAATTTAATTAGTAGATTCGCCACAAAATGTTATTACAAAATGTTAAATTTCCATGAAGGAATGTCTGTTTATATTTATTGCGATAATTAATCAACTGGAGTTGGTATGAACAACAATAAAAGGAACTTTGCAGTACAGCCTCGTTTGATGAGACTTTTTAGGGCTACCCGCACTTATAGAACACCGAGAAAGGATTTCCATCTGTTATAACGCAGTTTTTATCATTCCCGCTTACCACCAACACGCAATAAGCTCCGATCTGCCATTTCCCTCTTTACTACTTCAAACGCACGCTAGATAAACTCAGAACCAGTAGGACGTTATTATACTGAATTACCAAAGCCATTTCCATGTACCAGTCTTACATAAACCAAGTTTGTTGTGGTGTGATGTTGGATGGTTGTTGGCACAATATTCTGGTCGATGGCACTATCCGTTTTATTCAGGCGTAACCACGACCGATACTAAACATGCCTGGCATAATTATTGACAACTTAAAGTAGAAATGTTCAGCAATGGATGACTCGGTAATACAAATAAAACTGATTAATTTGACTCGATCGCATTGTGTCAAAGCCTGAGCGCGTTAACGTCATACGTTGTTGAATCTACCATTATAGCTACTGGACCAATGCAATATTTCGTTCATTTGTCACAGATGTATTAATATGAATGAACATGACGCACACGCGCGCGCGCACGCACACATGCGTGTTGTTACTGCGAGTTGCGGTGTTAAGTGTTTGTATACGTCCTTCCGCTTTTATACGTAGCTTGCATCTAGCCGCTTCCCTGTGGGCGTGACATATTTGTCGGGTAGGAAAAGCGGATTAGCTGTTCTCTAAAGACTGATGAGTAGCCCATACTAATGTATAGGTCTACGCATATATGTACGGATATGTGGAGGTGTAGAACATTGTATATATAGAATGATGTATGTATAGGGTTTTTAAAGTATATATTTATTGAGTTATAGGTCTCAATGGATGTTTAGATGTTGATGTTCTGAGCCAGTACCACTATGTATCAGGGCTGGAGTAATCGATATCGGTAATCGTAATCGATTATAATCGGTTACATGATCTCAAATAATCGTAATCGCCATTTCCAGATGAGATGCAATGTAATCGTTGGGAGGTGGTTGCGTTATAGAAGAAAACTCCAATTTTAAATCATTTAAAAATTTAAGACTGTAAAAACATGGTCCATTTACAGAGGTGGTGGGAGTTTGACTAAATTATCCTATGCAAAATATAGACATTACTTGGCTGACACACATGATGCATTCCGTTACTAAATATAGATTTCCCCAATATTCAAATAATTCCATTGATATTGTATACAAACATCTAATTTTGCACTAATCTCAGTTATCTCTATGCCAAATGCATTACTTGCTCCTTTTGCTCCACGGTGAATATTGGCCTCAGAAATGTTAAAACAAATTAACGTCGTACAATGGCATCAAAGTCTGTTGTATATTTTCAGTTCAAGAACATACCAGAAAATGTGTCGGGTTCTTACAAAGCAGCACTGTAGCATGTTTATGTCGGCATCATACAATTAATTGAGTGAATATTGACGTTTTTGTTATATGCATTGTAATCACGATTGTAATCATGATTACTTTACAATGTAATCGTAATGGATTACATTCAGAATGATTGTAATCGTAATCGTAAGCACGGTATTATCAAGTAATCGTGATCGTAATCGATTACCTTTGCCCTGCAATCGCCCAACCCTAATATATACTATGCTAAAAAACACACACGCATTGGCATTTGCCACAAATATATTAAGATGAGAGAATATGACACACACACACACACGCGCGCGCGCGTCCTTTATCCCCCTTGCCTTATCATCGTAACTGTATAAGACACAATTGCATTTACTTTATTTCACAGATCATTGAGCAATCGTTGTTTGACCATTGACAAGATCTACGGCGGTAGATTGAAAGCTCCACAGTTGTGTGATTAGTTTCGATATTTGGTACACGTTATCAATGAATATATGATTGTGTCACAATATTTGACTGTGCTGGTAGTTTTTAATGAACCCCTCTTTGCTTAGGATCAAATTTGGTGGTTAACAATATGCAAGCATCTTATATCTATGGCATGGACATAGTTCGGTTTTAATTCTTGTCTACCTCAATCTGTTTGTTTTTCACATCAAATATTATTTGACATAATGACATATTTACACTTTGACATAATACCTATCACATCGCTCCAATGGTGGGGTTGGTAGAGAAATGCGCTTCAAACTTTCGGGCTGTGTGTTCGAATCTGGCTCCAATTTGCTCTTGCGGAATGATTCCCTATGAGAACACGCCCTTGGGTATGTACCGAGGTTACACAAACAAATAAACAGCCCATTATAAACCCACTAATGGCTTTACACATGTCATAGGCTTTCTTTTCTTGGTCCATATTTCTCATTCCACATTTAGGTTTTACTGTCCAGCCAACTATCCATGACTGGCCAGTAGCAGCTCTTTGTGAGCATTATTCAGTGTGCCTCCGTGTCATACGCCGCTATGCGTGCTTGATCGTTTGCCGTCACGGTGAAAATGATCCGTTTCTTTTAGAAGTGTGTGTCACGCAACAACTTACCCTTTGATGATGATGATGATGATGATGAATCCGATTGATGCTTTACGACCACTTTTGTGTACATGGCAGGCTAAATGGACCAAGTGACCTCCAAAGGTAATAACGCGAAGTCAACGATGAAACATTCTTCAGATATGCCCACGCCGAGATTCGTAACTTACCCTGTGCTTTATTAGATTATCAAACAATACTTCATTTATAATCTATTGTTTATTTGTTTGAAATATTATTTTGCTTTATAAAGGGTCGTAACTCTAGTTGTTTATTCTGTCAGCGTATGTAATACCAGTTCCGTTGACGTATCACCTAATCCTAGATCACGGTATCTGAATAATTCTAACTGTGATTTATTAGGGACGCACACACTGATAACATGATCCCTCATATTCGTACCATCCAAAAATTGTTTTAACTGATCGAACAGCATTAAAACAATTAGTGCAGAATCACTGTCATCGGGTGTCATCACGAACATCATCTACTTTATGAAAAAATACTTCAACAGCTTTGGGAACGAGTACTTGTGATTTCATTCACATATTGTTCATAGTATCGATAAAAAATATTGTTTAATAATTAGATAGCATAACATATTACCCATCAAGATAATTCCGTAATGATGACGTAGCAATTATATCGCGACATGTTACTAACCATGTCACTGACATGAATTCTTAAATACGAATGACAACAGTAGCTGTAACAAACTTAAATAGGGATGTGAAATTCAATAATGTATAACCAACGTTGCAATACACAATATCAATCTAATATACAGCATAAATGTATCGAAGTATTAGGGAAATACATACCAACGAACAAGCAAAGCTTCATAAACACACATACACTATCAATGGTAGCTTATAACTTTGGTACAAGTGTATTCAGAAGGATACAGTTTACACCAATCAAAATGATATTCACCTGCGAATTAGTTTCTAATCACTAAGGTATTTCACTTGGAGAAATATTGATCCCCTCTAGATAGCTATATACACAAATAGCACAAAAGTGTTAAATTCTGCAGTGAACCTGTACCAAACGCTGTACTGCTTACAGTTTGGACTGTCACATAAACAAAGACCAATGCCGGCAAGACGAACGGAAATGAATCTCTACAAAGGAAGAAATGTCGGCACTCGAGCGATATTCAGTAAACGTACGATGATACAAGGCATGTGGCCCGATATCCTGCGACGAATAGTAACGCCCTCATCTGCTAACTAAATACAAGGATGCAGTGTGTGTAAATGGACAATTTCACATTATGATATAGTTTACCGGTTAGTAAGTACATTAGTCAAATTTGATTTAATATTAAACGGAGAAACCATTTGAAGTATCTATGCCTGTTTTACTAATATATTTTTCTATAAATTATTGTTTGAGTGATACGCTATAATTTGTCAATTTATGTCAACTTGAATTTATCACATGCTATAATATTTAATGTATTGTCAACTGTCCACAATGTTTCCTTGTCATATCTAAATTGGATACAGTGTTCTTAAACGTATTGGGATAATTTGTTTGAATATACTTGTTAATTTATGAATTTGTACATGTGAGTAAATGCTGGTATATCTGTATTTCTTTAGTTTTTGGACCAACTGGGAAATGATGTTGCAGTCTTCATGGTTCATGTACAAATGCTAACTGTGTCAGAATCTGTGATGGCAGTAAACTCTGTGGCAACCAAACTGTGCGAACTGTGATATTTAGAGTGAAACGTTATGAAAGTAAACAGGATAGGGTTGCAGCTACTTAGTCCAAACATCTCTAGTTTCCCACTGATGATGTATTTTGAAGATAAAATTGATGTTAGCAGGGAAACCGAACAGGCTGAACTAGAGGAGGAGATTGCTGAAGATACCACTATTCTGAAAAGGAGACAAACCACTGCCATAGACAAAGTTACCCGCAAACGAAATGAATTGGTGACATTCATGTTAAATGTAGACAATCTGCATGTGGTCAAAACACATTTAGCACATACTCAGGAGACACATACTAGACTATATGATACTCTGACGCAGAAGGCAAACTAGCTAAAGAATGTGATGAACTGTCGAGTTTGCGGTCACGTAGTTCATGACGGTCAAGAACATTTCGGGTCTCAAATCGATGATTTGCATATTCTGCACTAGGTCCTGAGAACATGAGAAGGCAGACTTAGCAGCTCTTCTGGTACAAATGAAACATATGTCTCAGCAGCGAAAGTTAGAAAGTAAGATACAAGCTCTCTAAGGTGAACAAGAAGAGTTTCAACTTGATTTTAAGATCAAAACAACATTATCAGGTATAATATATATATATATATATATATATATATATATATATATATATATATATATATATATATATATATATATATATATATATATATATATAAGTAAAATGTGTTGAAAAATACAAATATTACTATTTATAATAACCCGTGCATATATAATGATGTTATTAATGCCAATCGTGATGTTATTGGTACCATTGTTAACATGTCTCAAGCTAAACATGATAATGTTACTCAAATTCCCACTGATAGTCAAGTCATTGTTGTTATAGATGTCCAGTTATAGATCACAGCCTTGATTTGACAAGAACCAGCATGCATCATGATCGCAATGAACCTGGATTTCAACCTACTGTATGAGACCTTTGGCCAAGAATACAAACGAGAGGCCACAATCATTAACAACACATTTGCCCACTTCCTCACAATCGCCACTACACAGAGAAACCCTTGATTCATTAACTTTGTGTTTCCAGCCTTCACATAGTGTGGGATCATATGCCTATCAACCATCTCTGTGAGACTTGGTGGCCGCCATGACACTACCTCAGTCAGAAATACAACAAGTTTTCTGGGGATCCCAGTGAGTATCATACTTTTACTAGGGCATTTGATACCATTGTCATTTCCAAAATATCCAGTGTCTACATACCATCCGTAATATACCCGACTTGACTGTACTTAATTACCAACCAAATCTGTAAATGACATGTGCAGGTTGCAGGTACTTGAAACGTTTCAGACAAAAAAGCAATAGTTGAAAGATTCAATACATTCTTTGCTAACATAGGTACTCGCACAAGTCATAACGTGCCTCCATCAAATAAATGTTTCTCATCATTCATCACCCAACCACTACGTTATAGCATTTTCATCCGATATGTGGCGCTTCAAAATATCATTGACATTGTTAATAAAATGAAACCTAAATCTAGTTCTGGAAAAGATGAAATATCGACAAAGCTAATGAAAACAACTATCACACATATAAATAACCCGATTACTCGTATCATTAATCAATCTTTACAAACAGGTATAGTTCTAGAGAAAATAGCCAAAGTCTTGCCAATATTTAAATCTTCTAACCAAACACTTCTGAAAAAATATAGGCCAATTAGCCTACTGTCAACATTATCAAAGGTACTAGACAGAGCGATGTATAATCAGTTAATGCTATTTTTAAATGCATATAATATTTTGTCCCATTATTCATCTACTTAAGAACTGTGGCGAAGCGGCATCTAATTCATCCCCAGGATATACACTTGCAACCCTATGTGATCTATCAAAGGCCTTTGATGTCATAGACCATGACATATTGTTAAACAAATTATTCAGATATGGAATAAGAGGAACAGTAAATGAATGGTTTAGAAGTTATTTGTCGAACCGGTTACAATATGTTGACATAGATGGAAATAAATCATCGACTCTAACTGTTAGTTGTGGAGTCCCACCAGGATCTATACTTGGACCACTACTGTATTTAGTTTATTTGAATGATATTAGAAAATCTTGTAAATGTAATATTTTGTCATTTTCGTGGTTCTGTGTCAATAAGTTAATGTGAAGCTTTCTGACGAATCAACCGACCAATAATGTACAAATATCGTATGACGGATTACTCGCCAAGTGATGGACGAGCTTAGTAAGAAATGATTGAATCTGTATTACGCTAGCTTTGACAGATGAGCATGAGATCCAAAGGTTAGATATAAAGGTGAGTGACACACACGCACGCACGCACACACACACACACACACGCACACGCACACGCACACACACACACACACACACACACACACACACACCCTCCCAGACACACGCACGCTCACGCACACTTACACATACTACAAATCTTAGTCATAGTATTGGAAAATGTTTTACAAATCAATGTTGCCAGCTAAATCGTCTCCTATCCTAAATCTGTTCGATTTATTAGTCGCAGCGAGACTGGTAATTTAGCTTATGATCTCCTTTATTTGTCGATTTATTAGTTCACGTACAAAAGATAATCCTCTTCCCACTCTAGAATAACATAAAAAAACAAACAAAGAACGTCTCTCTTTAAAGTCTTCGAACTACACGCCTCGGGAATGAACATGAAAGAAACATGAAAAGAAAGTGCGAGAATGTCGTGTATGGTTATCCGACAGTACTGTGGATCACCAGAACACGATATAACAGCCAATAGATTAAGTTGAATTTGAACAACATCCGCGAAATACGAAGGATTGATAGTTATCATCGATGGCATTATGAACTCTATTAGACATAATATTCAGCAATAAAAAAGTTGTACACAAAATGCTATGTTTGTATAAAATAGAATGACTTAATTCAGATATGTTTTGTTTAACTTCTTCTATTTACTGCATATTTTGTAAATTGTTTCCACATTTTGTTCAATCTTCTTATCGAAATGTCTTGTACTCAGCGATGAAGAACAGGTGGATACGATTTGATGAAATACTCATCTGAATATGAGATATTATACAGATTTCAACATTAACTAAATATAGTATCGGCTAATAACGAGCTGAAATTTGTAAGATAACCTGAATCTAATCTGCGGTAAATTGGAATATCAAGATTAAATCAGTGTCATCAAATAGACAACAGAATGTGAGGATTGTCTTATACGTTTAAAAAGATTACCGCCTAACTTAAGACAACTATACATGCATCTATACAAACCTAAATACCTACTCCGGCCATTTATCCTAACACGTCCATAAAGTGGGCCGTAAAACACAAACCATCATCATCATTATATTTCCAATTTATCTCGTATAATAGTTGTGTATTCATTTTTCTACTGATATCCTTGTATATTTCAAAGTAAACCATTAAGGATCTTCGACGCCAGGTTCTCTCTGCTTCCTTCCGAATTATAGTAGATCTAAGTTGATCAGAGACTATAAGAGAGCTTGTTGTCTCAAAGTAAGAGAACAATGGTGATTTTGAAAGTGGATGCCACGATATTTACTCTATGTGTTCCATATTAATGGCAAGCTGTACAGCCTGATGATCGCAAACGAAACTATCTCTGTTGCAACTACTATGGTGATTGTTGCTGGACTTTTGTGCACATGGTAGGCTAAATGGGCCGAGCGCACTCCAAAGGTAATGAAGCGAAGTCAAAGATGAAACATCATTCAGATATGCCAACGCCGAGATTCGTACTCAGGTTGTAGTTATCCGTGATCTAACGCGCTACCAGTTAGATCACGGCTGTTTCCAACTCATGGACTCGGCACAATTATAAGCAGCAGTCCGATAAGTTGCTGGAAAGTTGTTGTGGGCAGTCAGCTGTGACTGTTTCTAATACCTATGCAGAGCCAAGGCATGAAACACAGCCGGCTCCCAGGTGTGAAGGCAAACCGCCTGTTTTGATAACTTGGCGTAAATATCAGGAATCGTAATTATCTAACTGGCAATGAGCCGGCGAAGTCTTTGTTTAATGCTAATTCATTTGTTAATACATCGTCTTCCGATTTTAAATCTAAACCTAGAAAAGTTATTGTGCAGCCTTGTCGTAGACAAGCTAGGGTTTTACCAAGGAGTATTAATTTTCGTAACCCGTATGTCATCGACTGCTTAAATGATGATCAGAAGGTTGAGGTCCCATTAACGGTATGTCGTCTGAATGTTCAATCCTTGGGGAATACAGCGCTACCTGTGGCTGATTATGTTATATCACAAGGTATTGATGTATTACCGCTTACTGAAACGTGGCCCTTGAATTGATAATGATCAGCTCACCACAAATCAGTTGATTCCTGCAGGTTATTAGTTTAATCATATCCCTAGTAAAAGTGGTAGACGCTGTGGTGGTATTGGCATACCCTACAAATCGAGACTGACTGTCACGGTGAGTAAGTCAGAGACGACGCAGATGTATACCGATCTTGAAAATATGGACTGTACAATAAATATAGGTAAGGTTACGGTTAAATTTTGTATTATATATAGTCCCCCTCCTTCTAAACTGAATGGCTTTAGAAGCTCAATTTCCTTTGTTGAATCCTCTGAATACTTAGATAACACAGCCATTATCCCATATAATGTCATAATAACTGGCGATTTAAGCTTCCATGTGGATATTAAGTTTGATGTTGAAGCTAGTAGGTTTTGAAGTATATTGGATTTCCACCGGTTGACTCAGCATCATGTCAACGGGGCCAGTCAGAAAGGAGGCTACGCACTAGATTTGGTCATCTGTAGAGAATCGAGTTCCACAATAGTGGGAACTCATTCGTTGACCCTTGTCTCAGAAGTAACAACGGTCATTCCTTCGGTGGCGATCATCTGGCTGTACAGTTCATTATTAAAATGGATAAGCCCCCTTGCGTTAGAAGAAAGATCACATACAGAAAATATTGAAGGATATATATTAAGTCATTTATTGAGGAGCTACAGTCGTCGTTTCAACACCTGAGTAATTGTGAGGGATCACTTAACGAGCTGATAGAAGCTTATAACAAAGGTGTCCAGAGTATCCTAAATCGTCATGCTCCCTCTTGTTAAAACATCATCACGTGGAGACTAGAAACTCCTTGGTACTCTGATAAACATAGATCTGCTAAGAATATTCGAAGAAAGCATACAGAGATTTCTATAGAAAAAAGGAATATAGTACTCTTCGAGGAGAAGAAAATTAAATAAAAACTTTATGGAAAGTAACTCAAATGTAAATTTTCCGCATTTTACCTCTGCTGAAAATTAAATAAAAACTTGATGGAAAGTAACTGAAATGTAAATCTTCCGCATTTTACCTCTGCTGAACTCCTGGCGGACAAGTCTAACAATTACCTCATAATGATAAGAACAATCATCAAGAATAGAATAATTTCGGATATACCAAATAGTACCTGCAATATTTCAATAGATGCATAAAATATGCTTAATGGAAACATGCTCGAAATCTTTCAACCGACTTCTGATGTTGAGTTCAAGGAAATAATAATCAAGTCTCCGAACAAGTTGTGTGACTTGGATCCACTGCCCAGTTGGCTTTTGAGGATATATATGTGGATCAACTTCTATTACTGATAATAGCCATTGTCAATGGGTCAATGGATGAGTCAGTGATGTCGTTGTGTTTGAAACGAGCTACCAAAGCCCCGCTACTTAAGAGATCTGGGTTGGATAAGGAAGATATGAACAACTATAGTCCTATTTCTAACTTTCCTTTCATCTCTAAACTTATTGAACAGGTAGTAGATAGGCATATAGAAGAATACTTAAAACAAAATGATTTCAATGGCAGTTATCAGTGCTTATCGTAGAGGTCATTCAACAGAAACCGCTCTCTTAAAAGTGCACATTGACATTGCTGAGGCTCGTGATGAAGGATCCATGACTGCATTAATTATACTTGATTTATCTGCAGCTTTCGACGTAAACGATCATCCAATTGTACTGAAACGTTCATAATTCTCCTTTGGAATCAAGGAAAAGCCCGTAACTTGGGTAAAATCGTACCTCGCTGATAGAACTCAATGCATTTCACTGGCGGATAAAACCACACCAGATGAAGGTATTCGTTTTGGTGAACAACAGGGATCCTTTTTATGACAACAGCATTATTGTATGTATACCAAACCAGTTGGTGAAATTATTAAACGGCATAATATTCAATATCATTATTATGGTGATGATACACAAGTGTAGATGAATTTAAAGGAATGTGATAAATGGGATGATATTTCACCTTCAATTAAAGCTTGTATTGCAGACATAAGTATTTGGATGAACAGCAACCTGCTGAAATAGAATAAGAACAAGAGATAATTCATTGTTTTCTCATTCAAGCAACTTGTGAAGAAAACGAAGAATCTTCGCATTAAGGTTATATAAATTCTTCCATGTCTATAAGAAAAAGGGAAACTTATAACACCAGTTTTGTTTCAGCTACACTGGCTTCCTGTATGTTCCAAATCACCGTACAGGATCCTGTTTCATACATTCAATGTACTGAGTGGAACGGCACCACTGTATTTAAACGATTTGGTCGAAAATATATACCAGTAGAATGCTCCCATCTGAGTCCTATTCACCGTTGAGAATACCAAAAAAAGCCTTACAAACAAAGTTGCCAAACTACATTAAACTAACTCGTAGCAAATAAAGAAATATTTGGTAAGGTTCTTAAAACCCACTTATTTAAATTGGCGTATTTATAATATTTAAATCAATTTATTATGTATGAAATGTATTTGAGCTATATGAACTCAGTATATGTTTTAATTGTGTTTTAAATGTAAAGCGCCTTAGAGCAATTAAAGTTGAATAAGGCGCTATATTAAATACTATTATCAAATATTATTATCTATTGCAAGATGAAGAAAGTCAAAACTGCTACCTCAAATTACAGATTAGTGATCTATGAACATTCGTTTACAATTCTGGAGATTTGTGAAGCCAGATCTGAGAAGCACTCTGGACAAAACACCCCTTTTATAGAAGCTCGATGCTGAATAAAATGTGTAACTGGAACTATATATATATATATATATATATATATATATATATATATATATATAAAATATATATATATATATATATATATATATATATATATATATATTACATAAGTGGAAATTTCGAACACATTTATTAATAATGTCATGTCTAGTTTGGTCAGGAAATTGATGACTGGGATGCTACAGTGATGATGTATCATAGATACAGGGAATAGGATGATGTCTTGAAACCTAGCCACATGCATCGACAGCACCAATATACTGAAATATGTTATCGACTGTTTAAACATCCGTTATTTGCTTCTTTTAGATGATCAGAAAACAGTTTGTACACTCATATACAGTAATACACTACTTACATATTTTATATTCATAGCCTACATTTATGAATTGATCTTCTTGATATAAACACAATTAATAGATCAATCACTTTCTGGTAATATTTTGCATATTTAACCAATTTATATTGAAATAAAACTAACTTCCTTTAATGAATTAAATGATAGTCAAACTTGTAAACTAGAATGGCTGTCGCTTTCAATACTTCAAATATTCCAACACCAATATTGGTGTAAAAGCAAATCTATACTTTAGACACATTCTCCAACATGAACTATTTCACTCAATCCTTTCTTAAAATTTATATTAGGCTATGACATCTACCCCCCCCCCCATAGTAGCGAAGTTTGTTAGTACACGGTGACAGATATTTGTCTGCCACGTCAATATCTCCAAGTAAAATTCAATACAAATGGCAGACATAATATTGGATAAAATACGTTGCAAATGGATACATTGCCTGTCATTATTTAACAGGTATATAACATTAACGCTTTTAAAGACCATTCTGTATGCCATCATTGGTTCGATTGAAATAATTCAGTGTTAATTATAAATAACAATATATATATATATATATATATATATATATATATATATGTGTTGTGTGTGTGTGTGTGTGTGTGTGTGTGTGTGTTTTAGGGTACATAGTAAGAGGCAACAGGCACAGAGCATCAACATATCTAAACATCCTTCGAAACCTACCTCCATAAATCTAAATACAACTATGCATACATTAATCTAAAAATAAAATGTTCCATACTTTGTTTCTCTAATTGTGTGTTTTAGCTGTGTATAATAAGGCACAGGCACAGAGAATCTCGAACCGTGAATTCAAACTCTGGACGTTTCTTCAGGGGACTGAATCCAGAGTGGCGACTTTTCTTGCTGAGACATGTGTAATGTCTCACCAGTCCCTAAGCCGCCAAGCAAAATCAAAATGCGAATCACCTACAGCCGTGGAGTTTGTGAGTAGTATATGTATGTGTGTGTGCGCGTGTGCGTGCAGATGTGTGTGTTTTAGCTGTGTATTATAAGGCACAGAGAATCTCGAACCGTGAATTCAAACTCTGGACGTTTCTTCAGGGGACTGAATCCAGAGTGGCGACTTTTCTTGCTGAGACATGTGTAATATCTCACCAGTCCCTAAGCCGCCAAGCAAAATCAAATTGCGAATCACCTACAGCCGTGGAGTTTGGGAGTAGAACACCCAAGTCAGATCACGGCAGTAGTGAGAATGTTTAGCTTAATTATCTAAGCAGCCCTATTTATAGCTATTTTTCAATTGCTGTATCTTTCTTCAAAGCAATACTATATAAACTATATAACCCAATTGTCACTGTCTTCAAAGATCAGTTTTTACAACGGGCAGGCGTCATGAAGCGACTACTATTAAAACTGTTTAGCTTAATTGCTATTAAAAGACTGACATCAGCGCTGAAGCAGACCGTATTAGCGCGTCATAGCTTCCGTACTGTTTGAACTAGGTTATCATTTTCAAACCTGACCTAATGTCTCCTATTCTAACTATTGTAGTTCTTAAATGTTATTTATGACAAGCAGATTAGAGCTAATCTTGAATGTCATAGTACAAACTGGACATAACTGGACCTAGGAAATATAATTCTATTCCCACATACAACCAAGGTGAATTTTATATACAAGTAAACTTGTTATATAAAACACACCAACCGCGCGAACCGTGTCCAATGCCACCGCTCGAGATGTGATGCAGTGTTTCTATTCCTGAGTCAGGAGTACTTATAATGCTTTAAGAGCCTACTGTGCCTGCTACAGTCATTTAAATGCTGGATAACCAAACCAAACACTTAAACGGCGTGCCTCCAAAGACGCAAATAGTACATGGATTATACAGCTCTAGATCAACTTTTTCTTGAATGCAGGGAAATATAATCTCCACGCATAGAAAACGGAACTTTCTCAACCGCAGCATAATATGCCTTGTGATATTTGCTGGATGGTCAAATACCTCATAAACATACAAATCCAATAAATACTATGACCTACTCGTCAGTATTACATCAGCGCTTTAGCAAACCGTTATGGCAGAATTGTGTGTGTGTGTATGTGTGTGTCTGTGTGTGTTATCGAAGTTAAATATGTTGAAATAACACTTGACAATAGTGAACAAAATGAACGTAATTATCAGTGTTAATTCCAAAAATTCCGTTTGAGTAAAGAAGTTCTTAAACGAGCATAGTAAACACATTGTGAACATAATTATCCTTTTTAACAACAAACTTTTAAATAGCTAGTGGGTTTTACCATTGAGACTGCTGCGATCTGAGTTCTGTTCACCTTTTGACGGTGCTACAAAGGCACGGAGCAATTGACGAAGTGAAACCTTTCCAAGCATCAGCTGCCAGACAGTAAACTAGACAAAGTATAGTAAACTTGCAGTAAGTACAAAATATGTTGTAAGGTTCTTAAATACCACTGATTTCAATTAGACTGTTTAATATATATAAAGCAGTGAATTTGCGTATACATTGTGTTTGTGTTATATAAGCTTAGAATATTTTTTATATTGCTTTAAAAGAAAGACGCCTTAGAACAATTCAAGTTAAACAAAATGCTATATAAAATACTATTGTTGTTGTTGTTGTTATTATTATTATTATTATTATTATTATTATTATTATGATGTTACAATTAACAGCGGACAACAAAACACACAATAGATAATTCTAGGCAGCAATTCTCTTTATTCATTTGCGCGTTCCTTCACACACAGAAGACAGAAGACTCGGTGTATTTTGCTGCTACGTCTAGCAGGGTTTATTTCCACAATACAAAATACCTATCTGGTAACATGCGTCGCCATATCTAGCTGCGAGAGACACTGCTTCAATCACTGTTCTATTCACTGCTTATTCGCTCTCTCCCATGAGTTGCTTGCTTGCTTGCTTGTAGTTCGGGGAGTATCCCCAGGCTGTCGCTTGTTTGGCACAGCCTCTATGGTGGAGTCCTTCTCCGTAGAGTTTCGGTATCTGAAAATTACTTTGTAAAGTTCCGGTCCCGGACGTACCGGTGCCGAACCTTTACAAAAACTTTACTGTGTGTTTGTTTTTTGCCAGATGTATGGATCTTTTTTAAATAACGGTATTATTATGTGTGGCGTGGCTGTGACTGCGTATTACAATGACTGCTTTTTCTGTGTCGGTTAGGTTGTGTTGTGCCGGAGTTAAGAGTTGTTTAAGAGGTTGTCGGCAGGCTGGGAAGGCGGGACAATTAATTAGATAGTGGACGGGGTCGAAGTTTTGATTGCAATGTAAGCAGAGTGCTTTATTATTTGGGCCGACAAAGCTTTTTGTGTGCACCCAGCAGCGAAGGCGGCGTATGTGTACGTCTGCTATTCTGTTATTTATGATGTGAATGCCGGGAACAATGGTTTTATTGTACCACGTAGTTAATTCGGCTGTGTCTTGATTTGGTGTTATTTGTTTGTGAAGATATTCTGTTATTATGTGTTTGTAGGCACCTGGTGTCTGTTCTGCGTGATACTTGCGGCCAGACATCAGTTATCTTATCGTATCGGTACTTAATTGATAACTCTAAAGATAATTTGTTTCTAATTGACTTAGTATTAACTTTTCATATCGGTGCATGCCCACTTATATAAATCTAACCATATCTCGTTTGGATTTCATGTCACCGTTTTATCGTTTATTAATTATTCCCAGCAATCTGACACTATCTTTATAAGTCGTTGTTTTTCCATCAATGTCAAATTTATTAGTTATTTCTAAATAATCTAATGCCTGCCGCTTGCTGTATCACGCTGCGTGATTTTCCGGGAACTGTGTTTACGCCTACCTATCAACGGGTCACTAAACACTAACAGCTTGGTTATAGCTGAGGTTTACAAACCGGGCAAATTGATATACTTTACAACAGGTAGTATATCCCCGGCATAATATTTGTCTAGTTTATTGCATCATAAAGTTACAGACCTTACGAAAAATATCAACCGATATATATATATATATATATATATATATATATATATATATATATATATATATATGACTATTTGTCTAGTTTATTGCATCATAAAGTTACAGACCCTTAGAAATATATATCAACCGATATATATATATATATATATATATATATATATATATAATATATATATATATATATATATATATATATATATATATATATATTTATATACGTCTATTTATATACACGTTATGTTAACAGCCTTAAAAGTGGATCCGTGAATATGTCGCACAAATCAGATATTGACCATGGTATTTTCTGGAGATGTCTCCATCCATTAGTATATCTGCCTGACAATAATGATTTAGATTAGATGGATCTTATTGATCTTGTTCCATTGATCTTTTATTGTACAGACGAAGCCATATTATGGTGCAAGATTAGGTCGAAATGTGTGCTCAATACTAGGCCACGATGGAGATGATTCGTGTTTTACGGCCACTTTTGTGCGCATGGTAGGCTCAATGGGCTGAACATTGGCCCATGAAAGTTAAAATTTGAAAAGGTGCATCGGATGCAATGGACTGGTGTCAATTTTCGCATACTTAGCAAGTTATTGCTGGAATGGTCAAAGCGACATAGAGATTGTAAGCACCTGTCATATAGTTTTAAAGTATCCATGCTCGCATAATGTTACATTTAAGTCATCGTATTAATGTATGCCAGGGAATAAAGGCCAGCATAGTCTACGTAAAATATTCACTTGGGTAGTGTCATACCACATCGGATGAACATGCACCTTCTTCTTAGAATTGATAAATTATCACATGGGATGTATGACAGAAGAGATGCCGCGTACAGAAAGCAAGTTAAGAAGATGTATCATAAGCCATATCTATGTAATCAGTAAAAGACGGAAGTGGAGTGGCGCACATGGCAACAACTGAAGGTTCATACACGAACGTAATAAATGCAAACGATCTCATCCACAGCACCAATACCAAAGAGATGAGATCGCTCGCATCAATCCAAAACTGTTTGCCATTAACAGCGAAGTGATGATGATGATTGGTGTTTTATGGCCATTTTTGTGCACATGGTAGGCTAAATGGGCCGAGCGACCTCCAAATGTAATGAAGTGAAATGAAAGATGAAGCACCCTTCAGATATTCCCACCCCAAGATTCGAACTCAGGTGGTAGTGATCTGTGATCCAACGCACTACCAATTAAACCACGGAGGACCTATGTAATTAAACAGTAGGGAGTGGCTATTCACCCAGACACGTGTGAATTAGAACTATCTATTCATCTGGCGAATGGCCACGTGACTCATCGGATACAGATAATTTTATTCTGTTTATCTGGTAGCGAATAGTCAAGTGACTTAACGGCAAGAGAGAACGCTATGTTCCTAACATGTTTTTTGTGTGCTAAGAGTAGAGAGGAGGACAAGGCATCATCGATGTGACATTTCCGATTCCCAAAATAGTCGAACATATTGAGCGTCTTCGTGGCATAATTGATCACGTGGTTGGTGACATATTCCACGGCATGTAGGTTCAAATGTAGACCGAGCTATAGCTGAATGGTTTTTTTCCTCGTTGCCTTGATACTACTACTACTACCACAACTGCTACTACTACTACTACTACTACTACTACTACTACTACTACTACTAATAATAATAATAATAATAATAATGTATATTGAATGAAACGGCCTTACTAATAGGAGTCATCCAAATGCACTGTATAAACAATATCTAATATAATAATATGTTTCCAAAAACCCTATAAGAGAATTAATAGATAACTATTATTTATCTGTTGAAAGCAACATTGAACATTGATGATGATTGATGTTTTACGGCCACTTTTGTGCACACGGTAGACTTAATGAGCTGAGCGTCCTCCAAAGATAATGAGGCGAAGTCAGAGATGAAGCACTTCATATATGCCCATGCAGAGATTCAAACTCAGGTGGTAGTGATCTGCGTTCCATCGCGCTATCAGTTATGGCGCGAAGGCGCCGAGTTGAAAAGAGGTAAATTGTATATTTAATAAAGCTGCCTTATGGCAGGAGCTTTTCAAAGGCGCTTTACAAATATGTAATATAATAATGCCCCAAATAATATATGTCTGTAAAAACCCTATAAGCGATTTAAAAGACAATTATTATTTATCTGTGAAAGTAACCTTGAACAGGTGTGTTAATTAACAATCAAAGGTTACCAGATACATTTATGGTAGTATAAGCACCACATTATATTATTCTCTATGCGTGAATGATTAGATCAGTGACTGAATTTATTGTATAATCCGAAACTCTACATGTGTGTGTCTAAGTGCAAATGTTTAATTTGAGAGTTTTAAATTTTATAACTGTTAGTTAATTCTCTCACAGAGCATGAAGGGTGTGATGTTTAAATAAGTATATATACTGCATCTAGACTGTGGACCCACTTCGGACCGAATATATAGAAATATCCGACTTCTGAAATTACGAGCTAAACATGCAGGAAAGAAAACTTCGCAAACACACTCACATACACACAAATACATATACACGCATGCACGCAGGCATGCATACGCGCGCACGAGCGCACACACACAAACACATAAACCTAAATACAAACATAATACACACACACACACACAAACACATAAACCTAAATACAAACAACAACACACACAAACACACGCACGCACGCAGACACACACACACACACACACACACACACACAGGGGAAATACATTTTCCTTCAAGTTGGTAAGAACAATGTTAACTGAATTTCTCTGACTGCCGTAGAAATAGCAGTCATAAAACAACTAGGGGCACCATTTGTCGAATGCTACCTTTATTTGCCATTTGGTCAAGTAGTCATTATGTACATCTACTTGTCCTGTGGTCTGAGGGCGGGTGAGCGAGGTATTAATCAGTACCTGTTTTCCGTGCTTTATCAAAATTAAAAAGGTGAACGTTCCCCACATACCTATCCCCACAAGTATACCGTGTGTACTAGGAATAAGCGTATTCAAATATATATGCTCAATATGTTACTGTAATAACTAAATAACTCTGATGATCCTCTATTTTGGAACAAAGAACCTTTCAAATTCTACACCTTCGTATACTCTTTCATCTCTACCAGGTTGGAATTATGAAACCCCTCATGTGATCCAGATCATGTGATACCTCCGGAAGCCGACTGAACCCGTCGGTGTTTCATTGGCCCATTGTTATTTCACTAATCTCGCCATTGTAGCTTGGATCCCTGAAGAATAGCCTCGGATATTTGGATTCCGGTCTCCGCAAGAATAGCCACTTCCTAAACGAAAAAACTGTCTAATCTAAATTTGCGTGCATTGATGTGGAAGCTGGTAGGAGATATTGACAGAAGATTTATATTATATGACATTAAAAATGCTTTCATCATTGTGGATAATAAAAAAATCTCTCATTACACTAGTGGGTATGAATAAGCACAGTAGGTGTTGTATTGTCAGTAATAGATACAAGGAAATATTCAAAGGATAATATGTACCCGTCTCATCAGGAAAGGAAAAACCAGATGGATTAGTTGAGGTATTGACTGATTCCTTACATCCCATCTTCTACCACCGGAATTACTGATCAATAGAGGAGGCTATAAAATATCAAGGTGTGAAAGATGCTCTCGATGTAATTACAGCTGTGATATACTGTTGTAAGATTGACTTCAAATCGGGATATTAATCAGTAGGTATAAGGTCATCCCAGTATAACATGACCGGTATTAAGTGGAATTCTGATGACGATGATTATGATTGATGTTTTACGCCCAATTTTGTGCACATGATAGGCTAAATGGGCTGAACAACCTTCAAAGGTAATGAAGCGAAGTCAAAGCTGAAACACCCATCAGATCTGTCCACGCCTAGATTCGAACTCATGTGGTTGTGATATGTGGTCCAACGCGCTAACAGTTATACCACGGAGGCGCCGTTGAAGGTGATAACTATTTAAAATATAAGGTGGACATAAGGCTGATGGTGGGATAAGGAAAGGCGCCCTCTATATCCTATCAATTATCCCAGGAACTGTGAAACAATTGAATCTTTGGAATACTTTCGCCTCCGTGGTCTAACGTGGATTCTGTAGTCTAACCATTTCCCTAAATCATACTCTTTATTCTCTGCTAATTAGTTTTGAGAACGTTTGACATACAAATATGTTGTTCTGTTAAATTCCACAACGGAACCAATATGCAATCATTATCAATTAAATTTATATATATATTTACTAAAGAGAGTTATCGGTATTAATGTATGTTTTTGGATTCACATACAAAATCTTTGGTTTATCATATAAGGTTTTTAGAAGAAGTGTCTATTCTTGGTATTCTTTTTCTAATTTTCTATTATTCTAATATGGTGTAACACAGGGTATAAGTTGTGATTCTCTTGGTTTTGTTTATATATATATATATATATATATATATATATATATATATATATATATATATATATATTTATAAAGCATAATTATGTTGGAAATTAAGTAAAATAACCCTGCATACAAAACCATAGAATGCTTAAGTATATAATTAATATATATATATATATATATATATATATATATATATATATACAAAAGCATACAAATATAAGAATTACCTTAAGGAGTAAACCTGAGTCATTGCTAGAAACACAGAGTTATCAATTTTATCATTACATGTTTTACTTCTGAGTGATTAATATTTCAAAAGGTATTGAAGAAATACAATTTTATTCCGGAAATCTAAGGGTTCTCTTATCATGCTTAGGCTTTAACATATTTACCTTATTAGCTTATATTATTGTCTGATGTTAAATAACAGCAACATCATTTTGACCGTGATTTTCATCAACAATGCTTTTGTTCAAGAAGTAAAATACCGTATTGAGCCAAAACAACTGATCAGTGGTTATATAGTTTTGTAAGATGGTTTGGAGATAATAATTGTCAAACAAATGGTGTCATGTCTAACTAATATAACTTATTAGCCTGATTGTGAGGGATAACCTTTCAAGATCTCCATAAAGAGTACGCGAATAATTTGTTTTTGGAACACCCAGCAATACTGGTCTGAAAACTATTCAGACTTGTATTATCATGGCAGTATGATTGTTCTTGTTCAGTATTGATCGTTGGCAGTACCAAAAAAGAATGGACGGCAATTTTGGTAAGAGTTACGAAATATTAAATATTGATATTTATCATTAATATCCTTATTGAACACAATATATATTGGTAGAACAAATTGCACACGTATTTCTACTACATTAAATGTAATACAAAAGTTATTTTCGTATTTTCTCTGTGCATTTCGTAAATTGCTCACACAATTTTTGATTAATTATATGACTGTGCTAACTATGTATTCTTCATATTTGATATCATGCGAGTGAAATGTTGACCCAGATGACAATGGCGCTCATCTTGAAGGTCATCCGTCATACGGGAACATGATTCAACCTTCTTCTGTGAGATTCGTTTGTGTATAAAGCTGTCATTTGAATGGTGAACCGATTTGGATTGATGAAATATTAGTCTGAGGCATTATGCAGGATTGAAATATTAATTTGTAAATGGGAATATCTAGACTGGCTAAATATCAATGGATAGGCAACATAGTCTGAATATTATTATATATAAGTATAATTCATTATAATAATAAAAGAATAAACCGTATTTTCAGCAACTACCACCTGAATTCGAATCTCGGCGCGGGCATATCTGAAGGGCGTTTCATCTCTGACTTCGCTTCATTATCTTTGTAGGTTGGTGGGCCCATTTAGCCTACTATGAGCACAAACGTTTCCCATGCACCGTTTCTTTTATCAACTGATAAAATACTAGCCCTACATATGAAGTGAAATACTTATTTAGACAATGACCCTTAAATAATCAGACGGTGTGAATATTATTAAACATAAAATTGGTAAAATTTCAATTCCACATATATACATTATATTGTATAAATCCGATACGAAACAGATAAGGAAGATATTGATAATAATGGATTTCATCTTTAGATTAAATTAATAATGGACAATATGCGATGACAACATAACTATAATATAGTCTTTTAGATATGATATTTGTGAAGCCATGAAATATGAAATAGCAGTAGTTAATACAAATATGAGAAAAAAATTAAAGAAATACCCCTTTCCGTTCACTTATCAAAAAGACCTAATTAATGAGTGTCCCATGGAATTTAAAACATATACACCAGATGTTGGGCAAACATGTATTATCTATCGTCTAAACAAAATATATAGTATACATGTAATATATATGATAAAATGACATAAATGAAAGAAGCTTTAATAACAACATTATGACTTTTATCCCAGAGCCCTTGGGAAATAAGTAGGCAGTAGTAGGTAGAGTGAGGAATACTCTTCATTCCGAGTCCATTTTTTATTAGCATGGGACAGTGTCCCACAGCTGTGGATATTATTGTCCTCTTTTCGTTGATGTCTGGTGTCAGATATCTGTATATAGAGTCATCTTCCAGTCACTTATTTGTTTAATGACTTACACTGGCACTCCTGGCAAGAACATCCGTATTGCCCCACCATGTTGGAGACTATGTGTACGATACCTGTCAGCCGGGAGACCTGCCCGAGTTGTAGTTGGTGACGAACATATTCTTGAGAAGGTGAGATCTGTCGACCTGCTTGGATGAAGGTAAATAAGGAGGCTTCTAGACGAGCAGGAACTGCTGCCTTGGTGAACTTTAGAATGGCTGTACTTGCACCATTCTGTTCCTACTTTATACCATCTTAGAGGCTGATATGTTGATGAACCCTCCATATTTTGAGAGGAAATGTTCAGACCTTTTGACACAATTTGTACGTTGACTGGCATTGACAGTCACATTACTAATTCGGAACAATCCAAGAAACAACTCTCCACTATTGTCCAGAGTTGTATATCTTTGATATTTCTGGTATCCAATATTTCTTGAAATGTTTGTAAATCTGTCAAACCGAATGACAATTTGACATTTTTGTGAATCATCATTCTCACGTTTGACACCAGCAAATTGTTCTTGAGTGGGTTAGCGTATCCAAGTTCTAGGTATAAAATACGTAATATATCCGGGTACTTCTGAATGATGGAAAATGATTTTTGTCATGCTCAGATATGTTTAATATTATTGAGGGCATATAGTCCACCATATATTTTTGATCTACAACTATCTATATGCTCATGCCAGTTTAGGTTTTCATCTATTAGTAGTCCCAGAAATTTGACACATTTAACTCGATTAATAATTGTATTATCTAATTTTAATGCAGGTGTTTCCGACTTAACATTCTTATTTTTTAGAAGAGTACATGATGTGTTTTGATTATATATTAAAAATAATTGATTCACCTTAAACCACTCAGCTAATGATGCAGTATCTTGATTAACGAGTGTATATAATTCAGTAATATTTTTACCAGATACATAAATTGTTGTATCATTTGCAAATAGTATACTGGCGGTGCACCGGGGAGATCCTGGTAGATCATTTGAGTATAAAATGAAGATGAGTGGTCCCAATACGGATCCCTGGGGTACACCACAAGTTATTGGAAATAATTTTGAATCAATACATTTATAATAGACATATTGTTTTCTCTCTGTTAGATAGCTCCTGAACCACTCCAAGGCAACACCACGTATGCCGTAATGGCATAAGTTTTTACATAAAAGATTGTGATTTATTGTATCAAAGGCCTTAGAGAGGTCCATTGAACACAGAAAGAGTATAATTACTCGATTCTAATGCGAGTATCATAAGTAAATTTGGAAACTGCATTTATTGTGGAATGACCTTTACGGAAGCCATAATGGTTCTTGTTCATTAACGAGTTCATTGTCATGTAATTGTCCAAATGATTATGGACTATTTTTTCATATATTTTGGATATGCTAAGTAAAAGCGAAATTGGTCTATAATTTGTAAAACTTTGTTTATCTTTTGATTCATATATTGGTATTACTTTTGCAATTTTAAGTTTTGACGGGAAAACACCGGTTTCCATCGATTTATTTACAGCTATGCTAAGTGGTAACGAAATGACAAATTATATCTGTTTTAGTAATAGCATATTCACATTGTCATGTCCACAACTCGTTTTGAGTTTTAGAGAATTTATGGTGTTTATTATTTCTTTACTGTCAGTATGACGAAAATATAGAGATGTTGCTTTCTTACAGGTCGGCATGTAGGTTTGATAATTTGTGCTGGACGATGATATATTAGAAGCATATTTAGGTCCAATCTCAGATAAAATTATCTAAATTTGTCTGCAATGTAAGTGGGGTCGTTTTCAATTGTGTTATCTATTTTGAATGAATTTGATATTGATGTTTTGTAATTTGTTCTGTCGAGTATCGCATTTATTGTGCTACATGTTGAAATAAGTTACCATAATATATCTCCCTTTGCCTACGTTTGATTATGGTAAAGTTATTTCTGTAAGTTATATATTTAACATGTTCTCGTGATACGTTTTCTTTATCCAATTGCTTTTTATAAAGTTTATCTAAATCTTTTGATGAATGTAGGATTCCGGGGGTTATCCATGGTTCTCGCATTACATGTTTGGCAAGTATTTGGTTATGTTGAAACACGTTTCAGCATCACTTGAATTTACACTAGACCAATCTGTTTTTTATAAGGCCTCACCAATTTGTTGATACGTTTTGATATAAAATTTTCTATGCTCAAAGATTAAAGGCTCAGTTTTCACGGATTTATATTTTTCGGAAAACAAGAACACTGGTAAATGATCTAAAATATTATTTAATATTATTCCTGATGCCAATTTAATTTCTTTACTTGTTTTTATGTATATGTTATCAATAAGAGTGGCCGTGCTATGAGTTATTCTGGTTGGCTTTGTAATTGTAGGTAAGAAGCCTGCATTTAGGAAAAGGTCCATCAACTCAGAAACATGTGCTTGATTTTTATATTTGAGGTAATCGAACTTTTGATCGGTTCCCAACACAATGCCTTTTTGAATATGTTGGGAGTTTATTTAAAATCGTTTCATAGTAACTAATCGATAATATTTCCGTGGTATTAGGAACTCGGTATATTTCACCAAAGATACAATTTATAGTTTTTGAGTGAACCTCCACAAATATTGATTCAAATTTACCGTCGATATTAACAGAAATATCATCACGGATAATGTAATTTAAATCATCCCTGATGTACATAGCAACACCACCTCGTGAACCAGTCTGTCTATTTCTGCAGACTAATTTATAACCCGGGATTGTATAAAATAAATAGTTGTTATCAGTTAAGAATGTTTCACACAGCATTATGCAATGCATATTAATTTTTATATCGTGGAATCGAGAGATTATTTCTTTCAACTCTCTAAATTTGTTTGGCAAACTGCGAATATTAAAATGCATTGTATAATATTTGAAATTTTGTGTATTTTCCAGTACTGTTGTACTGATTTGTTCCATTTCATAGTAGTTACTATCAATGTGGAAAGTATCCAGAGGATTTTCTCCATCATTGTCATCATAATAGTTATTTAACAGACAGTTGAGGTTGTGATCATCATCTTCAATATTCAGTTTATCGTTTTTATTGAAATAACAAGATTAGGTTTATGCTCATTGCATTCCCTGTAATTCCATTTTTATGCTTAAATATTCAATAGCACACCTTGAACAGCAGACAAAGCGGTGAAACGTATAATAGACTAATTACACGTATAAAACAAAACATAATTAAAACATGCATAGTCAAATAGTATAATTATACAAGACAAAACATTAAATCAAGACTAAAACACAGTTTGGCCGTTCCATCAATTAATCACAAAGAAAGTAATTTATAGTTACCTGGTATGTTGGCAGTACAAACATAAACCATTTTAGCTGCTTCAGTGAAGCATAAAACTGCGTGTACGCCGCCAACATACAAGGGAGGTCAGATTTAAGTAGGAGTAGAAATTTTCAAACGTGCAACATGTTAAAACATATACATGCACACAAACAAACTAGTATACAATACACTGTAACGAAATAAACTTAATACAGTAATGGTATCCAGGTTAATTAACAGTTTCACTGTACCCCTTGGCATATACCTTTAGTAGCACATTTCGGTGGTTGGTCAACCAAAGCTTACCAGGGAATTATTATTTCAACGTCTTTTATTTACATTGTAAACTAAGATTCAATATAATATCTCTTATTATGTTCAAGAATTAATATTTTTGTTCGTGGATAACAGAGACATATGCGAAGATTTATGTATTTAGTGGCACTTACAGTTTGAAATTGGCGTTACTACATGCTTGCCTTGCGTGTTCAAACCGTGCTTTGCCAATATGATGATAATCTGGTCCATACAATCGAGTGACAATCCATATCCTATTCAAGATTTTGTCATCACGCATGGCTTTGAGTAGCTGAAGGCCGACACCGTCGTCACCATCCAAATCAAAATTCCAGAACCACTGAAACATCCCCTATGTTGGTTACATCAGCAGTATAGACAGTAAAGGTACTGCCTCCGTCGGTGATTTTATTCCCAATAGCAATGCTGAAATTGGGGATATTTTCATCAGCCGAGTCAACACGCGGTAAAGTAGGTGTCAGTAATTTAGACTGTAGCCGTCCTTTACATACAATTTACCATTTGCTTTATTGGCAGGATTTTGCCGTTTCTGATTGAACTCGGATAGCGCATATTGGTTACGCTCCCTGATTTCGGCAGGCACTTGGCGATTGATGTATTGTTTGGTCTCTCTTAGTCTATTTGAATGTCGTAGAACCATGTGCAGTTCATCGGCAACAGGGAACGTCGCGATAATTTGTCTGCTTGTTCCAGTTCTACGGATCCCTAAACGATGGGCTACAGGGATATATACGTCATTAGCATGTGGAATGCTAAGGACACTACCGAGAAAGTGTGTTATTATTAGTACATAATTTTCTCCTTCAGCCTTAGTACCAAAATCGCTCGATTTAGGGTCAAAGCTAAAAATAATATTGTTTCTCATTGAACATGTCTCCAAGTCAAGAATACGGCTCTGCAGATGCCTATTTAGATTGACAGTTCTGATCAGTCGATCTTCTAAAAGTTCGACTCTCTGTTCAAGAGATGTTACATTTTTCTTCAAGTTCTCCATTCAAACGAATCATTGCACTAACCTTACTGTCCAGTTCTTTAATTTCACCTTTTGTGTCCTTTTTTACGGTATGTAGCAACATCCAAAGGCTTTCATGGATATCATCTGGTCTTTCCTCCGATGTTGTTTTATCTGCTTGTTTTCTTTCCCCTGTTTTCTTTGGCTTTCCCATATTGTTTACAGAGGAACACACGTACACTATACAAGTTGGTCACTTACACAGGTAACACGATATAGCGTACGCTTGTTGTGGTGGTTTGAGTTGATCATGAGTTTTTAGAAAGTTACAATATGGCCAATGCCTATGGTGAACTACCTAGCAATCTCTTCCGAAATATCGCACCTTTTGTTCACTTTGTCTATTAATTATGTTAATCGATTCGACATTCCTGACCTCACTGTGTTAATGATCCGATATGTTGTCGTATTGGGTGACTACTGCATGTTCCTCATGGTATGTTTCTACGATTTTAGCAGCAGCAGATTCAAAACACGTCCGTTCTAGCCAAAATCAACTCAACTTGTAAGGCTCTCACTTCTACATAATTTTGTGCTGTTGTTACTGCTGGATGAATTGAACAACTAGTTTCTTCCACCTGATCTTGTGTTTGTTGTCTAAAGGGCCGAAAGGCTTTATCAAGATCAGTCCTAGAGTTGTCATTGTCTCGCTGTGTACGATTCTACTGTTAGGTTTGTAAGCTGGACACAACATCATTGAGTAGAAGGAACTGAGCCGTGTTGATTGATTTCCCGAAGTCTTTCTTTATTTTTTCTCGTCAGGCGTATACTACTCTAATATAAACTAAAACGCTTAAATTTTAAAGCATCAAGAGTCTCATCTATCAATTCAAATTCTGTAATCCATTCTTGTAGAGAAAAGAGCTACCTGACTTGGAACAGCCATTTTGGATTCACGTGTGCATTCACCAGTACATTTCCAATGCAGTCTATAATATTCAAGAAATATCCACCAATTTACGGCACACAATATCTTTATATCTCCAACTAAATTCTATATGCTTACAGCAAATGTATTTTAACTTCCAAGTTGGCTTTTATTCTATTGCCAACACTGCATATAAATAAACAGCAAATGTCATATGAAAAAACTGATGTACAGTACAACGCCTCGTTGCGGCCACGCCTGAACGACGTTCAGTGCCTATGATGCGGCCAGATTCTATGGTCCCAAACATCAGCCCATTTAACGCAATGTTAATTCTGTTGCTAATAGCTCTAATGCGTAATATGGCCAACACTTGGAAGTTCCAAATGCCAATCGTGGCCCTCAGTAACGGCCAATCAGCATATAAAACCGATCACCAGCGGCCAACCTCAATTTTACCTGACCGCAGCAAGTCACACGTTTTGATAAGTAGTTCGAAGAGACATCGGGAAAATGCGCAAACTGTTGAATTAGATAAGTTGCTTTTGATTATCAGTGTGCCTCACCATGACTTTACATGTGTTTCTGACAGTTTTACCTAACAGTTAAAATACATTGTTTGTGTTCATTGACTGTTGTTTAATTACATGCGTAGACACAGAAACTTGCCGCTCACTTTCTGCATAAATGCTACCACAATTTATCAAATGGGATCATATAATTTTAGATATTTAGTGGACACTCAA
Organism: Paralvinella palmiformis; assembly: GCA_025642065.1. Taxonomy (NCBI): domain Eukaryota; kingdom Metazoa; phylum Annelida; class Polychaeta; order Terebellida; family Alvinellidae; genus Paralvinella; species Paralvinella palmiformis. The sequence continues at coordinate 49,864 of JAODUP010000726.1, forward strand.
TAAAATCATAAATACCAAATCTTTGAAAATGGCTACAAAAAAACAACGAAATGAACTTTCACTCAAATAAAAAGAGACCTGTTGAAAATTAGTGATGGTAAAAGCAGCAGGCAACTTACCGAAGCGTATGGTGTTGGTCGTACTCAGGTACAAAATATTCTGAAAAGAATGCATGAAATTATGGACGCATTTGAGGATAACGGTAGCTCAAGTCGTAAACGATAATACTGACATAACCACTATCACCTAATTTTTCAAAAATATTTCAATAATGTTACGAATTTGTATACATGTATCACAATGCGATGCACTTGCATAATATTATTGTTATTTTTACTATGTTTCCGTGAATAACATTTGATTATAACATGTGCTAGACCTACTGTTTATTCCGGCATGGCTCAAATTTCATTAGCAAACTTCTCAATGAAGCAAATTTGGGTTGTCTTGTATTGCAGCCAATCCTCAATTACGGCCACAAATCACTGGTCCCAATCTTGACCGTAATACAGGCGTTGTACTCTGTATGGAATAGGGTATAATCTGATTTATTGTCTATATCATTATAACCACCAAGGATATTTACAGAATTCCCACTACCGTTTTCTCCGTACATAGCGAAATATCATGAATCAGTCATATTTTCTGGAGGACGCTAATATCTTGCCCTATTGGCAGCAGTAAACACTTCAACTTGCCGATTCTCAACCAGAGAGCCAAACAATGCCTGAGTGTATCGGCTTTGTTTGTTTCAGCTGAAGAACTGTTCATTGTATAGTTCATAAGATATGGTGGAATGGTGTATCTCAATCAATATGACAATATAACGGTCCTAGCTAAACGTTAAAAGGGAATATTTTAAGGGTCACCTAAATTGGTGTTTCTTTTCCATGAGCGATGATAACATATCTTACATATGTTTGGTATTCAAATTAATATGTTTGATAAATGCTAATATATCTAGATACATTAAAAAGGTTATTGTAATGTATCTTGAACCATTCTAAATTTATGCGTCCAAATACATAACTGCACCTCAGTAATTTTCAGTGTAATTCATTCTATTTCATTGGACTTACATTGTATCTTATCCGTGTATGACTGGGTATGGAATTTATCCTCAAATATGTACTATCTTCAAGAGAAATAAGCAACAGAAACGTCTTTTTGTACTAATGTATATGAATAACTGCTATGAAATATAAAATTAATTATAATAATTCTATATAATGTGGTTGAGAAAGTGGGGAGATCGTCATTCCCCTATAATATATGTTTTTACTCCAATTAGATTCTCCAAATAAAATTACTTTTGTGGAAGATCATTAAAATCACCAATACAATAAAACGTAGAGGGAGGAGATAGTTGAATACGAGTGATAGAATATATCATTTAAGTGAAATATCAAAAGGCAGAGACAGGGACTTCCATGGAATGATATATTATGGATAGAACTATGATCTATGATCTATTTTCGGATATAACTATAATCCAATTATTCGACGAAGTTAGAAATACATTGTATACTTATACTTATACTTATACTAAGTATGGTATTCAATTACGTATAGGACTTTAAAATATTATTCGACTGAGTAAAATATTTCTCAAGATGCTATTATTTCTTCCTTGTTTATAGCAATAAAAGCATAAACCTTTACAGTATTTATTGTTAGCAAGTGCGTGAGCAAGTGAGTGAACGAATCAATGTGTGAATGAGTAAATGAGTAAATGAAACACTGAGTCAATGAATCAACAGTAAGTTAGAAAAGATACCCAAATGACAACTCCTTAAGGGACGATATGTTGAAATAATGAACAGACACAGCACAGCTATCGCTCGGAATCGAACCCGGGGCTTTAAGGTCTGGCGAACAACATAATATGAGCTATGTTATCGGAGTCTCATCAGGCAAAAGGGGCAAAGCACTAACGATTCTGTTTAAATGAACGAAGTATTATAATACAGTATCTGCCAGAATGATACAGTTATTTTATATTAAAATTTCTAATTTGGTGAGTGAGTACTTTGTTTGCTAAGGCGTTATATGACATTTCATACAAATGTCCTGCATCGATATGATTCTGACAAAGGAAATCAAAACTTTGAATTCTCACCGAGAACTGGAGCTTGAATTGCTCTAAGGCGCTTTACATTTGAAACACAATTAAAACATGTTCTTAGCTCATATAACACAAACACGTTTTAGACACAAATACATTGGTTTATAATAATAATAATAATAATTACAAAACTTCTATAGCGCCAATACCCTTGAAAAGAATTGAGCTTAGTGACGAACCTAGTACAGAGGTTGGGCAAACTCATAGTCCAGGTACGATGCAGAGTTCATCAACAATGATCAGATTGAAAGGAAACTTAAGCAGGATAAGAACGTCTGAAAAGGTGAGTTCTCAAATGATGGCGGAAAGAAGCTATGCTATTTGATGACTTAACATGTTATGAGAGTGAATTCCAAAGACTAGGGACAGCAATAAAAAACAGCATGAATTTTAACCATGGCAACAGACAACAAGTGAAAACCAGATGAACGGAGTTCTCTGGGCTTAGGTGCTAGAGAAAGCATGGAAAATAGATATGAAGATTCTCCAGAAGAAAAGGTTTGATAGTCAATAGTACAGATAATGAAAATAATGTCAGATTGAACAGGGAGCCAGTGAAGAGATTTCAGAAGTGGGAAGGAATGGGAAAAACAAGGAGACCGTGTGACAACCCTAGCTAAGCAGTTCTGAACACATTGAAGTTTTAGATGCAACGTCGTAGAAAAGAGAGTTGCAGTAATCTTGCCTACTAGTAATGAGTTCTGTGGTAATGGTTTTAACGACTGAAGGAGAAATATAGTACCGAATACGGCGAAAGTCACGAACATTATAGAAGCAGGGGTGACATGTCAGAGAAACCCGTTTTCTTAAATTCAAATATCAATCAGATGTAATACCAAGATTACGTACAGTGTCCGGTAGTATGATGCCATGAATAAGAATATGTTTTGTTGGCATTGAACCTAGGTTTATTGTTTGTTATTCAGCCAGATATATTACTGGGACAGTCATCTAGTTGTTTAAGGGAAATATCAGTGTCTGCTATAGAAATAGATATGTATAGTTGGGTGTCATCTGCATATAAATGATGGTCTAATTTGTGGCTTTGAATAAGTGAGGTTAGTCATGTGGCATACGGAGTAAATAGTAGTAGTGCAAGAACATTTTCTAAATTTTATTGATTGAAACCTATTTATTAAGACATAGCACATCCAAATAAGTGCTGTGCCTAATATGCCATACGAATTAGGGGGCGATCTAGAAGAACAGAATAATCAATAGTGTCAAAAGCTGCAGATAAATCTAAAAGTCCACGTTTAGTGCTATCTCGATATGGACTTTTGAGATGTTGATGATGATTGATGTTTTACGGCCACTTTTGTGCACAAGGTAGGCTAAATGGGCCTATCGACTTCCAAAGGTAATGAGACGAAGTGAAAGACGAAAAAACCTTCAGATATGCCCAAGCCGGGATTCGAACACGGGTGGTAGTGATATGTGGTCCAACACGCTACCGCTAGAGCACGGAGGCTCAAGTCTCTGCGAGGGCGATAATATCCGTTTTATCCGATAATGCCAAGTCTGTGATACTGGCTGATTTATTATGGGCGGACCTAACGTTGTTCGTAGCGAAGCGGATATTTTGCAAGCTAGGAGGGCCTGGATTAATATGAATGTCACTTGCAAGTTGTATACAAATAGTAAGAAAAATATTACGAGATTTAGTTATATGTATAAGACTAAGGAGGTGGGAAAGTTAACGCTCTACAGGAAATATTAGACTTTAACTTACATACAGTTTCCCAGATGGGATCAGACATAATAGGCTAAGATATCATTTTTTATGTATGACGAGTTTCACATCAACATAAGGTAATGATACATTTCTGTGTGTAATGATAAAGGATTTGTGGAGGGTTAGGGAAAGTGACAAATTGCATGCAATGTGGATACAAATGATAAAAATGAACAAATATTGGAAAGTAAATCTCCTGGGAAGGTAAGAGGGGCAACATGCCATGCTTCAGTGTGAAAACAACTAGAGCTCTGCTGGAACCAGAAAACCAACTAGGAAAACAACTGGAAAAACCATCGTAAAAACAACTCGAAGAAAAAGCAGGAAACCGTTTGGCCGATTCTATTTTGTACAATACATCATACAGTAGTCTAATTCACAATCAAATTATATGCCAACACAATTGCACTCAGCCAAAAGTTTGAATAATTTCATGGATGGCCAATACAATTCGAATAATCTGTTCATCACATTTTACATTATTTTGGTCAAATTATTATTAACATAGCGAAATTTATAAAAGACATATTCCTCAAAATAACAAAAGTGCATAATATGTTCATAGCTGTAAACGTATGAATAATATATATAATAACAGACTCCAGTCCAAAATAAATATATTAACCACCACACTTATCCTGTAACTGTAGTTGTCTAGGTCTATGCAAAAGAGTGCAAGCATCTTTTGAAACACGGTGCCAATGTCGTCTAAGGATTCCAATCGCTTCTTGAAAAGCAGTTCTTGTACATACATTCTTTGCTGCCCAGTCCTTTCCAATATCAAGCTCTTCACCATCATCATCTTACAAATTCTCAGATCCATAACTATATATCACACTGAATTGTTTGATTCCTGATCATCTGTATCACCACTGTCTTTATTAGAAACCTGTGTACTGCTGTCATCTCTATCATCCATATTACAAGATGAGTCAGTTTCACCTCTCTCGTGTACACTAGGAGCAAAATTAAACACAATCTTGAAACACAAACTAATGTGAAAACAAGTTATATCTGAAATGTTCTCATTCGCTAAACACAGAATATTTATTTTCTGGTCTAAACAAATCCAGCCCGTCCTTGGAAGTCAAATGGTCCCTCGCTAACAATAACATTAACAACATGTCAATTACAGTACCTAGCAACGCATAGACACGCATGCTGAATGATTGAAGTCCGCTAACTCGATCGATCAATATTCAACAATAGAAATGATATTTAAAGAAACTAAACGCAGCATCATGTTTCATGACAATTGATATTACTAAATACACAAGTTTGGTACAACTTATTTACATACATACCAGAAAAAAAGATGCGTTAAGTGTCCTAGAATTTTCGAAACAAATGGCCGCGCTATATTCAAATCACTATATATATATATATATATATATATATATTGTGTGTGTGTGTGTGTGTGTGTGTGTGTGTGTGTCAGTGGTTCAAATGAGCTAAGTATAACGTGACGTCAGAATCTGGGGATTGTGGGATAAATATAGCTAGGCCGCTTGATAGCTGTAGCTAGAGTTGTGGCTTGGTTTTGGAGTGTAATCACCTGATCACAATTTATTTGAACAAATGTATATCAATTAGGTGCGAAGTTCCACCAGATAGCCCCATAACAGATATACACACAATAACGACTTCTCAAATGATAATCTTAAAATAGTAAATTATATATGATGGAAAATACAACATTGATCCAACATGGCAATACTGATGTTAATCCAACACGATACAATATAGCCCAGCTACATCGGCTATGCATTGGGTTCGCGTTGTGCGACGTCGTGATGTAATATCGACCTATTCCCAACATTGAGCCAACATAGGGTGCCTGCTGGGTACATAAAGGATTCACCTGCTTGTCATTAGAATAGGATCCAGAATAAACCCTAGATTTCCTACAGACATGGAATAACTTATATAACTGGATCCTACCATAATGCAAATATTCTCAGTTTTCTTCATGTGTTTCTTGGATGAGAAAACAATGAATTAGGTCTTATCTTAATTGAGTTTCAGCATATTACTGTTCATATAAATGCTTATATCTTCAATACAAACTTCATTAGACCAATCCAATAGACCGGCTAAATTTCACACTACGGTCTCGGGTTGAAGTCTAACAATCACTATGTTGCATGGCGATTTACGCGTGTAGTCGCCGATAAATGTCTCACTGAAAAGCTGTATTGACTGTTTTATTTTCTGAATCAGCCGTTCCTGCAATATTTACTACGTGTAAACGTCAAGGGTGTTGTTAATACTCTAATGTAATAAAATAAGTATTTAGTAATATACAGCTGATACATATATGATTGGTTCCCAGGTACAAATAAAAATAATATTTCCAAAACTTGCAACTTGAGCTTTACATCTACATTACAGATTACAAATTTTAAATTAAAATCACTTTACATTCATCTAGAAGTTTTAATTTTAAAATCATTTATTTAATCCATGGACACCTATGCTAACAAATCCCATGCTAGTCAATACGAAAAAAGAAGGTTTAGCAGTGTCATTCATCTGGAAATATCGGTCCATTCAATCATTGGGTTATATCCTGATAACTATTATGTTAAATCCTTTGGAATGACACAATCGTTAAGTTGAAATACTAGTTACTTTCTGTATATGATCTTTCTTCGTATGGAATCGGGCTTGTCTGTATTAATAACGAACTGTACAGCCAGATGATCAACGAATGGTTTACTTTTGTTTCTCCTGAGACATGGGTCACATACGCAAGGAGCTTCGGTTATGGTGGAGCTCGATTATCTAGAAATGACCTCATCTAGTTGGTGACCTCCTTTCTGAGATACACCATTTAAATGTAGAATAAATCATGTGAAGCCAATATACTGCACAACGTACGAGATTGAACATCGGACTTATTTGCCACACGGAAAGTCAAGTCACAAGTCATTATGACATCTTATAGGATAATGACCGTGTTATTTAAGTATATAGATCATTCATTAACGAATAATGAGTTTCTAAAGCCATTTTGTCTAGAAGGAAGGGGACGATATATAATATGAAATTTAACCGTAACGTATCTTTTTTACGGTAGGGACAATGTTATCAAAATGTGTGTATATCTCTGTAGTCAATGATTTAGTCCCAGCGACATCTAGAGTTTGCCAATACTACCACTTTTACTAGGAATACGGCTAATACATCAATAACTTGCGATACAATATAATCCATTACAGGTATAGCTCTACTCCCCAAGGAATGATTAATCTGATAACATATCGATCAAGGGACCCCGACTTTCAAGCAATCAAGTCTATGACATACAGGCTATGAAAATTAATATTATTTGGAAAATCTCTAGCTTGCCTACGGCGAAGGCGCTCAATAATTTTAATATATTTAGAGACAAAACCGAAAGATGATGTATTAACAAATGAATTAATATGAACTAATGTCTTCACCGGCTCACTGACAGTTCTAGAAATAATATTCCTGGTATTTAAACCAGGTGTATTTGATAAGCACTTACCCTGTGGCTGGCAGCAGTTAACCTGACAAATTTATTGTGCCTAATTAACTTAATGTAGCCCTGGTTCTCCACATTTTTCAAGGGTTTCGAAGCAGAGGCTTTCTCATGACACTTGGTGGCCGTCTGTTTTCCACATTTGACTCCATACATGCATAATCAGTAGCAACTGCTGACTGCCCATAAACACTTTCTATCTTACAGAAAAATACTGATCTAATGCAGGATAAGTAAAGTCAAAATATCACACCAAGCCACAGATAAACGTTCTAGGAACGATGAATATATATTTTTAAATAATGGCGACACATAATTAGCATAATTATGATTACATAATTAGCCAATCAATCAAATGGGCACTTAATTTTAGTTTCTATTATTTCTAACAACACAACTGATGAATTTTGATAGCATTTAATTTATTATTTATTTTTTGATTTCCAGCTGCTTATCTGGTTCCTTTGATGTTCGTACCCAATTAACATAAATTAGCATAATTAGGCCCCTTCCACAACTTTTCTTCATCTCCATTTTCCAATTAGTGGTGGGTCTAGTCACTATTTGACTGGACTAGATTAAGTAGCGCATTGTTTTATTACGTGATTTCCCAGGAAATTGATTTTTCTATATAATCCCTATATCAATAGCGTGAACTTGATGTCTGTGCCAACGATGTACAGGATATAAATAAAATGTAGATTGGGGTTATAATGATTGAAATTGTCACCTATCATGAGCCTCGGATGTTAAGATCAATGGTAAAATGGACCAAAATAGCCATTTGGGCGATCAGGATTAGAAGATGATGTTCCATGTAAAGGGATTTTATAGTACTATTCTGCACGGACAGCGTCACAGCAAAATCTAACATCCGTAAAGGGATTTGTAAAGATCCCCGGCTATTAGACTGGGTCCCAGAAGTACGTATATTCTGTTTTATATAACTTTGAAATACAATTACATAAGAGCTCTGTTGTCACCAATGGTATCCTGATCCCAGTAGGTGGGGTATGTCAAAAGAATTAAAGGACGCGTAATAATGTTAACGACGAATAATACTAAAGAGATTCACAATCAGTTACACCAATACTATTATTTTATAAAACCACCTTGCTTGGATATGACAATCCACGGGTGTCTGTATATTGGAACGTATTATATAAAGTACTGACTTAACCGTATTTGAATGCATGTTTGAAAACACTGGTTATAACCATCTAGCAGAAAACGTTTCAGCCATCCGCAGCTGTCTCTTTTTATGAAACTCCATTGCATTGAGAAAGAAAGTAATCTGATTTTCATGGAATTTAAATTCTTACTGGAAGACATAGCCTGGAATATATCGGTTCACATATTGCATTACGACAACATTAATGCTAATAATGTAATAATAAAGATACTACTTCTACTACTTCTACTACTACTACAACTACTACTACTACTACTACTACTAATAATAATAATAATAATAATGTAGATATAAAGCTCCCTTTTAGCTGAAGACATTCAAAGTCGCCGTATCATCAAATTATATCACAATTTATAATAATAATAATAATAATAATAATAATGTATATTTAATAAAGCGCCCTTACTAGCAGGAGCCATTCAAAGGCGCTGTACAAATAATAATTTCAATATTTCAATAGATACAATACGTAAACCAATTGCAGGAGGAAGGAGCTTACAAAAATAATCTACAAATTAAATTACGTTTAGCAGCGGTGTATTTGTGTTATTACTGCTTTCTTATTATATTCTCTATGTACACCTCCTTTGCTTCCTTTTTCTTGTTCCTTTCTTCAAAAAGAAACTTATTTCTGATGATCCTCTGCACTATCATGTCAGATGTTAAGTCATTGCTGCTGTCAATGCGGTGAAATATTCCAATTTCTTTTGGTATTTCATATGGATCACTACCATCAACATCTGGTAGTATGGGGGTCATACCATGGCACACTGCATCAATTTTAAAATCGTTTATCATCTGCATGGTCACTGTGTATGGCGCACCAATGATCACCTCCGATACATACTTATTGGTTAGAACACTGAGTACCCTTTCATGAAGGTTCATGATTGGGTAGTTGGAGCCCTTGTATCTATTTACCACAGGATCTGAGTGGATTCCTACAATAAGGTAGTCACCATACTGTGAGGCCTTCTCAAGGAAATCCAAACGTCCGACATGGAAAAGATCAAAGGCACCAGCAACATAGACTATCTTATCATTAGGCTTTGGTTCATGACCTTCGGAAAACTGTGCAATACGTTTTGTGGTTGGCACAAACTGTTTAGTTCCTGTGTACGGGCTGCGACCATCTTGTGACAGTCCAACTTCCTTCGGGTCATTTTTGTTTGGCCCTTTTGTTTCATCACGTTCATGATGAGATTTAGTCACCAACAACATCCTGCCTACTAAGTCTGTAGTAGATATTCCTACAGTCCTTTTGCACTCTTTATATCTTTCTGTTTCCAGTGTCGTTACATATGGCGCATTCTCTACAACTTCATCAACCCATTTGATAGCTCTGACCATCTTGTAACGTTCTTCTTGACTAAACACCGGGGGCCCTTTGTGTTTCATAATTTCCTCATCAGAATGTACTCCTACAACCAAGTAATCACCCATCTGCTTAGCCTGTCTCAAGGCATTGGCATGACCAAAATGTACCATGTCAAAACATCCATCAACCCAGATCCTTATGGACTTCTTCCTCTTAGACGATTCACCATTCATCGTATCTTCATCACTATTACATCTTTTGCATGACATTTTCCTGAGTTATATTCTAGTTTCTCAGCTGCCTGTATTTATTCTTTGCGGGCCTACACAGGGTAATAAAGTTAGATACTGTCATATATCTAAAGGCTAAAGCAATTATTGGTCAGAGTGTCTCGAGCTGGGCATATGGCATTATTGTTAGTATCATTATTACTATTATTATTATTATTATTATTATTATTATTAGGCTAAAGTATCCCATTTATGGCCATAGAGTTTAGTGTTCGTATTAGAACACGGCCCACGCAATTAGTCGGGCGTCGTAATACGTAGGCGGCGTCGGTTTTGTAAGGATATCAATCTTCTTTATTATGGGTCGTCAGCTGAAGAATAATAGCTACCGTTATTATATTTTGCAATTCGAGTAAATAATTATTCGGTCATATCGCAGCTTGGACGCAAGATGTTGAACAAATGTAGAATTAAACGTACGATTATGTTATATCGATACCACCATGATAACGCTGTTAAAAATATACCGTACTATTATGCTGAAAAGCTACAATAGCCTATTTAGTCTGAGGCTCTCTAGTGTGGCTTCCAAGCTACACAACCTATGTTGTATTACTAACACTAAACATAAATGAATCGCAAATCTCACATAGGATAGAGATAAAAATTCAGATTATGTTCTAATATATATATATATATATATATATATATATATATATATATATATATATATATATATATATATTCATTAGGCATAATCTGAAATTTTGTCTCTATCCTTATATCTACCAAATTGATAATTACAGAATTGGCCGCAACGACAACAACAATTGAATTTGGCCATTCCCCACAACCTTATCAAATAATACAGCGATTTACTTGCTTCGTTTGCTTCAGTTGAAGAAGTTTTCAGTGAACTGTTTATAAGTACTGTGCATGTGACTCAAAATGACCACAAACGAGTCCTGGCTAGACACTATGAAAACATTAATATTTTAAAGCTAACTTATGTTGATACTGTATTCTTATTATGGATTTTCTCATATCTTATATATTTTTGGCAGGCATTCAAAGCCTTATATGCTATAACATTTAAGATACGTAGATGCAATTTAATATTTTTTCTTCTAAATGCATTACGAAATCATGTCGACACAATTACATTGTATCTTATCAAGGTCTAATTGGGTGTGGAATTGTTCGCATAGCATACTATATATACTTCAACGGTAGGAATATGTTTACAGGACCTAAGCGTTCACTCGAATGAATTACATAATTTTCCAACACGCTTTATCTAAAGACTTTTCCTTGTTTATACCAATAAAGGCAAACCCCTAAATTGTTTATATTTTTGCTGATATGCGGTTTGGAGTTTTCGAAATTCACTCATCTTTTAAATATAATAATTAAAATATTCTCCTATGCATCCAACTACCTTACAGATAAAATCTATGCAATTAATACATGCAAGAAACGAACACAGCAAGATTAACTGGTTATATAGGGAGGGACAGATATAACAGGAAGGGGTAGGTTATAAGAAACTGATCATTTCTGCCAAAGGAAAATTTCAATCCTTTTGGCAATTTCTGCCTCTCTGAGTCTTCTTGTGTTCTCACATGATTACGGATTTCAAATCTAATTGCCCACATGGCATTAATCATCGAAAGATATCCCTATTGATTCTGTTAGGACATGTATGTGTGTGTGTGTGTGTGTGTGTGTGTGTGTGTGTGTGTGTGTGTGTGTGTGTGTGTGTGTGTGTGTGTGTGTTTTAGGGTACATATAAAGAGGCAACAGGCACAGGGCATCAACTTATCTACATATCCTTCGAGACCTACCTTCATAAATCTAAATACAAATAAAACTATACATACATTTATCTAAAAATAAAATGTTCCATACCTCCACATATTGATAAATGTGTGCGTATACCTAAGCATGTGTCTAGTCTACTCATCAGCCTGTGGGAACCAGCTAATTCGCTTTTCGTACGCGACAAATATGTCACGCCCACAGGAAAGCGGCTACATGCAGGCTACGTACAAAAAGCGGAAGCACGTAAAAAACATACCATTTGATACCACAGCTCGCAACAAACAACACGTGCGTGTGGTTCAATGGTGACTTGCTACATACATATCATAAACTATTTTGACACCACAGTTAACATTCAACAGTAATTTTCTGTGGTCCAAAAGAAACCTGTATATAAAACTGTATGTATGTATGTATGTATGTGTGTGTGTATGTAAGTATGTATGTGTGTGTATGTGTCTGTGTCTGTGTATGCATGTGTGTGTGTGTGTGTGTTTGTGTGTATGCGCGTGCTCGTGTGTGTGCGTGTGTGAAGAAGGCAGGCTTTACATAAATCGTAGAGCAATTTCATAAATAATAGACCAATCAAGAACGGACTGATAGCATGACAACGTGACAGATCAACTGAGCCAACAACCGATCAATGACAACAGTAAAGAATTATTATTTGGTTTGATGTAGTATTTAAATAAATCCAGAGTCCCTTTTTACAAGAATATTATCGTGCAAACAGAACAATTGAAAAACTGAAGAAGGACTGTTCATCTATTTTTGTAATTGCGTATTCATTTCTATTGAAATGAATTAATTTTTGTGTTGTTTTCATGCCTGGAATGTGTCATTTAGCAGAAGCGCCTCAGTGTGTGGACTTGTATGGCTTCAGCAGGTAATTAATTAATGGTTTTAATGAGACAACGGTTGTCTGAAACCGAACTTTGCTACGTGTTTGTGCGTTCGTGTTGTTTGTTCATTTTTAAAATAATAATAATAATAAATTCTCTTTGTGCATTGTTGTGTGGCTTTATGGTACGGTAAAAAATAAACAAGACTCAGATTGCAGTAGTATCACTGGTATATACTTTTGGTCAGGATCGCGAGCGAGAGAGAGGGGGGAGAGAGGGAGAAAGAGAGAGAGAGAGAGAGAGAGAGAGAGAGACAGAGAGGATTGAGAGAGGGATAAGAAGACGGAGAGAAAGAGAGGAAGAGAGGGAAAGGGAGAGGTGGAGAGGGAGACAGGAGGAGAGAGGGAGAGAGAGGGCGAGAGAAAGAGAGATATAAGGAGAGGGAGAGATGGAAAGCGTGAGAGAGGGAGACATAGAGAGAGGGATATATATATATATATATATATATAAAACAATGCATTATTCCACTCGATAAATTACAAAGGCTTGGACTAAAGTCTTGCATGTCTCCTCATTTAAGTAATTACGACTAAGCTCAATGTTTATTATTTGATTATAAGAGGACTTACATAAACAACTCACCTGCTTCTTCTTAGAATGATATTTAATATAAGTCCTAAATGTCCAACTGACATGAAAGAATATATGTCAATGGATCCTACCTTAATGCGAAGATACTCAGTTTTCTTCACATCCTATTTGGATAATATACTCATGTTAATGACTATGTATTGTTTTATATCAGGTTGAACTTGGGAGTCCAATTGTTTCATCAACAAGCTCCTGAGACACGGATAGTCTTGCAACAAGAGATGGCCAAGGACCAAGTGTCATCAGTGTATCTTGTACATATGTTATGGATGTTGGAAGGAGCTGTGGCCATGTTGCAAGACTGCTGTATCAGTTGGCAAGTTCAAGATGATGAAACTGAGAGCTGTTCCTGAAGAAGTAGCAGAGACATCTCAGGCAAGAACATGGCATCAAAAAAACAAATAATAAAAACACACCTATTTAACGTCGCTTTCACAGATAAATAATTATTATCTTTTAAATCATTACAGGGTTTTTACATACATTGTTTGGGGTATTATTATATTACATATTATTTGTACAGCGCCTTTGAATGGCTCCTGCTAGAAAGGGCGCTTTATTAAATATACATTATTATTAGTATTATTATTATCTGATGTTGGTGACCCCATTGTCATGGCCATCATCTGTATCATCAATCTCACTGTAATATATGTAATATATAATTTATATGTATAATGTCGTGTTTGATGTGTAAATGATAAGTATGTATGTTTAATCATCAATTACCTCATTCCTCAATAAAGAACAATAGTGTAACAATAGTTGTACCTGTTATATACCATGGTGACATATCATATTTTCCTTTTCAATAGCCTTCTTCCTTTTGACATTGGTCAGAGGGAGAACTAGGAAGGCATGTACATACAGTCTATACATAAAGCGACCCCCAAATATTTCAATTTCACATTGGATAACCTTTAACCTTTGGTGGTCTTGGATCATTTACTTATAGTGGATCATATGTAGGCCCTTCTCTATAAATTCAGAGTTTTTATTAATATTTGGAAGATAAGACACTACAGTTTTTTTAAATCAAAAATAAAATACAATATCTATGATAGATTATTTATAAAATAACACAAAACCTATATCCAATTGACGGTTGTTTGCGGTGGTATTGCAGAGCGCATATATGCAAATGACAATACCAAGTGAAATGTTATTGAATTTGCGATAAAAAAAACATGTCTTGTTGGTAGTGTAATCAAACATGTTACTATTGCCATGCTTACAGCATATTACTATTTTAAGCCTTAACTCAGAGTAGTTTCATATGTAGTATTGGGTTTTAACTAAGTGATAATTTCAATAAACTTAATTTATTTCAATAATGGCCTATTTTCTTTTGATCGTAATTAATACATTTTGCACTTGATGTGATTATGCCAGAAGCATCCGCATATGGTAGATAAGCTGCATAGGAAGCTGGAGGAAATAAAACATATACATAGTATGATAGTGTGAAAATGATCCAGGATATCTACCAATCTTAACAATCAGACTTTTCTTATGGTTTTATTCTAAGGTGGCCGATGAAAGTGTATGCCTAGTGTTGTTCGTGAATCATTTAGACATTGTGGAACACAACAGTATTTGTGTGCAAACAGTGTTTGCGTTTAATACCTCCACTAATAGGTTTACTATACATACAGTAATTCTTTTTCCCTAAAACAGATCCTTGTTGTACACCAAAATAAAGACGTAAATCTGGTGATGTTTTATCCGCGACTGAAACACGCTGAGGTACGACTTTACCCAGATTATCCTTAATTCCTAAACTCCTCAGTAGTATTGGCTCGTCGATCATATCAAAGGCTACAGATAAATCAAGCATAATTACTGTAATCATGGATCCTTGTTTTCCTGTTCAAGAAAATACTGATTTTGTCCACCAGCTGTTGGGCAGATGTAAATCTTTTACAGTTGAAATACTTTCCAACAAGTTCCTTCTTAATTTGAAAATCTTTGATCATTCTTTTGGAATTATTCTATCTTTCTTGAATAAAAACTATCCATTTCAAAGTGCATCGCTTAGGAAGTTCGGTGCCAGGTTCTCTCTACCTTATTCCTAACTTTTTTAGCAGATCTAAATTTATCTCAGTACCAAGGAGCTTCGAATCTCGACGTAAACAAGATGAAATATGGGGATTCATTATACTTTAGACACCTTCGTTATAGGCTTCTACCAACTCACCAACCGATCTCTCACATCGTTTAGATGTGAAGACGACTGTAAATCCTTGAAACATTATGGCACGATAATTTATGGATGTCACCTTCCTTCCTATATTATCGGGGTTATCGGTATTAATAATAAACTCTATAGCCAGATGATGGCCGAACGATTTTACTTTGATGCGTGCGTTTTGTGCGTGCATGCATCTGTTTGTGAGCCTGTTTACTGCGCCCCCCCCCCCAATACAGATATGCAACGCACGCAATAACAACACACAAACTAAAAACACAGTAAAACATGGAAATTCAATAAGTAAGTGCTTAATATCACCGAAGTGTCTTTCTCCAAAGGAAGTGTTGCAACGGGCTCTCAGTCCATTCAGCAATATCTATGATACAGACAATAACAATTTTGTTACAATATTTAACACGAATTTTCCATTAAGATGCGGCATTATGTTACTGAACTATCGTCAGGTATATACATATCTACTAAGAGCCCATGCTATTTTTTAAATGCAGTGCGCTAACAGGGTATGTGCTATATTTAGAATTAGAAAATAATACGACATCATAATATAGATGCTGATAAGATTGTAAAGAAACAAACGTGTGTGTGTGTGTCCGTGCGTACGTGTGTGTGGCTGTTTTTGTATATGTTTGTGTGTATGTGCACGCGTGTGTGTGTGTGTGTGTGTTTAATCTGTATAATCAGGTAATATGTATATTACCTGCCATTTTCAGGTAACGTGCATTAAATCTCTATTAGCAATACACGCATTTCCAGAAACTTTCAGGTAATATACATATTACCTGATTATACAGATTAACTGTAACACACACACACACACACACACACACACACACACACACACACACACACACACACACACACACACACATATACATATTTATATAATAATTATATCTACTTCAAATACATTTTGTTCTATTGTTTTATATCCTAATATGTTTTATATCTCATCTCATTATGACAAACGAGATTTTTATATAACAGATGAAGGAATAATCATTCTTCTCCATGACTCGTTAATATCAGAAACTCGTTTGCACTTTCAGCCGAAGGCTAGGTGTTCATGGCGCTATAATCTACCGAGTACACCCAACTAAGACAAAAAGGTCTCGGGGTTGTAGATATTTTCACATACTTTTCAGAATTTGTCGACTTTCTCACCGCCAACTCTGACCTTAGACTCTGAATTTAGACGCCTTAATATTGTCATTACATTTTCTCATCTCCCATAATTCAGAATAAAATAAAACGGCTGCGTTGAGATTTGTGAAAAAAAATATTATTAACTCCGTTAAAGAAACGATGCATAGTTTTTCTGATATCTACTTTCAAACGATGTTAAACATATAAAATGGGTTTTCCTTTACCCCCTTATCAGAGGATGGTCCATTAGAATAAGGATCTTCCACATCCACGATGGATCAATTTGAGCTTCTTTGAGAAACTGATATATTTTATATTTGTTAAAGAGGTCATCACGTGTATTGTATGCGCTTTAATCTATGACCATATTATAATATTTCAATTGATCATGATAAGCCGGTCATAGTTGTTCGTTTAAGCATTTCTACCAGATTTGATATTGTTGTAATGTTCATTAGATTTTAACAAAATATACATTTCCTCTTGGAATCGTTCTTGGAAAAACCTTTTCTTTCTTTCTTTAAAACATGCTTTTCGTTCATTAAAATAAGTAAAGTTCGAATGGTATTTCACTGACATAGTTTAACACCTCATCGGTGATATTAGTAAGACATTTAGATTGTATTAACTATTTCTTAATACGGACTGCTCACTTTCCATGTTTTGTAAGAAGTCTGTGCAATAATGATTGCACTGAAATCTTTTAAGAAATAATAAAATGTTATATAATTCAACATCGTTTACAAATGTTAATTAGTTTTACTAACGGGCTTCCCAACCAAAAACTTGCTGCCTTGAAACCCAACTAGGTACATGGATAGCATCTAGCTCCTGATTATTCGGGAACGCGTATTTACGAGTTCCCGCGTTAGAGACTTTACAATCGGTCTGTCAGAGTAAAGTCACTTAAACCGATTACTTTGTACACGAAATTACAACAAGAGAGCTGTGATTACATTTTGATACTTTATTGTTGTGATTACAAACATGTTATCAAAGGAAGTAAATTACTTTTCGATTCGTTTACTTCTTGTAAATCACCAGAATAAACAGTTTTTATTTACTACGCGTTACAGGCAATGTATTGAAAAACCTGAATAACCATCTATTCTAAAATGCTTAATTTATACCTCTTTATAGCTGATGCAATTAATAGATCTATCATTTGTTTGGTAGGATATTGCGCACTTTAATATGAAAGTGCAGCGGGCAATGACTAAGAATCACGAATAAATCATAATATTTTGTAATTTTCTCTGCCCTATGCCCTTTCATCCTGTATTACAATCACTAAGATAAAGTGGGCATTGTGCAATAATACCATGATTGATTTCAGAGCCAACGATTAGATATGGAAATAAAGTTAAATCGCTCTGCTAGATTCGATGATTGTTGAGATCCGTCAAAATAGAAAGGTGTTGCACCAGACTAGACTATCGACCTTCTCGCTTTTGGCATCCGAATAACGATAACATTATAAAAACATTTAAATCATAGATGCTTCTTTGGACATTCGACACGTACTCCGGAATCGATCGCTAGACAAACAGAACTGATGAACGCGAACTGTTTTTGATTTTTTTAACTTCGACATTCAAATAGTATCTTTTATCCACAGAGAAAACGTACCACGAATCAATCACCGAAATAAGACTATCATGTCTACGTCGCTTCATTCAACGCGAAAGGTGAGGAAACGTACCTCGTACTCTGTAATTAAACATGTTCCACTTGAAACTGTATGCTTTATAGTTCTCAGGAAAGAAAGCCAAAGGAGGGAATGTGTTTTTTTATGAGTAAAATAATAAAGTTGAGCAACGGGAACATAAATACAAAACATATCATTGACGGTTATTCGCTAAAGGATGGACAGGCTCAGAAAGAAACGATAGCCAGTGGAATTTACTGATCTTGTAAGATAAGTATAATATATAGTAATTACATGTCTATCATAGCTGAAATAAGAAGCCCCAATTCACGCAGATGCAGACTTTATTTGGGTAAACATCACCTATTGACCATTCATATCTGTACATGAAAATAAATGCACAATGTGTGTGTGCGTGTATTATATATATATATATATATATATATATATATATATATGTATGTGTGTGTTTGTGTGTGTGTGTGTGTGTGTGTGTGTGTGAGTAAATGAGTGAGTAAGTGAGTGAGTATGTGTTTGTGAATGTGCGTGTGGGTTTAACTGTGTATAATAAGGCACAGGCACAGATAATCTCGAACCGTGAATACAAAGTCTGGACGTTTCTTCGGGAATCAGAATCCAGAGTGGCGACTTTTCTTGTTGTATGTGTTTGTGTGTGTATGTATGTATGTGTGTGCGTGTGTCCGTACGTGTGTATATGCGCGTGTGTGTGCGTGCGTGGGTGTGTGTGTGTGCGTGTATGTGTGTATGTGCAGGTTTCATACGACCAAATTTCTGATCGCCCTAAA
The DNA here is from genome assembly GCA_025642065.1 of Paralvinella palmiformis. Classification (NCBI taxonomy): domain Eukaryota; kingdom Metazoa; phylum Annelida; class Polychaeta; order Terebellida; family Alvinellidae; genus Paralvinella; species Paralvinella palmiformis. The sequence continues at coordinate 69,095 of JAODUP010000726.1, forward strand.
TATTTCTCCCTTTAATCTCCCTTTAGTCACATAGCGTATTTATTACATGAAAATAAAATGTATAGACATGTATAAGTACTTATATTATTACAATTATAACATTAATGAATCACTACAATCTGCATATGAAAGTTATCACAGCCCCGAAACAGCCTCGCTTTGGGGAAATATGATATTAAGATGTCAACTGATTAAGGTAAGCCAGTATTATTTTATCTGACATTCGGTTTTTATTATCTGGTGTACCACAGGGTTCAGTTCTTGGTCCTTTTGTGTTCCCAATGTATACCCGTCCTCTTGGGATCATTGCGCAGCGATATGGGATTAAATATCACCTGTATGCTGATGGCACACAGCTGTATATTAGTTAAATTTCTCCCCTTCCTTCAAGAATTTAGAACATTGTATTGCCGATATTCGGCTATGGATGACTCAAAATCTTCTAAGACTAAATACTAATAAAACAAATATTCTATATTTGACACCATCACCTTGTGTTAAATCCTTAAACACATTACAGATGGGTACATCTTCGATTTCCCCAAATGGTCAGTAAAAAATCTAGGGGTTATATTTGACCAATGTATTAACATGCATGAACATGTCATATCAGTATGCCGAGCTGGCTACTACCATCTTAAGAAAATCCACTGTTTAAACAAATGTTTTGATACAAGAAACACTTTTAACTGTAGTTCATCCCTTTGTTACATTCCATATATATATATTATTATAACTCCCTGCTATATGGCATATCTGGTTATAACACTAACTGCCTTCAGCGAATTCAAAATAATGTTGTTGGTATAGTGCTAGATACTCGAAAATATGATCATATCACCCCAATTCTTCAAAAACTACATTGGCTACCTGTTAGACAGCGTATCCATTTCAGGATTTTATTAAAGATATGGCATCTGAATATTTGTGTGGACTGTTGTCCATTAGAAAGTCATCCCGAAAACTCAGGTCATCCAGTCAAATAATAGTGCAGGTGCCAGTGTCTCGGCTCAAGTCTTATTATTATTATTATTATTATCATCAACATTATTATTATTGTTATTATCCTTATTATCAACATCATCATCATCATCATTATTATTATTACTTAAGGCATAAGGAGTAAGTGAGGCACAGGGGTTAAATTTAATTTGACCTAATTATGTCATATGCCTGTGTGTATGTATGTCCTTCTATGTATATATATATATATATATGTGTGTGTGTGTGTCTGTCTATTAGGAGTGTGGGCGAAGCACTGGTTCAGAGAAGCTATATATGTGAATATAAACTACGGACGATTCATCCAGGGGCTGATCCAATGAAGCAACGTTTGTGCTGAAACATGCGTGATCTCTCACTAAGTGTCTCTAAAACGGGGATCGATTGAGAGTAGCAAGCCCAAGTAAGATCACGGTAGGTGTGGGACTGTTTATGTTAACTGCCTCATTTATAGTTATGTTAACTGCTGTATCACTTTGTCACGAAACATTTATACAATGTGCCCCTCTATTGTCATTCTCTTCAAATACCAGCTCGTAAAGAGGTAGCTATCATGAACCAAAGATTATTACAACGGAAGGCTTAATTGTTATTAGAAAAGTGACAATTGGCGTTCTTTTTAAAATCAGAAATAATATCTTCTATATAGACTGTATAGGCACAGGGGGGAGGAGGGGGGGGGGGTGTTAGCGTATCTTATGACAGTCAGACTAAAGGTAGCCTTGAATGACACAGGATAAAATATGAGTAAAACTGGACTAAACCTTGTTTTAATAACATTTTACTGATATTATATTCGAATAATATTATTCCATGTTCAATTAATTCGGTCGACGCCATTTCTTTGATGTTGTCATTTTGCGTGTAATTTAAAATATGTTCTACAAGAATAGCCAATATCGAAGCTTTCGTCTATTTATTGCTTCCTTCTGCGAATTGTGCTTCAAAGGCCAAACAAACACAAGAAAATAGGCTACCCACTGCATCGACCAGCAGCTATTCAGGCACATAACATGAATGTACACATGTAATTATCAAACATATTTGAACAAGTGAGACTAATTATGTCGTGTGTTTATTTTTCCCGGTGTGTACATATAAACACAAGCTTAAAAGGTGTTTCCGCTTCAATATGGCAGAACATACTAATCATGCCTGCTGTTCCATTGCTTATGTTGAATATAATGCACAGATGACAATACACTTCACTCAATACATCATCAACCCGCCATCCATGCAGCTGTCTTATAATGGGTTATTCACTTCTCAAGGGGCCCACCACTTATAAGCAACGAGTATATTAGACCCATCAAATCGATTTAGGCCGTTCTGATCGATGTTGATAGATGTGTTTCGAATCCGTTCAGATTACCCCATTTACTGCCCCATTTAAATAACGTTATCTTAACTATACAATTAAACAGTACAGTCAGTACGAACAACTCACACCCAGACTAATATTTCATCAAACCCTATCCGATTTTCGTTCATAATACAGCGTTGTGTACAAGAGATTCTCACTAACGAACTCTGAATCATGTCCACGTAATACATCTCAACTGGTAAACTGCTACAGTTGGCATCCGGATAATAATTACACTCGCGTGAAACCTGAAAATCAAATTACACAGCCCATTATAGAGTAATATATATATATATATATATATATATATATATATGTCTGCGTGTGTGTGCGTGTGTGTGTATGCGTGTGTGCGTGTGTGTGTGTGCGTGTGTGTGTGTGTGTGTGTGTGTGTGTGTGTGTGTGTGCGTGGGCGTGTTACAGTTCATCTGAAAACTGTAGATCGGCATATGTTGACGGTCGTATTAAGTTTTAAAACGAGGCCAACATTTTCCGTTTTACAGTATAGCACACAATCATAAATCTCACCGAACCAAGAATTCGCCGAATAAAAACCCTACCATCTTATCCACATTATGCAATTCGCGAACTTAATACGCCATCATTTGCTAATTTACAGCAATCAGGTAATATGTATATATTACCGGCAATGTTCAGGTAATAAGTCTATTGCTAACTGATATTTAATACACATTACCTGAAAATGTCAGGTAATATACATATTACCTGATTATACAGATTAACTGTAACACACACACACACACACACACACACACACAGTAAAGCGTCAATCGCCCGAAACACAAAAATCTCAACCCACCGTTACTATGTTTGTAAAGCAATGAGATATCTATATATCAATTGTCAAATGGGAAGCTACGACTAATTCATTTGAAGTACATTTAGGTTTATTTTCTTATTATGTTGGGCACTTTCACACCTGTACAAACATATAAATTCTATTCAATTATCGTTGGGATATTTTCAAAACACCGGGTTACGTAAGTTCACAAGTAGAACAAAGAGATTAAAATAGCACCCATCCTTTGTTAAAAAGAACTAAAGGATTAAGTGCGTGGCTTCTATTGAAAATTGTATATAAACTCGAGCAATATGGTAACGTTAGACATTATATGCAACTGATGAAGACTTGAATAGGTCGAAACGGTCGTTGCTATTGGGTTGAGTCGTGTTATATGCTATTAGTATTAATCTGAATTTATTCTGATTTATGCTTATATTATTCTACATTATTCATACTGTGTATTAATATTTTATTTCTCCATTTTAGGTTTAATCTTTCTTGGCCGTAGTGTTCGACACAAAGCCTGGTTTTGTTTTAATCATAGTTTCTTTTTTATATTTGATTATCCTCTTTTGGATTATTTTAGAAATTTGTTTTTCTTTCATTTTTTCTAATTTTACCGGTAATTAATTATACTTACAATTAAAATTTTAAAAACCAGTTTGGAGTTAATTGTTGTTTGAATGAAAGTATAACCTGTGCCAGCGCCTTAACTATCTTTATAAAACACAACACACACACACACAATTATATATATATATATATATATATATATATATATATATATATATTATAATAATAATAACTCCCTAAATCTAAATAGACTAGCTTAAGGCAATCTAATAATCATTCACATCCGCAATCAACCCGTTGATAAATATTTCCCAACTTCCAATAACTTAAAACGGTTCAATAATGCATTCAATTATTCAATATTATTGTTCACGGTGCAAAAATACATAATACCTCGGTCGATGTATCACTTTGATGGCATTGGTGGGTGTCATGAGTTAGTTGATTGCCTTCGAAAATACGAGACGCCTATCTACGTCGAAATGGCTACGTGGGTTTTAAATATTGTGTATATATATATATGCCACTGATGGGGTTACCAAGGCAACGCCAAAGGTTGTTGCTAAATGGAGAAGAACTCAAGATGAAAAGCTGGGACAGATATTAAAGTGTTGAGTCCATTCCTCGACTATGATATTTCAGGTTGTTGTATTTATTTAAATAATGTTTATCATAATATTTTCTTCAGTATAGGTATTATGCTCGTGGCATTCTCAACACGTTCACCATCAAAATAGTAGTTTATCCTGTATGTATGTTGAATGGGCCAGGTACGTATACGACTGAATTACTTATAACTTAAACTAGTTATAAAGCTAACAAAACGGAGTGATCCCAATTTACAAATTCGACATTTTTAAATTGTAAGGATCATACCATGGCCAAACATTCGGAAGTAATTCTTCTTTAACCTAAAACATTTTTTATCTGCAAATTATTTGTTGCTGTGCAATAATCAAACCAACGATTAATCAGCAAGATTTTGTCATCGCTTTATCATCCGAATAGGACTGACTTTGTTGTTCGCGGAGAATCCCCAGGCTGTCGCTTATTCGGCACAGCCTCTATGTTGGAGTGGTTGAGAAACCTCCTCCCCCACCACTCACAGAGGAGCAGTATGGAAAGATGGAGCCGAAATACTCTGAGGGTGGTCACTGCCAGAGTGCTTTTTGGCGTCCTCAGGGGTTTTTAACGTCCCCCTTTATTTTAAACTTAACGTGGTCAGCCAACCCACGATGTTGCGAGCCGAGAAATTGATCTCTGCAAAAGTGTCGACCTCTTACGGGGTTCGAACCTGTGACCGTTGGCACCAAGTGCCGGGTGCTTAACCGCTAGGCCACCGAATAGGATTAGCCATTGAGCCCAGATATAGACCAGTACAGGTATAAAATAAATCAAACAAAACTTCTGTCGTTTACGTGTGCTCCACCGTAAATACTTGTGTATAAGTTTATCGCGTATATAAGGCGGGGTCAGTGTATCAGTCAATATCACGGGAAGTTGGCTACCTTGAATACGTGTATAATAGGAGGCAGAATTTATAACTCTTAAAAGGTGTCATTTTCAGAAATGTTGCGGTTTCTTTTCGACCTGGCATATTGAAATTATGAAAACCGTCGAACTAGTGGTAGAGATATGTGTATGTAGAACTGAATTCACGGCCAAAGATATACATAAAACAAACTACGAATACGGCTAATCAAGCTGAAATTGTTCATTATTGCGTGTACTCACAGCATGTTTGGATGAACCGGACTTACGTGTATAACCTGTCCATAATTAAACGATAGGTCGATCAAAACGCATTGAGTGCCATAACGACAGCGATGATAAATGTCAACCCTTCGTATTTCGTAGCTGTCGTTGAAATTCAACTCGACCCATTGGCTATTATCTAGAACCTTGGTCACCCACGGCACTGTCACAAGACCATCCATGACGTTATCACACTTCCTATTCTCGTTCGCTTCGGCAGATGCGTTGCATGTCGTTCCCCGACTTGGCAAGGCGACGTTCTGGGCGTTGTAGCCTTTCTCTGAAAAACAAAAGACAAGCCGAAATAAACAAGGGCCACGCCTGAACGGGATAACACGTGTAAACGGGCGTTACAGGTGTTGCTCCGTTTCATCTCATTAACGAATCGCATCAGCCAATACGACTTCGCGCCGACTTACCATAAAATGCCCATTCTACATCGGATAAATTGGTATGAGTCCAGTTGTGTTTACTGGTTAAGATTTCGCAGAACCCGCTTTCCAGTGCGCCGTTGTTTACGTTGAAATTAAATCCGGTACAGTCGGTGTACAAGAGACACATCCGTTCGCATTCCGTGGCGCATATGTCGCCGGAGATGGCCTGTTTTACGACGCCTTCCCGGTTAATGCCAGGCCACAGGAAGAAGCCGTGGTGTAGACATTTGCTTATCGCAATTCCACGCGATGCGGCCAACAAAAAGGCAGCAACTAAAATAAGCAAACCCATACTTCACCTTCTCAGGCCCGGATAGACTCGGAGTCAACACTCCGGGCCATCGCCTGGTTACGGAGCCAGAAATAAATATGGTGTCTCTCATCTCGGTGGACACCGCGGTGTCTCCGGATCGAAGACAAGAGCGTGCGATTTGTCAATAAAAGTTGCCCCGCTTTCCCCATTCGGTTATATTATGGCTTCCGTGAATCAGTCAGCGAAATTCTATACGATCGGTGAACACGTATTTGCCTGTCTAATTGAGTGGCTAATTGAACGAATAAAATCCTGAATGGATAATGAATTTACTCAACACGATAAGTATGGCTTTTACTCCGGTCTTTTAATAGGCTATTGCGATTCTATGTCCGCTTGTCAATGCGAAGCAGCTCATAAATCTCCATCGTGGAATTCCGGTTGAAAGCCTTTTGATGCAGAATGTCGTGGACACGCTGGACTTGACATCCGCGGTCAGCTTATGTCACCAGAGGGCGCGACGACCCAAAACCTGTCGAACAAGATCCAGCTTTCACGGAAGCCGGATGCCTCATCGTCTGCATTTAAAGCCCCAACCCTTACGTCGACATTGAATGAACAGGCCCACGCAGCTGGAGCGAATAAACATGTTTATGTATTAGTATTGTTCAAACAATGGGACCGGCTAACCAAATCCTAGCGCAAGATGAGATCTGAACAAATATTTATACAGAATTACCTTGTTTTGTAGTAATTTATGTTCGTCGCCAATTCTTTTTTTTTTACTTCCCATCCATGGATTTATCCTCCTGTTACATCCACGAAAACCATACACCGTAAGCTCGATGTTTCTGACGGGGTCTACGCACAGACACACGCACACAAAAAACACACACACGCACAAACACAAAAATATATATATATATATATATATATATATATATATATATATATATATATATATATAGAGAGAGAGAGAGAGAGAGAGAGTGTGTGTGTGTGTGTGTGTGTATTTTAGGGTACATATAAACAAGCAACAGGCACAGAGCATCAACATATCTAAACATCCTTCGAGATCTACCTCCATAAATATAAATATAAAATACAACTATACATACATTAATCTAAAAATAAAATGTTCTATACCTCCACATATTGATAGATGTGTGTGTGTGTGTGTGTGTGTGTGTGTGTGTGTGTGTGTGTGTGTGTGTGTGTGTGTGTGTGTGTGTGTGTGTGAATGAGTGAGAGAGGGGTGGACGACTCAGCTGTGTAAATTGTTAGATCATGACCAATCATAATTTGACAATTGACATGTCGTTATTTGGTACAGATATGGAGTCTTTCACAGGTGATCAGTGGCTATCTGCTTTGAGTTAAATGTTCGTGAAGACAACACATTATCGTTTTTATTGGCTGGTAAATATCTAGGAAAAGTTTGTTAAAAATGAACTATCTTAGAAATTACTGCAATGAATTATAATGATAAATTATTTGATTTAATGTTCAGTAAAAGAGCCTAAATTAAATTAAGACTAATTTAAATTAACAGCTAATGTTTTTTTGGCCAAACGTGGCTAAATCTCACTGTTTCCCCAAATAAAACCCAATCCTCATAGATATAAAACGAATATCTAATTGCGAAACATTTGTCTCAGAAATTCAGTTAAATAGATCACAAGGTGGTGCCGCACACTATCCTAAACGCCACTCGTATGCTCTGTTTCACTCTATAAAAGGCTGTTTTATGCATTACCGTACATTTCGGGTGTACCGCCACCTCAGATCCACTTTCCTCGCAAGGCATCCTTTGCGATTGCTCTTTTAATGTATTTTGTTCTTTAATGTCACCATTTGAAAACTCACCTTTTCAGACTCGCTTATCCTTCCTAAGTTTCCTTGCCATCCGATTGTTTGTTGATGAAATTTGCATCGTACCCGGACTATGAATTTGCCCAATCCCTGTACCACGTGAACTACGGAGCTCGATTCTGTTCGAGGATGTTGGCGCTATAGGTATTCTAATTATTATTATTATTATTATTATTATTATTATTATTATTATTATTATTATTATTATTGCATTAAAGAATATGTAGGTATCAGCCTGTTTAAATATGTTTACCATGATCTAGATGTTCATAACATGTTCAATAAGTAATTTGTAACTCATATGTTTACTCACTTATTATTGGTCATGCGCACAATTGGGCAAGTACTTTGATCATGGATCGGAGGCCTCCCAAGTATAAAATATAGTCTATTGTTACTTATTATGTATGTCAGACTCCCTGAAATGGACAGGTTTGATAAGTGTTTGTCCGCCTGTCTTAATGCGGTTATTAGCCAAAGGGAAGAATAAATCTCTATTAGTCTCTCGGGAAGTACCTTAAACTGGTAATCCAGGATCGAACAATGGAGATTCTTACCGCTACCTTCTTCAGCTGGATAGCACACAATTTACCTAATAGAAAGATGGCCCTGTTTAGAATTGATTTGTAAAAAGAAAAACAAGGAAGGTGCAGAACACCTGAAAATAATCCAATCCCCAATATAGCTTTGAAGATCTGGGATCCGGTTCGTAACATTTAAATGATTACGGACATCATACATCGATCGAACGATGAGCAGCCACATGTCGATTTAGGTAAAGGTCTTGTTTGAAGTACCTCCATCGAAAGACGGTGAAAAGCGAACTAGGTATTGTTTTCAATGTGTAGATATAACAAAACAAGCACACGGGTTGGTTTTTTAAAAGAATAATAAAATAAATATTTTTTTAGATTTCTGTCAACTAAAACTTGTTAATAATAATACTAATAATAATAATAATTATTATTATTATAAAAAATGTCAATTAAAACTCAAGATATAAATTAATATTAATATTATTATTATTAGTATTATTATGATATGTATGTATATATGTATGTATGTATGTATGTATGTATGTATGTATGTATATATATATATATATATATATATATATATATATATGCAGCTAGGTAGGTAAGTATGTAGATATTTAGATGAATTTGACAGCGTGAATACATTTTCATGATATGCCCCGATGTGTTTACATTCTTAATACTACAATATCTACACGTACGATTGCTAAAAACATAAATGTTGACTACAAGCATGACGTTATCTCTCTGACAATGGTCAGCTGCCATGCATTGTGCCAATTTCGTATTGACACACTCAACGTCATCGACGAAACACGGAATCGAAAATCCAGAAGACATTCTTCAGTTGGTGGTCAATTCGTAGAAGTTGTCATTGTGAGTGGCCTGCCTGTATAAAATTATCCTGGCAGTATAAAAACTCGCAGCCTGTAAACGCTGAATGCGTTTAAACAAGGTCAGAGCAATTCAATCCTGTGAAGGTGATTAGGTGTCGTGTGAAAGCATCTGTCAGTTTTCCCAGGAGTCATGGATTATGCACATTCATCAGGCTCCCAGTTGCTGCCTCCTGAACGCTTCGATAGCAAAATCCAAAACGGATATTCTTCTCAAAACAAAACTGCGTATATTTAGATGTATAACCTTTAACACAAAATTTAATTTGAGTACTTTCTATATGTCTGTCTGTCTGCGTGTCTGTCTGTGTGTGCGTGTGTATGTCTGTATGTGCATCTGTGTATGTTCATACCTGTCTGTGTATATGTATTGTCTATTTCCTTTTGTGTATGTGTGTATTTATGTATGTATGTATGGATATATGTATGTATGTATGTATGTATATATATATATATATATGGATTATCTTACATATGGGACACATGACCTAGGGGCAATTCGATATACAAACATCAGCCAAGAGCACAGGTATATAAGTAGGTATGTAGTATGTAACTGAAAATAGTATTGTTGTTTTACGCCAACACTTAACATATTGTTGGAATATATATATATATATATATATATATATATATATATATATATATATGTGTGTGTGTGTGTATGTGTGTGTGTGTGTGCATTGTTCATGAATAATGCATAAAAGACTCAATATTTACCCTTGGTGTATTTATTAAAGAGCTCTTTTATCATTTAGTATGGTCAGCTTTTGACGAGACAGTTATGTTGGCAACAATATTAAACAGCTTGTAAAATAAACAACTATTTACCCTCGTTTATTGTAATTTCAAATAACTCTATGTAGACCCTGGAAAAGTAATATCATTGGTACAAAACTTAACAAATAAAGAATACTCACAACTTGTCGCGGCAATCTGAAAAACTAGGATTTTCACCTGGAATCTTTCCTAATATTTGATGTTTTTTTAAAGAAGATGGTAGAAATGGCTGGGTTCTATTTCAATTATCTGAACTGAAAAGATCTTTATTTTCACTTTCCATTTAATAATAATAATAATTACAAAACCTCTATAGCGCAAATATCCTCGAAAAGAATAGAGCTCAGTGACGCACCTGGTACAGGGCTTGGCCAAATTTTAGACCTGCTACAATGCAAAGTTCATCAACAATGGTCATGTGGTAAGGAAACGTAGGAATGATATGCGTTTCTGAAAAGGTGAGTGTTCAAATGGTGACGGAAAGAAACTATGCTATTTGATGACGTAACATGTTCAGAGAGTGAATTCCAAAGAGTAGGGACAGCAACTGAAAAAGCACGAGTGCCAAAGAAAGCATGGAAAATAGATATGAAGATTCTCCAGAAGAAAGAATTTGATAGGCAATAGTGCAGAGTTTGAATATTATGCGAGATTTAACAGCATACAAGCATACAATAGATATGATACAATAATGGAACATACTATTGTCAGCGGAGGTTGAAGGGCCAGTGCAGCTGAAGATGTATTCACGCTTACCTCCGATATTTGATAGGAATAGTTTATAATATAAATGTAAAATATAAGAGTGAAGAGGCTGAATGAAATTGCTTGAGACACATCAAAGGAAGAGCGACAGGGTAATGTGACGATAATATTTTGATTGTTTGGCCAGGTCAGGTAATGTTGTGAAGAAAGGTAATATAGAACGCTGTTAAGTTGTATGTTTGGGTTTGATAAGAATCTCTTTTTTTATTTTAAAAATCAACCTAGTTTCCAAAACAATCTCTGTATCTTTAATTAGAGAAGTTCACTCAACATGATGATAATATGAAATGGTTCAATCGTTTATTGAAACGGTTTTGTAAAGAAACATTTGAGATAATATAACACCACCTATGCCATATAAGAGGGAAGTTATAGAGTGACAACTTTCCAGCAAAAGGTTGAGTTATATCGCTCTATGTGTACTTGGTTAGATTGTCGAGTCTGGTGATCTTCTTGGGTGTTACAATTAAACTCATAAGTCAAAGGTCATAGGTTATATATAAGATATGGTTAGTCTGGCATCGAAAGTGCTATTCGGGATTCATCCAGATCAATTGCTTTCAAATTACCAGTTTTTTAAATAGTGGTTAAGTGCGGCTGTTGTAATTTTCTCTGTCTATTGTTTTTCTGGCAAGTTTCTGTAGAATTTCAGTTTTATTAAGGGTGAAGAAGAGTTAGCTAAGATTCCATGTGAGATGTGAGGGTGAATTAGTGAATAATATAGAATGTATATGGCATTTTTGATTTGCTTAATCACGAAGAGGGCACACTAAATCTTAACAGTTTGATCTAGGTGGCTTTTCCAGAAAGGTACTTCATTTAGACGGAGGCCACGACATGTAGTAGATTTTTCATAAATATTTGGTATTATTTGAGTTAATTATATTCCGTTAATATATAATTTTTTTATCAGTTGAATTTGAATTAACAGGATTATTTGAATTCCTTTGATTAAAAAGCTTGTTTTGACTGGATATTTTATTTGCACCGAACCAATTTAATAATTTGTTTACCTCTATGTTGGCGTTTGGTAATAAATTGTCTAAGTTGCAATCAGATAAACACAGGTTCCTGAAGTCAGCAAAGGAGAGAATATGTTTATGTGTGCAATTTGCAATATCATTAACATGCATTATACACAGTAGTGACCCCAATGTCGATCCCTCAGATACGCGACATTGTATCTTCTGCCGGTAATACTTGTTCTTCTGGACCTGTCTACGGCATTTGATACACTTGACCATAATGTACCTTTCTCTAGGTTAAAAGACATGTTTGGTCTGTCAGGTAAAGTACTTGAATGATTTCGATCCTATCTGGAACAATGCTCTCAGAGGGTGCCTGTTCGTGGTATTTTATCTGACGTTTAGTTTTTGTTATCTGGTGTACCTGAGTGTTCTGTTCTTGGTCCTCTAGTTTTCACAATACCCGTCCTCTTGGGATCATTGCGCAGTGATATGGGGTTAAATATCACTTGTATGCTGATGACACACAGCTGTATATATATAACTGGATTCTGACAATGAGTTAAATTTCTCCTCTTTGTAAATAATTTAGAACATGGTATTGCTGATATGGCTATGGATAACACAAAATCTTCTAAAACTAAATGATAATAAAACAAATATTATATATTTGGCATCACCACATTGTATTAAATCCCTAAGGATATCAGCATTACAGATGGGTGCATCTTCGATTACCCCTAATGGGTCAGTAAAAAATCTAGGGGTTATTTTTGACCAGTATAGCAACATGTATAAAAATATCACATCAGTATGCCGAGCTGCCTACTACCATCTTAAGAACATCCACCGTTTAAAAGCATTCTTGACACAAGAATCACTTTTAACTGTAGTCCATGCCTTTGTTACATCTCGTATAGATTAGTGTCATTCCCTGTTATATGGCATATCTGATTATAACATTAATCGCCTTCAGCGAATTCAGAATAGTTCAGCTCGCATAGTAACAAATACTAGAAAATATGATCATATCACCCCAATTCGTTAAAAACTACATTGGCTACCTGTTAGACAGCGTATCCATTTCAAAATTTTATTAATAACTTATAAATCTATTAATAATATGGCGCCAGAATACCTGTGTGAACGGGTGTCCATTATAAATTCATCCCGAAAACTCAGGTCATCCAGCCAGATACTACTGCATGTGCCTGTGTCTCGGCTCAAGACATATGGTGATTGTGCGTTTAGTGTTGCAGCCCCACTTTGTGGAATAGGTTGCCGGCAGGTATTAGAAATGAGTCGTCTCTTGAAAATTATAAATCTCTTCTAAAAACATCGCTTTCACAGATAAATGATTTTTATCTTTTAAATCAGTTACAGGGTTTTTTGCAGACAGATTATTTGGGGCATTATTATATTACATATTATTTGTACAGCGCCTTTGAATGGCTCCTGCTAGTAAGGGCGCTTTATTAAATATACATTATTATTATTATTATTATTATTATTATTATTATTATTATTATTATATTTCCAGATCGACAAATTGTTTCCCGTTCGACAGATAAATCACAATCCATTTTATTACAATTCCACGTATACAATAATGATAAATGTATTTTTAAAAGGATGCCATGGTTAATAACATCTAAAGCTTTTGACGGGTCGCAAAAATAGAACGTATATTTACGTGGATTTGGTGTAATCCAAAAATGACATAATTTTCTTATACATAATTTTTTCTTATATTTTTGAAAATGTTGGCAATACGCCAACAGGTCGGTAATTATTTAGCTGATCGGCATCGGAAGCTTTGAAAACAGGAATGATGCCAGTAGTTGAGGATCTATTTATGATACGAGTTGGTAGATGGATTATATTCGAAATCGTTTCCTTAATAATGACGATGATTGATGTTTTACGGCCACTTTTGTGCACAAGGTAGGCTAAATGGGCCGAGCGACCTCCGAAGGTAATGAGGCGAAGTCAAAGACGAAACAAGTGATCTGTAGTCCAACACGCTACCGTTAGACCACGGAGGCGCCCCCGTTTTTGTAATAGGTTTGGGTGAGATTTCATCAACATGATGTTTTACGGCCACTTTTGGGCACATGGTAGGCTACATGGGCCGAACGGCCTCCATATGCAATGAAGTGAAAGATGAAACACCCTTCAGATATGATCACGCCGAGATTCGAACTCAGGTGGTAGTGATATGTGGTCCAACACGCTACCAATTAGACCGCAGAGGTGCCCTCGTGATATTTAATCAAACCTGCTATTATAGAGGAAAGGCTTTTTCAAAGGCTTATTTATATATTATAATTAGCTAAGGTTTTCTATCGTATCTGACCGGTGTTATTGTTTTCTGTGTCGATTTGCTGCCGAGTTTTTGTCATTCAAATTCCGTATTTCTGTAGATTTCTCACACGTCTTGCACACACACACACACACACACACACACACACACACACACACACACACACACACACACACACACAACACACACACACACACACACACACACACACACACATATATATATATATATATATATATATATATATATATATATATATATATATATATACACACACATACTACACACATACACGCGCCCGCGCGCACCCGTACACACACAGATAGAGACATGATAATGATGACGATTGATGTTTTACGGCCACTTTTGGGCACGTAGTGGGTTAAATGGGCCAAGAGACCTCCAGAGATAATGAAGTGAAGTCAAATATGAAACACCCTTCAGATATGCCCACACCGAGATTCGAACTCAGGTGGTAGCGATCTGTGATCCAATGCGCTATCAGTTGGACCACACAGGCGGCCCGAGATAGAGAGATGCTACCAAACGATATCTTGTCTCACGGAGGGAATTTACCCATTTCCTCCCTTTGGATGTATATGTTGCTACATTACCCCATATAACTAAGGTTATGGTGACATCGCATGCGCATTTGTTTGCAGAACCTTCAAAGAACATATTCTGCTTTCCTTTGTGTGTTCATAGTTTTAATTACAATGTTGACGCCAAGCTTCGGTTCTCACTTGAGGATGCATGCGAATTCTTATTCCGCCATCATTATAAATATAATGCCGTTTCCTCACAATAGGTACAAAATTTTCTATCACTTTCTTATTCAAACTAATCCATATGATATTTCGACTGCTTTCTGTAGTGTTACTAAAAATGGAGCTTGTGCTCGGTACCGTTGTTACTTCACCCAGACTCTATTGTGCCATATTGTATGTTCCACTTAATATCGATTGCTACGTATTCTCTGAATATATAAAAGGATCAATTGACATTTTCATGTGAATGGAATAAGTACATTGTGTCCTTGCAGCATTCATCTTTGCATAATCAGCTAAAATCATTTTAATATTACTTATTTGGGGGAGAGCCTTTGAATTACTTAACGATATTAAAAAATATTATTATTATTATTGTTATTATTATTATTATTATTATTATTATTATTATTATTATTATTATTATTATTGTTATTGTTATTCTGAAAGATTTATAGTAATAAAAATTATTCTTTGAACGATGCATACAGCTCCTTTCTATTTCCAGATAACCTTTTGTCATCATGTAAACGTGTATTTCAGAGTAAACAACATCATAATGTATTGATGCTAATTCCTTTCAGAATGGCAAAGACTAGAAAAGACACCCACTTCAGGCTACAATTGCTTACTATTAGAGCGTTAAGTATTCTAAACTTTCGGTGCAACACTAATTACAACCTTTCATCAAATGGGGATATAATAACAATAATAATAATTATTATTATTATTATTATTAGTAGTAGTAGTAGTAGTACTAAGTAAATAGGTAATTTTATTCGATGATATATACAGTAGCATTATTACATTGTTTATTACATAATATTATTTACAAGCATATACCATCAGGCCAACAGACAAACAAAAAGTTGTAACCTCCAAAATAAAGACCAAACATGTAGAACATAATTGATTATACGAGGAGGCGCAGTGGCCTAAAAGTTACACATTTAACCGTCCATGTCCGCTGTCCAAGTGCGCTGATTATGGCTATAGCATAACATAATATAATGTAATATTGTACAATATATTATATAATATATGTAATTCATAAATGACTTTGTTAATTTGAGTTCGTAAGAAATATCTTTACAGATCTGTTAAAGCTACGTTGCAACCTCAACTGTCTTATTGTTTCTGGCAGTTTGTACCATATTTCAGGTGCTAGGTAAATAAATGCTGTTTTTCTGTATTGTGTGTGTGGCTGTTGAAGGCATCTTGATTTGTATGAATGAATATGTCTATTTACAGTGAATATCGTCATTAGGGGATCTGGTAAAGAGATATTAATGAATGAATACATTATTTTTGAAAGTTGAAAGTACACATGTCCTTTAGCTTGAAAATCTGTAGTTTCTTAAATAAGTGTCCAGTATGAGCATTATAGTTTGATTTCGAGACGGTCCTGATTGCCTTTTTCTGTAAAATGTATAATCTCCGTAAGTACGTTGATTGACTACAATCCAACAATAGCGTGCCATATGTTAAATAGGGATATATCAAGTTGTGGTATACTATTCTCATATTGTGTGTACTTAAGATATGCTTAATATTATTGAGGGCATATAGTCCACCATATATTTTTGATCTACAACTATCTATATGCTCATGCCAGTTTAGGTTTTCATCTATTAGAAGTCCCAGAAATTTGACACATTTAACTCGATTAATAATTGTATTATCTAATTTTAATGCAGGTGTGTCCGACTTAACATTCTTATTTTTTAGAAGAGTACATGATGTGTTTTGATTATATATTAAACATAATTGATTCACCTTAAACCACTCAGCTAATGATGCAATATCTTGATTAACCAGTGTATATAATTCAGTAATATTTTTACCAGATACATAAATTATTGTATCATCTGCAAATAGTATACATGCAGTGCACCGGGGGGATCCTGGTAGATCATTTGGGTATAAAATGAAGAGGAGTAGTCCCAATACGGATCCCTGGGGTACACCACAAGTTATGGGAAATAATTTTGAATCAATACATTTATAATAGACATATTGTTTTCTCTCTGTTAGATAGCTCCTGGACTACTCCAAGGCAACACCACGTATGCCGTAATGGCATAATTTTTTACATAAAAGATTGTGATTTATTGTATCAAAAGCCTTAGAGAGGTCCAGAAACACAGAAAGAGTATAATTACTCGATTCCAATGCGAGTAGAGTATCATAAGTAAATTTGGAAACTGCATTTATTGTGGAATGACCTTTACGGAAGCCATATTGGTTCTTGTTCATTAACGACTTAATTGTCATGTAATTGTACAAATGATTATGGACAATTTGTTCATATATTTTGGATATGCTAGGTAAAAACAAAATTGGTCTATAATTTGTAAAACTTTGTTTATCTTTTGATTTATATATTGGTATTACTTTTGCAATTTTAAGTTTTGACCGGAAAACACCGGTATCCATCGATTTATTTACAGCTATGCTAAATGGTAACGAAATGACAAATTTTGTCTGTTTTAGTAATAGCATATTCACATTGTCATGTCCACAACTTGTTTTGAGTTTTAGATAATTTATGGTGTTTATTATTTCTTTACTGTCAGTATGACGAAAATATAGAGATGTTGCTTTCTTACATGTCGGCATGTAGGTTTGATAATTTGTGCTGGACGGTGATATATTAGAAGCATATTTAGGTCCAATCTCAGATAAAATTATCTAAATTTGTCTGCAATGTAAGTGGGGTCGTTTTCAATTGTGTTATCTATTTTGAAGGAATTTGATATTGATGTTTTGTAATTGTTTCTGTCGAGTATTGCATTTATTGTGCTACATGTTGAAATAAGTTACCATAATATATCTCCCTTTGCCTACGTTTGATTATGGTAAAGTTATTTACCCAATTGCTTTTTATAAAGTTTATCTAAGTGTTTTGATGAATGTAGGATTCCGGGGGTTATCCATGGTTCTCGTATTACATGTTTGGCAAGTATTTTGGTTATCTTTTTAGGTGTAAAATATTCTAAAACATCATTTATTTTATCTATAATTATGTTGTAACACGTTTCAGCATCACTTGAGTTTAGACTAGACCAATCTGTTTTTTATAAGGCCGCACAAATTTGTTGATACGTGTTGTTATTGAATTTTCTATGCTCAAAGATTAAAGGCTCAGTTTTCACGGATTTAAATTTTTTCGGAAAACAAGAACACTGGTAAATGATCTGATATATTATTTACTATTATTCCTGATGCCAATTTAATTTCTTTACTTGTTTTTATGTATATGTTATCAATAAGAGTGGCCGTACTATGCGTTATTCTGGTTGGCTTTGTAATTGTAGGTAAGAAGCCTGCATTTAGGAAAAGGTCCATCAACTCAGAAAATTTGCTCGATTTTTATATTTGAGGTAATCGAAATTTTGATCGGTTCCCAACACAGTGTCTTTTTAAATATGTTGGAGTTTATTTAAAATCGTTTCATAGTAACTAATCGATAATATTTCACTGGTATTAGGATCTCGGTATATTTCACCAAAGATACAATTTACAGTTTTGAGTGAACCTCCACAAATATTGACTCAAATTTACCGTCGATATTAACCGAAGTATCATCACGGATAATGTAATTTAAATCATCCCTGATGTACTAGTAGTAGTAGTAATTGTTGTTGTTGTGGTGGGGGTTGTTGTGGTGATTATATAAATCGGCGTCTTTCATGTAATAGACAGTTCATCATATACAAATGACATCAATTACCATTAGTACTATCAATAAATGGCTGGATTATATATATATATATATATATATATATATATATATATATATATATATATATATGATTATCTGGAGCATAATGTGTCTTTCGAAGACCAAGCAGAATGGATCAAACATGCCTGAGCCACGATGATTCGTGAACTCTAATAATCGGTTATCGTGTATATATCAGTGTTATTGTTGATGCTCTAATGGTGTGGTAAAGTAAAGCTACTAGAAGTGGTCTTACTCCATCATCGATCATAATGCTTTAACAATATATGTATAACCTAACACATAACATAAAATGTTATTTAGAGTCGATTGTACGACATAACAAGAAGTCACTAGACCCCGCGCTATTGTTCAACACCAATAATAACATAAATACAATTTACCGTCACCCCAGTGCAGCATACATCGATCCAACATCGTGCTTATCACAGAAAGGTAAACATCTTTTTAAAACATAACATAACCTATATCGCATTACATGAATGTGGAGCCCAGTTATTTGAAAATTGTTGTTTTGTGCTGACGTGTTTTGTTTAGTAATTTACATGAAACCCATAACTAATTTCTTAATGCTTACACTCAGGCGTGGGAATAGATATTGCATGGTATATTATTCCAGGCACTGTTGAATTGATGCGTTTCGCCAATTCCTGCCATTCAAGGCTTAAAGGTCATCTTGAACAAAATATGTCGCCTCACTGCATCACGAAATTCCTGTGTTTTGTTTTGGTAATGCGTTTCTTATTTTAGTTAACAAGACCAACAATATACGTTTATAAATGTCCCGTTTCTTTATCTAGTAGCGTTTCAGTGAACAATGACGACCCATCCCATTCATGCTTGACTGATCAGCGTTATATTCTCGATCGTCATCATGATAATTTTCCAATGTAATGGCAATTACAAATGATTACAGTTCGTGCTAAAGTAAACCCATCTGGTGCTAATTTTGTCAAGGTATCAAAGGTGGGATAAAACCTGGTGCGCCGTTTAATCTTTTTCTGATTATGGGAATGGGATGTCATAGATGGGAGGTTACTGTCCAGGGATATATGGCACAGGTGTAGTTATCCGGTTGTTATTGTTGTTGTTGTTGTTATCCAGATAACGATATATCGTATGATAAATTTATCATTATGATGACGTAAGATATTCGAATAAACCAAATATTTCAGTGATATATTCGAAAAACGCAATCTTCCAGTGAAATATCTGATATCCGGTAATGAATATCTTTGTCTCAGTATAAACAGCTTGAATCCTTCGCAGTTTATTTTATTATCGATTTTGTAACCCGTATAATTTGCTTAAGGCTTAGTTTGACATGTTACGGAATTTACGTTAAGTAAAACGTTCCGCATGAGACACGTCAATTACTTTGTCAGTGCAGTGACATATTTTCTTAGATTTGTCAGGACATAAGATTGGTTTAGTGTGTTCAAACGGTGAAGATCATCTGATAAACGAGCACCCATCAAGGAAGAACGTCGTTGAAGTGTTATTGGATGCGGGTGTTATCTGTGAGAGTATAAGCCCATGGGCATTCAAAGTTGCCCTCGTCAGAGGAAAATGATAAATCTTTAAGGCTGTCTGTTAACTAAAGACAACTCAATCAGCAGAACATAAAAGATGTATATGCACTGCCTAGGATGAAGAAATTCAACATTTGTTTGGGTGTAAATAGATAGTACCGTCTGTTGGACATGGTGAGTGGGTATCAGTAATAGACATATCCATAGTTAATTAATTCCATGGAAGAAAGAAATGAATTCCCCAAAAGCAATGGCTGCATTCGATGGCTGTCCATTAGTATATTTGGGGTTTGACTGGCTACATCTTGATCTCGTTGATGCTCCAGCTACATTATAGTAACTGATACATGAATGTTTAGGTAATCTTGTTTCTGAAACTCAAAAGGTTTAATATATTTATCTTAACGATGTCATTCACGAAACACCGCGAAGCGGCTTTGAAGCTCAATCCCAAGAAAGGCGTCAAATACATAGGACACTTAGTTTTCGAGAAAGCCATCGAGACTGATTTTGCTAATTAGGAATTAGCCTTTTTCGACGAGGACCAGTGAAACTACAAAGGTTCACTGGATTTACCGGATATAAGAGTCGTTTTATTAAACACATTTCAAAAATAATTAAGCCTTCCACACAGTTATATGTTTGTTAAATGGTGGGAAAATGATTGACCAAGCTGCAACAGATAATACATGGAGTAGGAACTATAATGTACCAATCAATCAATAACACTCTGAGATTCCATAAATATTTCGGCGTGTATAAATAATAATTCATTCACTTACGTGCTTGGCAAGGTTAAGTTAGATCTCACTGGTCATAAATTGATAGCATCAAGGGGTAATCCTGATATTGTTCAGGATGGATACCAAGGCTCAACACCGTGCTACTATGAGGACACCATTCAAGCTCTATGTCACTGGCAGGTGGTCACCATTCCAAATGATATAGTTTACTGTGAATGCTCATGCGCCTACTGAGGTTGCCCCCGTGGTCTAGCGGTAGCGTGTTGGACCACAGATCACTACCACCAGTGTTCCAATCTTGGCGTGGGCATACCTGGATGTTGTTTCATCTTTGACTTCCTTTCATTACCTTTGGATGTAGCTTGGCCCATTTAGCCTACCATGTGCACAAAAGTGGCGGTAAAATAGCAATCATTATCATCTCATGCGCCTACTGAGGTTTATCTCGCGTGGAGAGGTCATTTCAATGGATTGACGTTTTGGCAGCTCCTGGATTTTGATATAAATGAATTCCAATACCGTGTAGGTGTCAAATCATTAATTATTGGCAGTGAAGGGAAATTTGTATTTTGAAAGTATACAAAGCTGATTATTCGGTGAGGTGTCCCCTGTCGAAGAGGCAAAAGACCAGAATAGAGAAATACACCGGTTAGTGTTCCCCAAATACTTCTATGTTCCTCTCACTAGCATGCATGCCACCGAGACAATGGAATTTATGTCCATTGATGAGATGACACTTGAAGTGTCCAGAAGTTGATTGCAGGAAATACCGGTTATAATAGACCAGTTCTAATTAGAAACCAGATAGTGAAGATGACTGCATATATTTTGTTACATGAGTTTGTAGGGTTCTGTGATCTGTCCAGTCATCTGGAATCTGACTAAGCAACTCCGTTTCAGGCAAATACTATGAAGGATCCCTGTAAGCTCTTGAGAATGGAGAATTATAGAGCTAAATCTTACAATGCCGGGATATTCAAGCACACAGTAATGTACAAACTCGATACCTTAAATTTAGAACAGAATAAAGACTGCAAGCTAACCGTTGCGTTGGATGACTCATCCATGTGTACAACTGCACTAAGCATGACATAGCAGGTTATTCGTCAAACATATTAATGTTTTGGGCTACAACTAAATATTGTCTTAGACGCGTCTCCCGGTATGAAGGTTGATAAGTATATTAATGTTGATTATTATACCCATTCTGCTGACTTGGAGTCCTTACTGAAGGCGGCTTATGACCAGGCAATACAGTTCACATATTCCTTTTCATCTCACTTGAAAGCCAGTAAATCAATCTTGGAAACTGTTGATAGAATCCATGTTAGGATAGAGTTGCTTAGTAACATTTTCCTGCCTATAGGAGACTTACTCCAGGGAAATGGAGTAGAAGAACAAGTTGCTCCAACCATTTCTCTGGCAGCAATGGACAATCAAGGCTGTCCACAAGAGACTGGAGATGAATCTAAAGATTATGTAGACTACTTTTCATACCATGAGCTGTGGTCTAAGTGTCATTATCCCAATTCCAACGACTTTCACCAATCTCTGGACAAACATGTGGATTAACCATAGCATCATAGCTTTCAACCCAGCGTGTCTTGTACAAACCTTTAAGTTTCTGGTGGCAAGTATTTGGGCAATATTGTTTGAGAGCAAGCAGGATGAATTTGTCTCTTAGGAGAATTGTCAAAATATTGTACTTACGAAGTTATCTTTAACAGACAAATCACAGTTATACTTCATTTTATACTAAATACAATGTTTATTAAATAATAATGCTATCAGACACACATTACACAATACCCAATGTGTGGTTATTTAAGAATGATAAATTCCCTGTACTACTAGCAGTTATTATGTCGCCAAATGATATATTGCTTTTAAAGATGGAGGATCTCTACTAGAGATAGGCGTGGGGTTCTGACCCTTTGAGAGGTGAAGGTCCTGTCCCCTGACCCTCCTGTAGATCCGCCACTGTGCTTCACTATATTGCTATTAAGTTGTGAAGGATGTTATCTACTTTAGTATGATGTAGGTATTCATCAAGCAACTAACCCTGACATTCTGCCAAACTGGAAACATAAATGAATTGAAGTCTCTCCGGGGACGTAGAGAACAACTATTGTTTTCATCTACTGTTCAGTATTCTACTATAGACAACTTTGTATTATGATCTCTGTATAACAATTATATCCTTGGTCTTCTCCATTCTGGATACTGACCCATAACCTCTGCAAAAATACTTGTATCATTTAGGCCCTTATCTGCATTAGCGAAATATGATTGAAACATGGTTGAAGCCAAGTGTTATAGCCCGCGTGAAATAAACCTCGACATGTGTAGACAATTCATCTCTAATCTGCACGACAGCGTTGCGAGAATAATAGACAGCAATCAAGGTAGCATCGCCATACTAGACGACTATATGGAAATCTATGCACTCTCACAGCGAACTGAAACAAGATATATTACACGGTACTGCATCACTAGGATTAAACGGATTGATTCGCGAATCAACTCGCTGGACCAGTCACTCCGCCAACATCCCAGACCTTATATTGACATATTCTCCGGGCAACAATATTAAACAAGGGAGGATACTCACACCAAACGACATAACTCACCATGATGTTGTATATTGCATAATCATCAAAATTCTTTCCAGAAACAAACCTTATTATAAGCATGTTTGGTACTACGAAGAGAATGATGCTAACTGTTTATTAGCCACAACAGCGGATATCCGATTTGACAACATACTAGAGAACAGTAAAAATTTGCATGTAGTTGCAAGTACTTGGAGGTATATCGCGATCCATGGGTACATCATACCCAGACAAGGAAAGTGCGTACCAAAGACAAACCCTGGATAAACAAAGATATAAAATCACTTATTAAGAAAAGAGACAGGTGTTGCAGAAGACATCAACATAACCCTTAACATTTGGATATCATTTGTCTATGTTAAAAGATAAGTAAACTACGTTATCACAGGTACAAAAGAAACCGATCAGAAACGCGTTGATTGCAGACCACAAGATCCGAAGTCTCCACTCAAACAACATCGGAATATTTATAAGCAAACACAAGGTACAAAGATTGACAACAGCATTCCAACCCTGATGGACAGCAATGAACAATTTACAACAGCCATCAGTAAAGCAAGTCTTTTCTCAGAGTACTTTGTCAGCCAACCTCAGGAGCCAGAGCAACCAAACTTGAACGCACCCACCCCAGCTTGCAGAAGCAACGAGACTGGGAGAAATAATAGTAAATGAACATGAAGACATTCCAGTACTGCAAAGACTGAACACAAAAAGCCGTGGGACCAGAAAGAATAAGCAATCAACTGCTAAATCTGATTGCCTGACTTCTAACGCCGTTCTTAACAAAACTATTCAACAGATGCCTGGTGACTGAAATATTTCATAACATCTGAAAAAGCAGCAAATGTTACCCTCATTTACCAAAAAAAGAACCAAGATACAAAAGATAACCTACAGACCGATCTCACTCCTTCCCGCAATATCCTAAATGTTTGAACGAATCCCCTTGATAATGGTGATGACACATGCATGGTGCTCCTCGATCAGTCCCGTGCGTTTGATGGGATCTGGCCAGAAATCACTTGTACGGCATCAATGGACAATTTGTGAACTTTATCAAACAAAACTGTTTGCAGAGTAGGCGTGTACGTATAGTAACTGAAGGGAATGAGTCTAATTGGTGTAGTATAACAGCTAGTGTACACCAGGGTTCAATTCTAAGGCTGTTGACAAATGTTTTGCAACTGGCTAACTAATCATGACGTACAGCAGCTACACACGTACTTGGCACGCGTCCGTCAGCGCAGAACTAAGTACATGATAAAAGGCAACAAATACGTTTCACAAGAATATCAAACTACTTTACCTCAACAATTTTGTAATTTAAAATACTAATTGGCTTAAACAGCTTGGACTCTATTTCGATGATAAACTGAAGTGGAAAACGCACTTAAATCATATTGTATCAAAGGCTAATAATAAAATTGGCATAATCTGGAATTTCACCACCAGTTTCCACCACATAGAGACATCTATACCAGTAACGTGCTACCCGTAAATGACTACGGATGTTTCATATACGATAATTGTAGCCGACAACCAACGGAGAAATTGGAAAGCATATAATGAAATGCTGCCTTAGCATGCACAAGCACCTTTCGTAGAAATCCATCAACTTCACTACTTGCTGAACTTTGTTGGTACTCATTAGAAACAAAACACCACTATTTCCGCCTACTGACACTTTTTTCAGTCAATTATTACCATCGTCCAGCTACATATATAATCTGACAACAATCTAATCACATTAAAAAAATATCATCAAGTCATTCGTGCCACATACTATTCGTCAGTGGAATGCCTTGGACGAAAATCTGAAGCAGCTTCCACCTGTAAAG
Organism: Paralvinella palmiformis; assembly: GCA_025642065.1. NCBI lineage: Eukaryota > Metazoa > Annelida > Polychaeta > Terebellida > Alvinellidae > Paralvinella > Paralvinella palmiformis. Next base: position 94,651 of record JAODUP010000726.1, read on the forward strand.
AGCTTTAAAATTAACCTAAACAAAAAGATGTTTCCAACAAGGAGGCGGGTGTAGTACAAGGGAAAGGGACGGGGTACTATTAATCATTCGATGATGAGACTCGATCTCAGCCATGTCGTATAGCAACATTGCACTATTGAGATCATACCAATTCCACGCTACCACAACTGCGCCAACAGAATGGTTATAGAGGGATAAGACAAGATATGGGGGATGGCATCATCGTTTTGATGGAGGTTAATCTAATAAACCTGGACACAAATACTCATAGATAGGTGGTCAACATTATATATATATATATATATATATATATATATATATATCATGTGCATTCTCTGCACGTATCTGTTTATTTGGCAATTATATGAATGTGGAGCATGCCGTTTTGCAAGAAGCTATCAAAAAATCATTAACAGAATTCCCAGTTAGCAATCGCCATCAATGAGAATCAGAGAATGGCCATGCTGAACTCGATAACCGGACTATTGGGTCAGACCCACTACATAAGGTAATGCTCCCAAAGGTGCTGGTGGTAATCTGACAGAGTAAACAATGGAACCATGGAAGCTGAAAATAATGAAAAACGGCCCGCAGCTAGAAAAGCCTCCACATCACAAATCGACATTCGACTTATTGATATGACGAATATAATTTACTTTGAAGTGCCAACTGGTGTTTCCAACTATAGGGAGAGTCACTCATTTCCAACCCGCATTTTTGCACTAACACTAATAAATGAAGAGAAATATGAAACAGGCCGGCTCAACTGGACTCAAGTGAAGCAACTATTGTATTTGTGTCCCTTGATTTTTGTTTACGAAGAGGGATACCCCTTTTAATGTGAGTGTATTAACCAATCATTTAGGATGGAGTATTGAGAAAGGGTGAAACAAATTAAACAATCGCATACTAAACCATAACGAGTTTAGCTTACACAAGGAAACCTATATTGCACCAAAAGAACCAAGGCAGCAATAAACGGTTCTTCAATTGACAATTATGTTGTTGACCAAATCAAGCTTCCGAGGGAAGATGTTTCAGTATCAACCGAACGTGTTAGACACATAAGTACTACACAGGAGAGTGAAACGTGGCTCCAAGAGAAATTAGTATTTTGCAATTGCCGGTAATGAAATGCCTCATTCATCATCAGATATGTAAAGAGGGAAGGTACCTATATTTCAACCGAAGAATGTACCCGAGCATGTCATGAATTTTCAAATAAGGCGGGTTAAGAAATTCCAGAGAAAACATTTCTTAGATTTCTTAGTAAGTCTCAAGTAGAAATTTTAAGATTGTGTGCACGAAGCACGCGACAAGGTTTTCAATATGGCAGAAAAGTACAGTGGTGTGCAAGCTATCTTAAAGAAGAACAATGAGGACTGCATTTTATCCAGTTTTGCAAACCATACTCTGAATCTCGTTGGTACGAATTCTGCCGACACCCGCAGTGAAGTAATTACATTTTTGTAATCAAACAGAAAATGTTCAAGCCCTCCTCCCACCCAATCTGTGAGAGATACTAAAAGAATATCTTCGTGACTCACTGCATAAAATGCTAATAACAAGATAGAAATGCACTGAAACAGCTTAATAAAGTTAATGATTTACAGAACAGTGTAAATCTTATCCTTTTGATTTTGAAAGAATACTTGGATACCTTTGAATCTGTACTGAATTTTATGATATACGTGAATATGCAAGGGGCTGTTACCCACCTCAAACGTTTTCGACAATTACTTCAACATAATTGCCTTTAATGGCCATTAATGCCGTTTTTCTGAAATCAAGGATATTTGTATACATGCTAAGTATTGTGGCACTTTAAGCAGTTTGACTAGAATGAGCTGTTACAAAAGCTAATCTATTTTAGCTCTGATATTCGAGTTCTACTTCAAGTGACATTCTGAGGGAAGTGCTTCTTCCTAAAATAATTCTGATCTGAATTTTAAACTCGATGATGTGTTGATTAAAATATATTTTGGTAAAGTATTGAACTTGAAATATGGTAGTTTTTCCAAATGTCTTCACCGTCTCGCTCATTTTGTTTTGTTACAGCCTGCAACAGTGGCCTTGAATAAAAGGGGTATCAGTGTTCTAAAAACTAATTAAGTCCTATTTCATTTGACGATCATCCAAGAGCGTTTCAATGGATTAACAATTGTGAACATCAACAGTGACAAGGAAAAGCTGTTTAATTGTTCTGGTATAATTGATGAATTTGAACAAAGAAAAGCATGTAAAGTATTTTTAAATGTGAATAAGTAAAAAAGTGATGCATGTTTCTGATCTGACATTCCGAATACAGAATAAACATGAATGTACTATTGTATTTACTATTTTTCTTACAGTAGACTACTTCTATTGTCTTATATACATCTTAAATAAAGACTTTTTTATAAATCGTTCTAGCTCTTTTATTTTATTCTATCACTTTATTGTACATCATATATAATACATGTACATATATAAATTGCATGTATTTAGTACTGATAATATAAATACTTTATGAGCAGTGTGAATTGGAACTTACATTTCCCATCTGGTCTTGGTCCATTAAAAGGTTCGCACGGGCCTCTGTTTTTGTATGTGGAGACATAAAATTGGCAAACTCTATCCCCTGATGCAAAGGTACACCCCCCCTCCCCCCAATGACTACCTCATATTGTCTAATGTGTGGGATCAAATTGTACTTTGACACCAACATAGTTCTTACGTGTTAATTTTTGTTTGTTTGATGTATTTATGACAGCCCGCAGACATGTGCTCACCTGACAAATATTCACCAGACACATGCTTCCACTTTAATAGAAAAAGAAATATATACCGTTACCTTTTTGTTGAAAATTGTATGTATGCAAGTGCCTGGGTGTGAGAGTTAATAGGTATTACGTGAGCGATAATGCCAGAATGTTCAGATAAAACTGTTGTACTTTAGAGTATTTACTTAGTTCAAATTGTAGTGTATTAGTAAGTTGATATTCTAACTTTGAGATAATGTTATCATTGTGTTATTTCCCAGATATTTCATGATGAATGTCAAATATCATAGAATAGTCAATGCTTTAAACATTACCCTAATTACATAAAACATAGCCCCAACATACATATTAGGAATATTAAAAAATCCATATCTGATGCAATGTAGCTAGGGCATATTCATAAATGTAGGCTAGTGTAATTTAGCGTGTAAATATACTATAATAACCAAAATCTAATCAAAGAGATTAAATGCTCCACATCTGATGCATTCATATCCATCACACAAAATCATTAAAATTGCCCCATATATTGTCTATCATTAATGGTTAACCCACATGAATGCAGTGTTCATTAGTAGCTAGAAATTTCGCCATGTTATTGTGCCCATGTGTAAATTCACCATACTGGGTTTGTAGTAGCCTTTATGTTTCTTTGTGGGCTCCACGCTGACGCTTAGGGCGCGTCCATGGTCTAAATGGTAACGCGTTGATCACAGATCACTACCACTTAAGTTCGAATTTCGGCGTGAGTGAAGGTTGTTTCATGTTTGACTTCGCTACCGTTGGAGGTCGCTCGGTCCATGTATCCTATCGCGTGTACAAAGGTGGCCGTAAAACATCAATCAACGTCTACGCTGCCGCTCGGTGAGTGGTCGTCATATGAAATGCATCATCAGCGTTGTGACAACGAGACCAACGTCTCTGGGTAAACCGTCAACTTTTGACCCAAAGGACAGTTGGTTAGAGCCACTTAGATGAGAGAAAGACGTGTTCTATCCCTCCCATATGTTGTTTTCCCTGGTTCTACCCTCCAAGATAGTAGTATGTACTTTCCAGATAGGCACACGGTATTGTAGAGGAATGTGCTTGATATGTAGTGGTGGTAGAGGTGTATAAGACTGTACTTAAACTAGTGGAAAACGTTGAAACGTCCTAGTGGCATAGACAGAGTCAAAATATTCAATTAAATGCTCTAGCCCAGCAGGTATGTTTTCCTTGAGGAACTCCTTGACGTCCTGTACTAAATCAACTAGCACGCAGCAGAAATTCTTTACTTCTGTATTGTCGCATTAGAGTTCCGACGACAATCCCAACTCTTCCATATTTCTCCATGTATTCTGGAACAAATGATAGAAGCATTTGTGTTGTATCATGAGGTCCCAGTCCAAATGAATCTGACTGGATGGCTGGTAACTAAAAGTCTGTAATAGTGGTTGTAGTGTTTGGGAAGATTTGTACATCCTCCAACTGATCCACTACCTTTTGTAGTAGTTCTTGGTATATCCGTCCCCTTCTATGAGAAGAAATAAACACATGAGATAGCACTCGCTCCAAGGGGGGTGCATATCACATAGACCTGTTCAAATATATTTAGATTCATCGAAACGTTGTCATCCATAAACCAATTGTCAGATTGGCTCAGCTCAGGTGTCATCAACTTTACATCCAGGTAATCTCTGCCGAGTGCATTGCTATCTTATCCCATTCCTGTAGCGCTTCTTTGTAACATACATATAGCCAAGCCACGCTTTTTAAAATGATTCATGCTAGTGTCCTTATCAGGGACGACCTTTAGCTAGATGCTAACCTAAGGGAACCCTACAGTATGGCAATCCGTTCTAATCTTTTCAAGTAAAACTGCCTTCTAACAGAGCCAAACCTCTAAATGCTTGTCATAAAGCAACACACATTTGCCAGCTAATGTTTATGTCTGCTGAAATTGTTTTGACAGAACCCAGATTTCCAACATCGGTATTCGCTTCAAGTTTCAACGTTCTGTTTCTAAACCAAAAATACAATTAAGATTTGTAATAAATCATTCCACCAAAACAGACCTTGGCTGTGAACCTTGTACGCTATCAAAATTATTTCTAATTGTGCCCACAACTCATAAGGCCATGCCGGCTCCTTATATGCATTATTAATATTAGTTTAATTGTCCTACCTTTCATGTCAATTCTGTAATGGACGGATGTAATTCAAGGCGTTAATAATTTCCGTTTTAGAGTGAAAATAAATGGATTCTCGTTATGCACCGATTGGAGATATAATAATATGAATGTTCGATCCATCTGGAATATGTTTATTTCACCGACTACGTACCATGTTTTAGTATTGAACTTCATTTGTTTTAGATAACATCAGCGCACAAATTCCACATATATCTGACCATGCAGTCATATTAGACATTAAGTGAGCTCCGGTGGCCTAGTGGTTAAGCACCCGGCACTTCGTGCCAACGGTCGCAGGTTCGAACCCCGCAAGAGGTCGAAACTTTTCCAGGGATTAATTTCTCGGCTCACTACATCGTGGGTGGCTGACCGCCGTTAAATGGCGCTGCCGTCTCCACTAAATTATTTAAAATAAAGGGAGACGTTAAAAACCCCCAGAGGACGTAAAACACTCCGGCAATGACCACCCTCAGGGTATTTCGGCTCCATCTTTCCGTACTGCTCCCCTGTGAGTGGTGGGGGAGGAGATTTCTCAACCACTCCAACATAGAGGCTGTGCCGATTAAGCGACAGCCTGGGGATTCTCCCCGAACAACAAAACCGAAACCATTAGACATTCGCTCTATATTTATTTATTTTTCTGTGCAGTTTCAAAAATTGTTCTTGTTCGTCGACACGTTAAATATGTCAAACGGCTAATTATGATATTTTCTGTGACATTTCCATTTATTGTTTTAATGTTTGCTTTAAAATTTCTATTCGAGCTCCGCAATAAATCGGTAAGTACCAATCTGACTAGTGATGTCCAAATATTTGCATGTGGATAAATGGAGCATGTCTAGTGGCAAATACTACACCCACTCCCATGTTAAGCTTAAATGTTCTAGCCAGACAAAGGTACATGCTCCATAGGGATAGGTCCTACCTGGTGTGAACATATGTAATTAATGACCAAATTGTCTCGTGTAAAACACACTTCAGGATATTGTGAAGTTATTATACACTGCTTACAAAATCAGTATTTACGATCATACGCTTAGACAAATATATAAATATAAATTACTAAGACAAACAAATGTAAAAAAAGAGTCACCGTAATGATTCCATTGACAAATGGAATGCACAAGTTACATTTGAATATGACACCCACACAAAATACCTACCACAAAGGTTTATAAATAGGTTATTCTTTAGTGCATTAAATTATAAACTAATCTATATTTTCTAGGGTTTTCCGTACATACCAGGTGTAATGTTGCATGACATAATGATATTAGTGATCTTCTAATAAAATAGTTGCTCATTTTTTCAAAGTATTGACACCAATATATCAAGAAAGTAATAGATCTGAGAAAGTAATATCTTACATAATCACAAACTGACAGTCTAGGCACCACTAGGTCCATACAATTAAACACAAGGACAACCAAGGCCTCTTTTGTCATGATATTCCATCGCACAAAGAAATTAGTTCCCTGCACATACGCATCAGCCATCATTTCAAAATCAGCTGGTGGTTCCATCAAAGAAGGGATTAGAACTATCCGTTCAATCTCTTTGCATACTGAATAAACCTCATCCAATGTGCCATTGCACAAGTTATACTCGTCACTTACACCCAACATGTAACCAATTCCCCTCCAGAAAAATATTTAATCTTCAAGTTCTTTTCTGGAACACTTAATGCCAAACCTCTTTGGATACATAATAACAGCTGCAAAGAATCCCGACTAAACAAGAGCCATGTCGTACTGTGGGTATAATTTTGCATCATTGCAATGTTTGATCATCCTTGCAGCAATACTGTGGTGCCAACTGCGAACTGTTTCAATAGACTTCTGTGTTTTACTGTCAGCCTGCCAAACATTATCATAATGCCACAGGGCAGAACATTACAGTTGAATCTAAACTGTGGTGTCAAAGTACCTATATTGTGTATGTAGTAACTCAACAGTAAACCAGACGCGTGTGTTATTTAGTGCAATGCCAGCTGTGGTGTCAAATGGTATCTTTTGGTACATGCTTCAGCTTTTGCATGCCGCTGCTTCCCTGTGGGCGTGACATATTTTTTGGGTAGGAAAAGTGGATAAACTGGGCCCCACAAGCTGATGAGTAACCCAGACACACGTATAGGTTTATATATATATATATATATATATATATGTAGAACATCTCATAATCAGATTGGTGTATGTATAGCTGTATTTATGAATAAATTCATGGAGATATAGGTCTCAAAGGATGTTTAGAGATGTTGATGTTCTGAGCCAGTGCCACTATATATGTATCCTAAAAACAGACACAACGGTTAATAAATAAATTAGTCTTTATTACATTAAATGGCATACTATTTTATAACTAATCTACATTTTTCTAGGGGTTTTCTTTACACACCAGGTGTATAGTCGCATGATATAACTTTCTAATAAAATAGTTGCTCATTTTTTCAAAGTATGGACACCAATATATCAAGAAAAAAATACACTTGAGAAAGTAACATCGTACATAATCACAAACGGACAGTCTAGGCACCACTAGGCCCATGCAATTAAACACAAAGGCAACCAAGGCCTCTTTTGTCATGATATTCCACCGCACAAAGAAATTAGTTCCCTGCACGTACGCATTAGCCATCATTTCAAAATCAGCTGGTGGTTCCATCAAAGAAGGGATTAGAACTATCCGTTCAATCTCTTTGCATACTGAATAAACCTCGTCCAATGTGCCATTGCACAAGTTATACTCGTCACTTACACCCAAAAGGTAACCAATTCCCCTCCAGAAAAAAATGTAATCTTCAAGTTCTTTTCTGGAACACCTAATGCCAAACCTTTTTGGATACATAATAACAGCTGCAAAGAATCCAGACTGAACAAGAGCCATGTCGTACTGTGAGAAGTGAAACTTTGCATTATTGCTATGTTTGTTCATCCTTGCAGCAACACTGTGGTGCCAACTGCGAACTATTTCAAGAGACTTGTGTGCTTTACTGTCAGCCTGCCAAACATCATCATAGTGCCATAGCGCAACGTGAACAAAAGTATGTAGATATCTTGAAAATGATTTCTTTGGTGTGTTGGACATCCCAGTGAACACCAGAGGTACAAGCAGATTGCTAACACTTAACCCTACTGCCAATGAACAGTTCATTGCCAAAACAACAGCAGTTGTGTGCTTGAAGAAAAACTCTCTTCCTCTTTGGAATTTTTCAGTAACCATCCAGTCCGGTTTAGCATCCATTGGATGGCCACAGTCACCGGGTATTTTGTCTCCATCCTTCAGCTTCTGTAATTTCATTTTTAAATTATCTTCCACATGTCAAACCATTATCTGAAAAGTACAAACGACATGCAGTGATAATAGTACTCTTCTTATTTGTTTATTTAATAGGTAAGGAAGAAAGACAACCATGCGCTCCAGTGGCCTAGCAGTAAAGCACCCAGCACTTGGTGTCAAGGGTCACAGGTTCGATCCCAGCAAGAGGTCAAAACTTTTCCCGATATTAATTTCTCGGCTCACAACATCGTGGGTGGCTGACCACGTCAAATGGTGGTGCCGTCTCCACTGAATTAACTAAAAGTGCCTTATTGTTAGGCATTTGCAATTTTTAACCATGTTAACACTTACATATGGTGATACCAATATACTGGAACCAAATTGCGCTTATGTATATATATCAGATATGCACACTGACTGTGGCACCGTGCGTGAGCATTTAACCAATTAAAATATATTGTAATTATATATATATTGAACAATCTGTTTTTGTTATGTTTAACATCTGTAATCAGTGATATTTATAAATTATAGAACAGTATATGTCTTGAAACAAATACAACGTATGTTGATTATGGCTCATCTGTTTTAGAACCATTACAATACGGTTGTTTTGCAAACATATAGGTGAATGCCTTTATTGGATAGCAGTGATAATTTAAATATTGAACACTAATCATTCCAAAATGATTTCTCCCATTTATCAATTCTAAAATGTATTACATGTAATTTATTAAAACCACTGATAAATAGTACGCTATCATTAAACAGTGGCCCCTCCATGGTCTCTAGTGGTAGCATGTTGGAACAAAGATCACTACCACTTGTGTTCGAATCTCGATGGGGGCATATCTGACAGTTTCATCTTTGACTTCACTTCATTACCTTTGGAGGTCGCTCGGCCCATTTAGCCTACCATGTGCACAAAAGTGGCCATAATCCATGATCTGTGGATACAATTAAGTGATGAAAATGAACAAATATTGGAAAGTAAATCTTCTATGAAGGTACGAGGGGCAATATGTCATCGTTCAGTGTGAAAACAACTATGACACTACTGGAAACAGAAAACTGACTAGGATAACCACCAGAAAAGCATTGCGAAAACAACTTGAAAAGCAATCAGAAAACAACTTGAAAACAAACTGCAAGAACAGTTCTAGCTATTGCTTTCATATTTCTGAACTATATCTATTTGAAGCTCTAGACAATAATTGAATTATGAATATACTGGAGATATATGTCCAAGATGTAAACAAACTTTAATATTATATCTTTGTGAATACCAGCGAAAAAGCAGGAAACCATTTGGTAGAAATAAGGGTGGCTAAGACTAAGTATTAACTAGAGGGGTCTAGTATTTTAGATGACAAAATGTTAATTAGAAACTACAGATTTATTATGACACTGAAGAAAATTATTTTTCAAGAGAAAATAGCAACAACAAAATCTAGTGACCAATCTACTTTATTATCGCCCACAATTTAATTGTGTGTTACTGGGTCACTGGGTGCTTCTGTAGCATTTGTGTTTGTTTTGATATTCATGTTGTGTTTCTGTAATTGTCAATTACAGAAATACAATATCAAAACAAACACAACTACTACATAAGTATCCAGTCACACACACACACAGTGACACTGACAGGCAGTGCCACACAAGCCCACCGTGACACTGACAATGTGACAGTCACGTTCATGCCATGATGATCATGATGGTTACTCACTGCATACACTGTAACACTGGTCATCTGATGATGGTTACTGGTGTACAGGTATTACGGTATACAGGTATTACTTACTGCGTCTCGTAAATAAACCAATTCATTTGTATCTAAATTAGAAGTTCTGATGGCAAAATATCACAACCACATTTATGAATTGTTTACGTTTTTTGGAAGGGTAAGTCTAAATACTGAAATAAACAATAAACCGGAAGTCACGTAAATGAACAAAAAGACACCGAAAGGCTTTTCGGATCTGTTACATCTAGAAGAAATTAGGAAAATCTCCTTAATGCTATATACCTTCATCAACACGAAGAACAACGTTTATAAATATTACGCCATTTTTCACAAATATCAGAACTTTCTAGGTTCAATCTTGGCGGTTGTTTTGGGGTTGTATTAATGAACGGCAGCAAAAAATAGTGGCCTTTAATAATTTATATACAGAAACTTATTTGGTATTTTAAGGGGGGGGGGGACTATGTCTGCACTTTATGTCAATAATAATATTGATTCATTTCGGGTGCTGATTCGCAAAAATTTTATAGTTTTAAACACGTTTAGGTGCTACTAGCAGTTTGATAGTACAATATACTGTTTCTAGTTTGTTTTACTATAATTCTAGCTCTTGTGCTAGATAGACGAAAATACTCAATTTATGCCTTGTTTATAATGTGTTATGTGTATTATATACTTCACTCTATCATTACTCATATGTATATGGAATTTTATACTCTGAAATAAATTGATTGAATTGAAAATCATTAAAAATATTGATTTTTATTATCGCTCACAAATTGCATCAACTAGCTTTCTTAACATTATTATTGTTATTGTTGTGGTAAGTGCGCTGGTAATGTTGATATATGCGTGTGCGCGTGTTGGTGTGTGTATGTATGTGTTCGCGTGCGCGCGTATTTTTTTTGGGGGGTAATTATATATGGTGGTACTGGTTCAGAATACCAAAACCTATACATCCTTTAAAACCTATGCCTCCATTAATCTATACACAATTAAATCAATACAAAGTTCAATTTAAGCATATACAAAAGTACACATCTATACATATACGTAGAACTGTATGTGTCTGGGCTACTGATCAGCCTGTGAGGAACAGATAATCTGTTTTTTGTACGTGAGAAATATGTCACTCACACGGGGAAGCGGTTGATGGAGGCTACGCACAAAAGCCATTAGCAAAGTACCATTTGACACCGCAGCTCGTAGTTAAGAACACGTGCATATGGTTCAATAGTAGGTTAGCATACATGCAAGATAAATATATTGACACCACAGTTTACATTCAGCAGTAATTTGCCGTGGCTAAAAGGTAACCTATGCATAAAAACATTTCGATGCCACAGATCCCGATCTCAGCTCTATTCTGGGTTCGAACTTCGCTCCATTACCTTTGGAGGTCGCTCGGTCCATTTAGCCTACCATGTGCACAAAAGTGGCCGTAAAACATAAACATCAATCATCATCTATTCTGGGTTCGAATAACTAATCAAATCCTATGCCTTTTATGGGCTCTCGCGCCAACAACATAACAGTTTCAGTTGAGCACACACACACACACCACACACACACACAAAATTGTGTCATATACATTACCACCCCACCCCAGGAGATGCTGCTCCATGATCTTCACGCATATATGTACCAAACTGCTTTCAAATAACTATTTTTGTCAGCAAGCACTCTGAAATGTAGGGGCCTCTTTAGTCACAAAACAAATCTGTAAAATCTTTAAAAGGATTTTTATAACGTTTAACTCTGTGCGTTAGCTTCTTATAATATAACTGTAAAATTATAATATAACTATAAAACTTATATGTACAAATTGCCGAAAGCACATGGAGGGGGGAGGGTTGAATACCAATATATTCCACTCTCTGGAGAGAGACAGTGCATATTTAGTATTTGACAATATATATATATATATATATATATATATATATATATATATATATATATATATATATATATATATGATGCATATGTATGCTCTCCTAGTCGAACGTTATTTGTGTTTATGTAACGGAGCAAAATATACCATTATGGTACACGATTTTAGAATAAGTTATAACCATTAACCGGGAGAGCCACACGAGGTGGTTCGGTTTCGATCAAATATAGAGATTCCTCATCAACAGGGTATGTGTATGTCGGCGGATGACGTAGCCCGCGAACAGTGCAAGGTGCAGAACATGCAGATATTGTCGAAATACGATGCGGACTTGCACGGAGGGTTTCCTGTGACCAAATCCATCCAAGAATAATGGCTGAATGGGGGACAATAATATTTTTGGCAGCAGACAAACGTAACTCACATTTAGCAAACACCCACAGAACTCTTTCCCAATGGCACTGCAACTCTTGAAGTGTATTTCCACCTCAGTATAGGTCATCTGCTAGTTTGTTAACAACTCCTTCTTGTAGTAAGTCGTCCAAAACTCTACTCTTTAATTCCGCCAGTGCAGTTTTGACCTAGGCATGCCCATGGCAGTGCGTGTATATACACGAACACAACGATATGGGGTGACAATTTTCAGAGTACTTCATAGAACAGCTTGATAACGGTATATGATCAATAGCACTAGTCAAGTCGGATATCACTACGTACTTCCACTGGGCAATCTGACGGAGTGTGGAGTCAATAACAGGCATGAGTGCTGGCTGTGTCTTACTGCATCTACCAACCTCAGCAAAAGCTGGGACTAATCGAAAATTTCCACTGGGTTTCGTGACAAAAAAGGACTGATTTAAGATATTCTCCAACAATATCAATGTCTTCTGGTTTGCGAAGGAGGCCAAGCTCTTGTAAGTCACCACACATTTGTTGAAGCTCCATTAACTTTGACTTGTTATATTGGGGTAGCCGTATTTTACCTTGTGGGGGGTTGAACTAGTCCTATATATACACCAGCTTCATACAAGCCAGCTGCACCATTGTATCCACAAATTTGAGGGTCAAACACTTAACCATACTTGGCAATTAGCTGTCTGAAATTATGTGTAACACATGGGGAAAGCTTTGAATCAGGATCAATTTGTACATATGATGAAAACGGGACTTTGGCTTTAGTGGACGGGATAGAGATTGTGCAAATTGACTCACAAGTCGGTGAGGGTGTGTATACTGCAGATATCTGACTAATACATACACGAAGAGTTCCACCAACACCATTGATTATACCGGGTCTGAGCTATAAAACGTTACAGTCAGCGCCAGTGCGAGGTTCCAGAGCTACTTGTCCCTCTGGTGTCGTTTCATCCGGTATCGTAAGCTCTACGAACTCACCAGGTCAAAATGCAGTCTTAGAAGGAGCACGTAAGGGTGCCACAGGGATCAGTCCTTGGATCGATACTGTGCATCATCTATACTATGCCTTTGTCCAGGATAGCACAAAGTTATAGAATTCAGATACATATGTATGCAGATGATACTTAACGATATGTGTCGTATGATGTCACTGACATGGAACAGAGACAAGAAGTTACTGAGCGTCTAGAAAATTGCATTAGTGACATACAGTCCTGGATGGTCAAACATAAACTACAACTAAACAGCAACAAAACCGAGTTACTTGTATTAGCCTCATCCTATTTCAGCAAACACTCTAGTGACTTTCAACTTCAAATTGATAATAATTGGATCTCACCTAGTGACTCTGCCAAAATCTTGGTATACTCTTCGACCAACATCTGAACATGGAGACTCATGTGGCTGGTATCTGCAAGGCGTCCTATTTTCACATACGGAACATTAGGAGCTTAAAGTCCATACTTACCCATGATGCACTTATTTCTGTGGTCCACGCCTTTATTACATCACGGTTAAATTACTGTAATTTCCTTCTTCTCGGCTTGTCTAATAAATTGCTTCAAAGGTTGCAACGGTTTCAAAACATTGCAGCTAGGATAGTCACAGGGTGTCGGAAGTATGATCACATCACTCCGATATTGAAAGAGCATCACTGGCTTCCAGCAATTAAACGGATTCAATTCAAGACACTTATGATCACATACAAGGCGTTAAATAGTCTAGCACCGATATATCTGACAGAACTTCTTCATGGGAAGGCTAACGCTTGAACACTAACAGCATCTGGTGAACTGATCCTTACCGTTCCTAAATACAAACTCCAACCTTATGGACTGAATGTTTTTAGTGTTGCTGCGCCAACATTGTGGAATAAATTGCCTAGTCGTATTAGAAATTCTAAGTCACTAAATGTTTTTAAAAAACATGTTAAAACATTCCTATTCAAACAATATTTTAATTATTAATGTACTCTTTATATTTAGTGATTTTGTTAAACACCTCTTTCTTTATTGTACAGCGCCTCAGAACAGGGTTACCTGATTTTGGCGCTTTATAAATAAATATACGTTATTATATAAGGGGTCATTCCATGTAAAATCACTCAATAGTTGTCACCCCACCCTCTTCGATTCTGATGTTTTGGGGCTAAAACGATCATACTCCAATTTTTTGAGAGATCGGACCAGCAGTTTCAGAAATATAGCCCACCCAAATTTGGTGATTTTGACGAAAATGGGCATCGCCATCAATATTCAAATGACCATATCTCAGTAACCAATTGGTTAATCTGGATGAAACAGATATTTCTAGAAATGTAATTCCACATGGATTCCAAAAATACGATTTAGAATATGAGTAAGGTAAATAGTGGTGACGTTTTTACCTTTAATTTGACCTTGAATTTGGCCATGTGAGACAGGTTACCTTAAAATTAACTCATCTTGGAAATTTAGCCCAACGTATTCTCTAAACAATATAAAGGAATTGAAGATTTAATATTTCTAATTAGGCTGTAAAATAAAATCGGAGAGGGTGAGGTGACAATTTTCCATTTTGGGGGTGATTTGACCCTATATATATATATATATATATATATATATAGCGTTGATCCAATTTTCAAATCCAACCATTTTCATAACGTTGATCCAACGTCAAAGGACAATGTTGATCCAACGTCTGGTGCCTGCTGGGAATAGTATCTGACCGGATAACCTGAGTTTTCGGGATGACCTTCACACCAGTTCACAAAGGTAGTTTCGCAATATGATTAATATATTCATAAGTGGATGAGCTGCCTGACATCTAGCCAATGTAGTTTTTCAAGAATTGTGGTGATAGGATAATATTTTCGATTATTTGTCATTGCGAGCGGCACCATTCTGAATTCACTTAAGGCGATTAATGTTGTAATCAGATATGCCTTATAAAAAGGAGTTACAATAGTCTATACCAGATGTAACAAAGGCATGGACTACAATTACAAGTGCTTCTTGTGTCAAGAATGTTTTTAAACAGTAGATGTTCTTAAGATGGTAGTAGACAGGTCGGCATACTGATGTGACATGTTTGCATACATGTTAATACATTGGTCAAAATAACTCCTAGATTTATTTGCTGATCCATTAGGGCTAATCGAAGGTGCACTCATCCTTAATGCTTGTGTCTTTAGGGATTTAACACAATGTGGTGAATAACAGGAGTATGATTATAAACTTTGGTTCATTCTATTTGATTGCTGATGACCTTATGTCATATATCAGGTTTGAGGAGATCTGACTATTTGCAAATGTATTCCAGTCCTAGAGAGTAATTGTCTGAAGTACATTGACAGTCTTAGCAGATGTGGTCCATTTCATCCTGAAGATTTCTGGCCACTTTGAGTGAGCATCCACGACTATCAAAAACATAATTCCTAGGAATAGTCCAACGAAATCGACGTGTCCTCTCTCCCACGGTGTAGTAGGCCATTCCCATGGATGTAAGGGTGCAAAGGCGAGGCTCTTAGCACTTGCTGACAACCAAGACGATATTTAGATAGCTGTTCGATTTCAGTATCCATACCAGGCTACCAGACATAACTTTTAGCCACAGCTTTCATCTTGACTAGGCCCAGATGAACTTCGTAAAGCTGACTGGGTACTTGTTCGCGAAAGCGAGTTGGTATAAATACCCGGATACACAAGAGGATAGAGAAACCCTGCAAGGTAAGTTTTAATCCATTCATACACTTTAACTTGACTAAACATCTCTTCTGGTTTCAAGCTCTAAGTCACCAATAGTCATTGGTAGAGATATCTAGAACTTTGTAGCAGTAACGGGAATTCCTTTATTCGAATGAAAATTATACGTCGGATGGTTTGTGATCAATTAAGAGTTCAAAATGTCTTCCATAGAGGTAGTAACTACATTATTATACATCCCAGATCAGTGGCAAAGCCTCTTTATCAGTAATAATAATAATAATAATAAGGGCTGAAATGGCAGTCGTTTTACGTGGCTGGTAATTTCAAATTAGGGAGAGGTAAATGGTTTGTGAATTAGGTGACAAATTATGTGGAGAAACCTTGCTAGTTGCCTGATTGGATGAAAAATCTCTTCTTACTATAGTACCACGGCTGAGATTGGAACCTCCCACTTCCCGAACAGCATAACCATAACAATGTGTGAATAGTTCCACACTCTATCCATGCGGTGACAGAGGCGGTATTATTATTATTATTATTATTATTTTGGATACGTTAAAAGACGTTTACACTCTATAAAGGTTTGCTAACATTCTGCATTCTAATTCCATTCTTTTTCCTTTTCTAGTAGATGATGCAAAAGATTCAACACTGTTGCCAGGTTATCTAGAAACTTATTGTTGTAGTTCCTTAACCTTATGAATTAACATAAATATGTTACATCATACGGACGTGGAGTATTCTTCACTGGTTTGACTTTATGAGGAGATTTTCTGAGCCCTTCTTTGTCTGGGACATATCCTAGATACTCTATTGGTTGCTTAAAGAATTTACTTTTCTGAAAGTTGATTGATAATCCAAATTTAAGAAGTCTAGCTCCATATTTGCTAAATGTTCTTGATCATTCTTTCCATTCACCAGAATGTCATCAAAGTGGCATTGTGTACCTTCAAGTGCATATTTGTTTTCAGATCGCTGATGCTGATTTGCTGCCAATCACCAAACGAGTGTAGGCATATAATCCTTTCTGTGTGCTTAGAGTGAATTACCTCCTGCTACTTTCATCAAATTCCACTTGATCACATGCCTTTGCTAAGTCTGTCACGCTGAAATGGGTGCCTCTTGCCAGACATGGGGTCAATTCAATTTGATGTGGAACTGGAATTGACCAAATGGAATTGAGTGGAACTGGAATTGACCAAATGGAATTGACACCTAATGAAGCAAATATATTTTTTATTTATGGAAGAGGAAACACTTCAACCTTGATAACAACATTTAGTGTGACATTAAGATCGCCACAGATTCTGCTTTGGGACAGGTACTACAGGGATCATCCATTCTGAGTTGTCAGCTTTTGAGAGAATCCCTTCAGACCCTAACTTATCGATGTCTGTCTACTTTAGGCTTTAGTGAATGTGACACAGAGCCGGTATCAAGGTCCATATGATGAGGGATATCTTCAATGGGGATATATAACCATAGCTTCAGTACTATGCATGCTATTGATCCGAAGATGTGCTATGCCTTTGTCATCTTCGTTTTCGACGATAAATCCCAAGGAGCCTAAACGGAAACTATCACTATTTCTCCCTACTCCTCTTCAAAGTTGGCGTCATGCAGGGAACGATCCTTATCCACCTTAATTTTAGATCTTCCACGATGAGATGTGCGCTCTGGTTGGATAATTGCCGCAGTGTGACCTCTCTTCTTACTTTTCAGACATATATAATTTTTTATAGTAGCATTCATGAGGGTACTGTCTTTGTCTGCCGCATCTACATCAATGTTTATCTGTTTGGTTGAGATTTGGTCTTGGGTCGTGCTGCTTGATGATACATTGCGTCAAGAATTTGGTCTTCCTCAGATGATTTCTTTTTTATTTCCACTCTATCCTTATCAGCCGTCTTCTTGGCAATTGCCAATGCTACAGTGTTTTTGAAGGTCATATCATCATCCATACCTAACAACGTTTCCTGTATTTACCCATTAATGGCATAATACAGACCACAAACCACAAGTTAGTCAACTAAGGAAAATACAATATTAAAGCTAATGGATTATACATTTCCAAATATCACAGAAAAAAGGAAATCGCATATACAATCTTATACATTATCCATCTCAGTGGAAACGATTTCCACTCAATCCCTGTTGATGATGATTCACGTTTTACGGCCACTTTTGTGCACATGGTAGGCTAAATGGCCTGAGCGACCTCGAAATGTAATGAAGTGAAGTCAAAGATGAAACACCCTTCAGGTAAGCTCACGCCGAGATTCGAACTCAGGTGGTAGTGATTTGTGCACAGGTGGAATATTCCTTTATTGACTATACATAGACAGTCACATATACCCTTGATATAACCATATACAACTGTAAAAAAACATAAAATTATTTAAGCTAATCATTAAGTGCAACATTTTTAAATGTTATACTAAAACTAATATCTGGCCGCCAACGGTATTAGCTGCGATCATAGAGCTCGATTTTGTATGGCGCGTTAATTGCCATCGACCCGGCCAGATGTCGGGCATAATACGCCCGAAGACAGCAGAGTTGCCGACAGCAGCCGATATATTCCCGACATTAGCCATGTCGGCCGATGATGCCGATCTTCACCCGACGTTGGGCCGACATGTTGTACTTCCTAATATCAATAGAACTCTATTGGTTATTGGTGCATTTCAACCCAGGTATCAGGAGAAGAATGTTACAATTATTTCAGTCCCAGATTCCACCACTTGCCTCCTAATTAAGAAACAAAACAATTTCCTGGACAGGACAAACCACTGCCTCAACCATCGGGTCTATGACCATGGGAGAGTGGCCTTTATCCCAAACTGAGTATTTTCTGTTTTGGTAATGCCTTCAACTTTCACCCAGGCGCATACATGTTGTCGACAGTCAGACTATAAGAGTGGACATCCATGGATATCCTGGGGATGGCCGATGTTGTTAATGGTTATGTGAAACACCATATCGCTGATTGAGCCTGCAAATTAACTAGAAAGTTTGAAATGTCACCAGATTTTCTATCTGTTCAAGACCTAATATCCAGAAACACCGAGAATCTTCACACCTATACTATTTCTATGTGCCACAGTCAACTGTTCATCACTTTTCATATTTATTGGTGAGTGAGGGCGAAAAGTTTCTATTCCAATAGAATTACAAACTGTGGATTTCCATATGTCCTTGCAACGTTCAGCCATCTATCTGCTTTCCAATTGCCCATCTGCTTTTATGGTTACAAAAATCACATAATGCTACATATAACTATTGATCTTCATTATAAAGCCATGCATTGTTATCATCATCTTGTTTCACTTGTATTTTCCATGATTGTATGAGTTTAAATGAAGATGTTGTTACCATTACGATTTAACATCCGTCAGCATGTAGACGGCTCCTCTCCCAATGTCTGGATTTTTGACACTGAAATAGCATTGGCCAATAAGCAGCCCTCAAAAATAACGGTAAAAATATTGACTGAAAGTATCGGCTTATTGGCCGGGACCCACGGTATCAGCTTTCCTGTTCCCCCATAGTCTTCTATTAGCCAGAGCCTATGACGTACGCACTTCCGCCGTGTCTCCGCCAAGTTTTTTCGATGAAAGTTTTTCAAGAATCTAAAACAATATTATCCAACTTTTTGCAAGATTGACATCATCATTATTATAATCAATTGCAAGCTTGTTGCTGATGCTTGGAAAAATATCTTGATTGAAACTATTTTCTCCCACTTCCCTTATGACAACTGGTATATGCTAATACGTTATAGTGATATTAGCTGAATTCTCTTAATACAAAACAGATTACATGGGACACATACAACATATTAGCTAATCAAATATATTTATTGGCAATGCAGAGAATAATTACAATACGCCAAACTTCTTGGATTGAAATCCTTTGTAAAAAAATCAAGTAAATTGGAAATTATCATACACACATGCACAAACACACCTCTTCATTACTATATATATCATGTGATACACTTCCTGGTGAGACATTACATGTCTTCAAATGAAAGGTCACTGTTCTGGATTCAGTTGTATTCTTGATAAGATTTATCTGTGCCTTTTAACACACACACCTGTTTCTTTATATACTATTTCACACAATTACATCATATAAATATGAAAATTCTACAATTCTAACAGGCTGTAGGGTATATAGCTATTTCCAGGGTAAATACATGATCACTTAAATACTCATCTTAATTACATAATATTAACACAAGTACTGATTCAAAAAATAATTTCCAACCTATGACTGCCACCAGTCATTTGATGGTGGAATCTCAAACTTTAATTCACACGTCAGCTTATCAAACTGACATGTTCATCACATCCTGATCATATTATGACCTTCAATCAGTAGATGGCACTGTTGTGCAATTTACCAATAATTCCATCAAAGCCAGTTAAAGAGTGCAATGTCAATTGTTATCCAAAGTGCTGTTTCCGCCTTGGACATAATTATAGCCAATGGGCTACTCCCTATGAGAATATGATGATGAGATGAAACATCAGGACACAGGTTCTAACCGTTACACAACTGAGTGAATGAGGAGGGGGGGGGGTGTATGGGTTTAACAACACATCAGCTCAAACGTCAGTTAGAGGACCTATGGGCTGAATTCTAAAGCCTGTACCCATCTTCAGGACTGCACGCTATTAAGCAGTAGTACAGGAGCACCCTTATTGGAGAAGGAACAACTACAGACATTACAGGTTTTTTTTCAAGTAAGTGGCGTGCCTTAACAGGTAGTAAAATATAGCTTACTTATGACCAGCAAACAGGTACTGGGGGTAAAATTGAGATTGTCAGGCTTTCTAGTAGATTAGTCTGCTTATAATGCCTCATTATATTAAATATAATTTAATAGTATCACAAACATGCTCCCTACATACACACACACCCACACACACTAACAAACATACATAATTTGTAAATAGTCAATTTCATTTGGATAAAATGCTATAATTCAAGAAGTTCAAGTTTTTTTGTTATTGTGGTAGCAAGCCATTATATATATATATATATATATATATATATATATATATATAAACACACACATATATATAACAAATACAAAGAACATTGTCTTACATTGGACTGACAATTAAAATGTCATAAGGTTGAAGACCAAATCTACAAGAACAATCCTCCGTATCAGTCCATGATAATCCAGACGAGTCAAAGGTCAGCTTACAAAACAGACGACACAATTCTATATACAAGGCTCAACATAGTTTCCTGGAAACAATCCTGTCACACCATCCATGACACCCTCCCACCAGCCATCATCATTTTTCTTAACGACGTAGATCAGCGAGCCTTCGGTAAATGTCAGCTCATCGTCCTTATCTTTCTGATAGTCGTAGATGGCAACAACTGGAAAAAATGTGGAAAGAAAAAATACATTATTTAACTGCCACTGGTCTATTTAGAAATAGCCTAAATCCAGGTTAATGCCGCAGTTTTAAGGCAGATAAATATCATTCTGTGCAGTTTCACAAATGGATTTCAGTGGGAACGTTGACAATTTTCCCAATGCTGCCGCGTACCTTTTTCGATGTATTCTTTTGGCTTGCCATCAATATTTTCCGTTGTGTCTGATGGCATGCCGAGACTACTCCGGAACTCCTGGCCATACTGCTGGCCGCCTTCGGCATCGAATGACAATGGGGGTGGTGGTGGTGTAAACTGACTCTGGTAGTCTGTGCCATGGTTCGGTGGTGGTGGCAATGGTGGTGACACTGATAAGATAAAATAAATAGCGATAAGCTTTAACGATAAGCTGCCAAAAATTTGTATATATACCCATATATTCATGGAAGAAAAATTTGGGAGTGACTGAATTACTGTACGCGTATGATTAGAGATATAGATCTATATGTCCAAATTCCAGGACTTTCAAGGATCTCTACATAAATTCCAGGCCTGGTATCCAAATTGTCAAATTCCAGGTTTTCAAGGACTTGTGCGAACCCTGTAACAGCAGATATAAATAATTGTGACATTCTGAAACTCAAATGGAGGCACCGCAGTCACATTTTTACTTAATAAATAATTGATAAAGATAATTTGAGTATCCCAACAAAGATGATCTGTGCTGCTCCAACCCAGGAACTCATAAAATTATTGTCTAAATAGAAATTGGTTAATCAAGATTGAGGTTGATCGGTCTATTTAGAAATAGCCTAAATCCAGGTTAATGCCACAGTTTTAAGGCAGATAAATATCATTCTGTGCAGTTTCACAAATGGATTTCAGTGGGAACATTGACAATTTTCCCAATGCTGCCGCGTACCTTTTTCGATGTATTCTTTTGGCTTGCCATCAATATTTTCCGTTGTGTCTGATGGCATGCCGAGACTACTCCGGAACTCCTGGCCATACTGCTGGCCGCCTTCGGCATCGAATGACAATGGGGGTGGTGGTGGTGTAAACTGACTCTGGTAGTCTGTGCCATGGTTCGGTGGTGGTGGCAATGGTGGTGACACTGATAAGATAAAATAAGCTGTAATTTGGCTTCAGAGTTTATTACAATTCTTAAACAATAGATTTACACAATACACACACACATGAATATATATATGTGTATATATTCATTTATGGAATGAAATAAGCTTTGAGTTGTGATTTCATAAAAGCAGAAAATAGTTACATTCACTGTGTATCTTTTACAAAATAATACAATGGTAATACGAAACAAATCACTGGTTTAAAATGACAAATCTTCTATAATTCATCACACATTATCTTCACTTGTTCTTTTTCTCTATCCACAGCCCACAAGGTCATCTTTTCAATACGGTCCAATACAAGCTCACTATCCCTGAAATCTACACTGCCTATTTGTTCGGCTGGTCTTTCTTTCTATCCATAGCCCCTTATATTCTTACCATTGCCCATATGCCCAGTAAGAGGAGACTCGGGGGGTGGTGGTGGTGGTGAATCACCTGGTAACAGTACCACAAACAACACATTTTAAGAAATTCTAGCATAAAAACGTGAACGACATGAAATAAAATTCTAGAATTTAAATGATTTATCAGGAATGATTTCATTCTTTTTAAATATGCTCTACGTTTGTTGAAAGTCGCCAAATACCACATTCAACATGTCTAGTGCCGTTTTAGGGGTATAAGGTAAACTTCTGACTATACCATCCATCAGAGTCGGTATACTCTGTGAATCATACTAGTCATGCATGTTTAATGACAGTCAGCAACTTCAAATATGTCACTATATTAGTTGTACTGTAATCAGTCAGTGCTTTTTATTATTGCCATAAACAAAATCAGTCAATAATAACTTTGGATAACCCCCCCCCCCTCCTCATTATTATCAGATATCATTTGATTATCTAAATGCTCATTTACACTATCCATACTTCTAAACTACTTTGAGTGACCAAATTTTAAAGGGGAAATTCATTATACACACACACACACACATACATATATATAATAATAAAATTAGGGACTTAGAAAGGATAGGAAGGTGTAATGACCTTTTCCTGCATACCCAAATTATTTTTTATTTTTAAAGGACTTTAAGGTTGCAGTGCTACCAGACAGATACTGGTGTCATTATTGTGCTTGTCAATGTGTGGCATGCTAGAGGACTTTATATACTACCATGTCATTTATTTTGCAAGCACTCTTTAGTTAACATTCTTCCCTTATTATAAGTCGCTAGATAAAAATCAATCTTAAAAATTGACATTTTCAGTAAATATACTAAAACAACAAATATTTATTATCTACACAAGGTACATACTTTTAGCCCTTTTGGCTGTATTGAAGCCGCACGTGAAATTAACCAAGCGTAACTAATTTTTAGCGGCTATCTTGATTCCCTGCCACATGGAGGTTTAAGTGAAGGCATTGTTAGTTACTACATGGTTACACCAACTTGGTGTAGTGCTGGTGTCACCAACACTACAGCCAAAGTGAAGGGTAGTGTCCTTTCTGGTCATTCAATTGCTCAATAAGATCATTTGAATTAGTCCCATCTCCCAAGCTTCATAAACAAATTCATAGACTAGCTCAACCAATCACAGAACAGATCAACTAGGTTAGGTCATCAACAAAGTATACCAGGGCACAATTCCTATAGCGTCAGTTTAGATGTTTCCACCAATAGCAGAATACCTCAAATAATTTATTACAATGAATGGTGCCCATTTTCACAGTCTTGAGAAAAAAAACAATAAATTTACAACTTTGTATCATTATATAATTATCTTACAAATTCATGTCATTCTAACAACTACTTTTCATCTGCATCCAAGTTAAATGTGTATAAATTTGTGGACCAATGTAATATTTTCTGAGAAAACCCCAGTTTAAACGAGTAAAACTCGGGTTTAACCCTCTAGGCTGGACTAAACTACTTGCTGCAAGATCTAAATTGCTGCCAAGAGTCCAATACATTTTTGCAGTGTTAACCACAGAACAATTTACATAGTTCCCATCTGAATTTCTATAATTTCCTATGGATTGTCGAGTTAATGGCAGGCCATTAAATACTCTTTGTTTTGGCCGACAGTTCAATTACCCTGTTAATTGAGTCGATAGGAAACATCAAAGTGGAAGACACGAAAGGGCAAGAATGTGATGAAATTATTGCACAGCTGTACACTCTTAATATTAAAGGAACAGTTCAACCTCAGATAATACAGGAGTAACCCCAAATCCCCTGATAATAATCACTAACTCTACATACATCACAGAGATAAGGAACTAATCCTGATTATTGGAGGGTAGTGATCACTGATCCATCAAATGCCGGATTGTATGGCAGGAAGGAAAAAGGTTACACGATCAGATGTCAGGTGGCACAAGGATCGTGGAGCCATCGCGGTCCTGATCAAGTTAGGCGACAGGTGCTCTGGCTCGGCCATCCTCGCGACCTTACCTACCTCTGCGCTTGACCTACTAACTGATGCCATTGTTGGGTCATTGACATAAAGCGGACAGCTCAGTTTCTTGTTACAAGAGTATGAAATAATCTACATAAAGAATCATTCCCGTAACATTCGAGGTTGTTTGGATAAACTATACCATAATATCTGTAAATATGGTTTTGTTCTAAAATTACATCTTTGGTTGACCCACGTTAACAATCTTACAACCAGGAAAAATGCGAACATCTTGTATTAAATGATGTCAAATTTCAGGAGCATCCAGTCCGAGGCAGACTTCAAAATCACACCTGCCACATACCAATCATAGTCGATTAACCAGCACTTTAAACTGGAATATTTAACATGTGGTTGATCGTTTTTATATTTTGACATTGTTTATAATTTGTGTGAGGATATTTGTATTAAACCCGAGAGTCTGAAATGAAATGTTTCCTTAAAAAGGTAACAAATATGTGAACAAGTGCAAGCTGTTCACAAACAATGAGATATTACATGCACTGGCCAAGATGATGTTTGATGTCTTATGGTCACTTTTGTGCACATGGTAGGCTAAATGGACTGAGTCCAAACGTAATGCAGCAAAGTCAAAGATGAAACACCCTTCAAATATTCCCACGTTCAGATTCAAACTCAGGTGGTAGTGATCTGTGGGTCAACGTGCTGCCAACTAGACCACAGAGGCACCCTACATTCACTGTCCAATATATTTATCAACTACATAAATATACAGCAAAGATCAATTTCCACGCTTCATTAATTTTTATTCCAGCATTTTTAACACCTGTGTCTTAACTAGCTAACCCTGTCTGCCTGCCATTTATGATATGTTATTTCAATAAATGGACAGTTCAGATAACTATCCTAGAAGTATCTAACTGACATGTGTTTAATTCCAGAACATAGCATAAAATACACCAAAGAGTTCTAAAGATATTTCGAACTCCATAGCCTGCCTTGGGGCCACTAGCCCCAGATTGATTAGGCTATGCCTTGGTCTACTGGCCTCAACTGATAAAAAAGATGGGCAGTTTCATATTCCTAATGAGGACACTAGTCTAAACCAGAAAGATAATTTGATTCTAACTTTCAGAAATAATAAATATACTCAATAAAAGGTTCAGACTTCTTGGGGAACAGTTTTTTAAGCAGCACCTTCAAATAAAAGGCTTTTTCAATACTGTATAAAAGCTTCCATCATCCTCTACTGGAATATAATCTCAACTAGTTGTTATCTGGTAGTAATGCTGAAGCCAACACATTTACTACCGTCATATTCATCAGTCATCAACAATCTGTCATGGGTTACAAGCACTACACAAGCTGGCACCAATATTGTCATATATATATATATATATATATATATATATGCATAAAAATATCAACAAAAAATGATGACCTGAAATGCGGAATGGTTGCACATGACAAGTGTTCCCTTGATATTATAATTTTTGATATTATCCAAAGTCAGTGTGTGGAACAGGCTCCCAGTAAGTGTATGTTGATGGCATATCAACATACACTTACTGGGAGCCTGTTCTGCAAATCACAATTCAATACCGGCTTCCTTGAATGCCACATAATATGCTCCTCAGTGGATGTTCTCACGATGAATACAACCACAGCACTGGCTAACACTATCCTTTCTCTCGAAAACACGAAGAGATTTTTCTTCCAGTTGGTTAGACTGTTTTTGCAAAAAGCGCATCAGGATTCCAGGAATAATCTAGTATTTCCAAGAGCCCCATCTTATGCTGGCTATACTGGCTGTAGCAAACAACATCCAGTAGCAATAAAGCATAAGTGTTAACTTCAGCAAGTGGAAGTTGATGCAGTAATTCCACTCTGCAAGTGGAAATACTGAGTAGAATATGACGCTCGTGCTCTTAACAGAATGTTTTTCAAAAATTTTTAAGCACAAAATGTTGAATATGGTATATGTCATGTTTCAGGTTAAACGTTTAAAAAAAGATACTGACCACTTTTTAAAATTATTTACAGTATTAATATTAAGAAAGACTTTTAGTTTAGGCATTAAATATTCTTTTGCGTAAAATTGCTATTTTCAGAGATAAATCAGTTACGGAGCTTACTTCCATAACTTGTATCTGGCATGGGTGGTAGTGGTGGTGTAGCAGGAGCGTTCTGCGGTAGTTGTTGTTGTATAAGGGATGTCTGCGTTGCATAGCCAGAGGTTCGGCCGATGGAAGCCATTGGATGTACCATGCCTGTTGGCGGTCCTGGAGGAGGTGCAGGAGGCGGCGTCTGTGGTGGTCTTTGAGGAGGCATGCCCATCGGCTTGAGAGAGGTATACGGCGTCCGCTGGTCCACAGCAGAAGTGATTCCGATGTCGGGTGGCAGTCCAACTGGTTGTACTTTGGGATAATTCGGTGCGTAGTGACTGGGTAGAGCTGGTGGTGACACTGGGGGTGCTGGAGTCCGGTATGGTGACGATGACTGGCGACTTATTGTTGCTGCACCACCCGTACGACTATAGATTGGGGGATTTGGTGGTTTTGTTGTTGGTGCCTGGCCTGCACCAGTTGCTGACTTGTTGCTGCTGGTAGAACTTGTACTTCGTTTGACTGGTTTCTGTGGTTGCACCGTCTGTCGAGTGAAACGTAATGCATGATTAAATTTCATGCATTAGCTGTGCGTATAGTTTGATGTGTGTTATATGGGGAAGAAGTCAAACAATTTCACTAGTTTCCCAAAATAGACCACCATGAGGTCAAAACAAGGTCAAATGGTCTTAGCTAAGATGACATGTATTTGTCTAATAAATAAAGCAAAGCTATTGAAAGAGAACAATATATATCGTCTAAGGCAACATCTGACCTGTGGAAATTAAGTGAACCAATCAAGACCAATTCATCAGTTGACTAAAATTAATAGAAAGATCAGTCATTATGATCAAAATATGATCATCACGATTATAATGCAGTGATAGAAGCAAACAACTTTGATCACAAACAGATAAATTGTCAATTAATCCTCAAATTTAGTTATTCCCTTAAATCAATCACCAACAGAACAAAAAAAACCCTACCTTTACTCCATGTCCAATGTCGTCGAGTTGACTATAGTCTATTGAACGTCTGACATATTTAACAGGTCTCTCTGCTTGTTCTGGGAATATAATACCCGGCGTCTTAACACCCGGCGGCTTTGTTGTCGTTTTGTTGGTTGTCAATACGCCGATCTCTCGACGGGCTACTTTCTCCTTATGGATCATAACATTCTGTAAATCACATTAACTTTAGAAATGAAAATAACAAACAAATATTACACCATCTAACTTCGATTTTAAAAAAAACTAGCCCCATCCAGCAATAAATTTAGCTGCAATAATACATTTCAGTATGCCTTGTGTAAGGTGATACAAAAGGTGGCTCAAAATATTCGATTTCAATACTCGAACCAATTTTCAAATGATTTCCTAAACCTTTGATTTAAAAAAATAAGCAGCCCGTCCTGGAGTAGAGATGAAACATTTAATAACAAAATGATAATAATTAATCTTGAAAGAGGCTCATGGTGCCTAAAAGAACAGGGACAGTTTAAGAAATAATACTCCTGTACGTAAATGTTGGCTCCCTTTGGCCAATTGTCTGTTAGGAGAGATTCAATGGAAATAGCTGAATATATCGATCTTCTTATGGGTTAACACTAACAGTTAAACCAATTAATGCCTGAGCTGAAGTGAATAAGTGAATTTTAATGAAACAATGACGCAATAAAAAACATTAAGATTAACCTTCCTATTAATCGTACTTTTTGGCACACAAAACATCATGATCATGATTGATGTTTTACGGCCACTTTTGTGCATATGGTGGGGTAAATTGGCAGCACATTTGGATGACCAAAACCTAGGGTCAGTTGTGCTCTATGTGATGATTGTGAATTGTTAGTAGACTCGGAAAAACTATTGAAAATACTAGTTCAATTAAGTGAGTCCATATCTGAAACAAACTTGTAAGTTGTATGATAATATCTATCTTGTGAATCATAACTAGCATGCATGTAGTTGATACTAACATAATTTATATGACATTGCAGGCATAGAGAGAATGATATATCTAACTCTAAGTCCATATATCCAACCTTTTTTTAAAACAAAGTGCCCACGATTTCCACATGTGTGTCTGACTTTTCCCACAATGTCCGATATTACCCTGCTTATACATTCAACATTGTCACTGTTCCCTAATCATATTTCATGACATCATAAATATTGTTGCCTTGTTTTTTTAACGTTTTTCAGCAATAGATGAAGGAATTCCCGTTCTAAAAATATCTGAAAGCCACAACATATGTCAAACACCTACTTTGCAAACAATAAAACAAATTTTAACCAAAAGTAAAAACTCAAAACAAGATCCATATCAAATATGTCTCGTATTCTTGCTGTAACTGTGTAATCATGTATGTCAATAATAAAGTTGAAAAAAGACTTCATGAATAATATATTCCACTAGACAATCTAAATTATTTTTTATTCCTACATACTGTAACCCCAAACCAGATAAAGACAAGCCCCCCCTCCTCTCTCAAGAACATCTATCTAGACATGTTATACTTACTCACCTGTGATATATGATTAACCCCTGACTCTATATCAGATAACTGACTCATCTCTAGATCTAGAAGATGGAGGAAATTTGTAGCTAAAGTGTTAATCTGATAAGCAACACTAGCCAGTGACTGAGTTGTGTAGTTCTTGGTCTCTTCGAGAGCATGTCTCTTGTCGTGGGCCTGTAAGTTATAAAAAAAAAATCATTATAATTAGCATAAATTTGTATATTTAAAACATTACAAATAAAAATTGGTAAATATTATAAGCAAATTATCACAAAGCCATAACGTCGAGCTGTGATGGCGCATTTAGTTAGAGCACCAGACTCGTAACCAGAGGGTTTTGGGTTCAAGACGCCGGAGCTGCAATGCTGTCATGTTGGCGACTGGTTCACTCAGCCAGGAATGAGAACCTGATAGCTATGCATCTGAGTAATGCTTTGTGCCTATAATCGCAGCATGCAGTGTATGCTTCCATGGGAGTTGAGGTGCCTGCTGGATTGAAACAGGTCTGAGTCTGGGTTAATAATATTGTAAAGCACCTTAAAGCAGCTATCTAGTTGGATTGGGTGCTATATAAATGTCATGTATTATTAATGTATTAACTGTTTTACAAGATATACAGTGAGAATATGTCAGATAAACGTAAATGTCAGAATATCAAGGCTGTGTCATACCAGTAGTCAGTGTCACATATTTTTAGATCATAAAGACATGTCCTTGTATGTAACAAAAATAATATGCAACATCCATTTGAACCACAATGACACTTATAATCTTGTGGTGTATTTATTTATTTTTAAGAATTATGACACAATAAATGACCAGATAATTTTGATGTTTGTTACTTACATACTATATAAAGAAATACTTGTGTCACTTAGTCCATCAGATTAATTCATGATCTGCTCATTGGAAAGATCACACATTTGGGTTTGTAATTAGCCATGAATGATTAAGATTAGCATCGTGCGTCCATGTGTATGGTCAAGGACGATTGTAATTGGTTACGATAAAGCAATTATGTATGTGAGCGGGTTAATTAGCCATTACTGACAACATGTCAGTGTGCCTTGCATGACTGAACTAGCGGAAATATTTGGCAACATTTTTGTATTGTTGGATTATCGAGGTCATTTTACATTGAAATGACACATTCTGTTGGCGAAATAAAGCGTCGTAGTAGGAATGTAATTTTTCCTGATTAAAGAGTCATTTATAATGGAAGTAAATAGATCCCAGACGATGTGTCGGAAGGTTCGGATAAACGATGTCCAGATTAACTGATTCTAACTGTACTACTAAATTGGGTCTGTCAGAAGGTCATATAAAAAAATCAGGCCATCCGGTCAGATATAATTCCCAGTGCAATGACACATCTCATTTTCTGATCAGGCATTTGGCATAGCAGTTCCCACTTCTTGAAACAGATTGGAGTTTATGAGTGCATGATCTCTTGAAATGCTTAAGTCTGTTCTAAAAACTCAACTGTTTCAAGCTCCTTTCAGTTTCAAATGCAAGTAATGTTGATTGTTCAAATTTCAAATTAGTTTTATTTTACTGGGATATCATCACACAATAACTTTGAAGATGCTGTATTAAATATGGATAAATCATAATTATTATAAATCACATGCTAAATTTTCTAATAGCACTGTGGTCTATGTTGATTAATGTGTTCACAAATATAGCAATTTTAACTGTAAGACTCGAAATAAGGAATTTTGTGCTGGCAAGAAATCCTGTTAATCCGTACATGAGACTGAGAGCTTTAACATATATTTTTCAATTATAAGAACAAAATAGGTAGGTACACATGTGATAACTGATATTAATTATTATATTGGTTAATTAGTGGCTCATTCCATGCATTACAACACAGAATTAATACAAAGCACAAAAATGAGTCTGGTTGTCCAGATCATTAATAATAAGACTGTACATCAGGGCCGGAAAAATCGGTTGATGGACACCCGGGACAAGTATATTTTCAAGCTGAGCTAGTGCTGATTGCCGATCACTTGCCTGTTTGGACAAGTGCCTTTTGGAGATGAAAATTTGTCAAATATGTGTGTGCACATGCCTAATGAGCAAACCAATTCAAATAATCTTTTTTCCATGCTGCCTTCCCATACTTATAATCTGTGATGCAAAGCTGGCTGTGAGTGCCAGCTATGCTTAAAGCTAAAACCGAGATTCCACATATGCGGCATGCGATATTGTGGTATCCATGTGTTTCAGACATCCCTCTCACCTTGTGACCTATTTTTCTTGGGAAAGCCTGCCTGGACACTTGAATCGGATGGTTGAATTCAGAATGTTATCACCTGGGTTGTAAAATATAGATTCAACCTTCCAATTCACATTCGCACCAATCGCTACATGGAGCGGTCCATTTTGTCACATTCGGAAATCACATACGCAGTTGTGGATATGGAATCACGCTCGTACATTTACATGGACAAAGTATACATGGACAACAGTCAGTTTTATATATATATACCCAATTTAGCTTTATATATATATATATATTGTTATGAAATAATCATATTATATTTGTTATATCTTATATGTTTTTTCCCCCATAAGTTTACGTACAGCACTTTTGAACAGACTTTAACTTTAAGTATGAAAAGAGCGCTTTATAATATACGCAAACCATGACGTCATCCACCAGTCAAACCAATATTTTTTCCAGGACATTTCCTGATTTGGTAAATTTTAAGGACATTTCCAGGATCTGGAAAGTGAATTTGTTATTTTCCAACTTTTTTGCATGACACATGGGAACCCTGAGCTACTCTGTGAGATCAATAAGACCTACAAACCATGGCCCATGCACAAATATTTCAACTGCTGCTGTAGATATATATTGCTTGTCTTGTCTATCTATGGTTGTTTTTAATTTGGTAATAAATTGTATTTAACTATTTTGCATCAAGTTAAGAGTAATTAAGTAAATCGCGGGAGATGGTTCCCTAGGGCGAATATAAAACGGGGCGAAACTAACTGACGGGCGAATAAAACGAGGGTGAATAGTCCAGTTCCGGCTATGGCCTACTAGCACTGTAGCAGTAGCCGATCAAGTATCATGATGATCATCATCATGCTATGGCCTATGCCTATGGTGGGATGACGTTATCTAAAAAGTATTAAACATTCAGACCCACCTGCGTGTAGTTCTCCTCACAATATTGGGCGACATTTTCTAAATTATCATGGCTTTCCCTCAGGTGCTTACGACCAATAGGTATATCCCGTTCTATTAGTTGTAACAAATCTCCTATGACCGACATTTTGCTCACGGAAGTAACTGGTGGATGTTCTAATTACTGCACAGTAAACAAAATACTTGGTACTGCGATCGTCCGCAAATAGTTTTAATAAATTAGGAATTGCCAGATTAATTTTAATTTTTTATCAGGCACAAGCTAAAAAATACTCAAACAAGCCCTTTAATTATGTTACAAAATAATGCGAAAATTGTAATTTCCTAACAGCGATAAAATTAATTCTAAAAGGCAATCAGCCACCCTTTCCTTGTTAAATGGCTCAACTTCAGTTACCAATTACTTCACGTTATGCTACTATTATCTCTGTATAATAATTTTAAAGGTATTATTTACTATTCATCCTTTAAAATATCATGTATAGATTCAAGCCAATTACGTTGTAAATTAATTATTAATTTTTAAAGTGGAGACTGGTTGGCAGTATTTCACCATTGCGTGCCATAGTAATCTAATTTAGCCCCTCTTAGCGTACGACACGGATTCCTGACTCTGTTCGTATAAAGGGCGTTTTTGCAATGAAAAACAAGTAAAAAGGATAAATTCTTTGAAGCAACTTAAGCCTAAATCGGCAAATAATATCATGAGTGCTAGATTTATTCCTAATCACAGCTACACCGACCAATGTCGGAGGTTGAAATGGAGGACTCATTCTTTGTGAATAATTCGAGGCGGAAGGGTTGTTGACGAACGGAGAGAGATGTTCAAGATGTTGGACGGTACTGCAGCTAATTGACTATGTTGGTGAATGGGTATTTATTAAAGACTTCACTTGTGGTGCTACACTAAATTTCCATGCCATTCCAGGCTCATCATGCAGGTTCATATCAGAAAAAAAGATAGTTTATTTAATAAGTGTTTATTAGCAAAGTGGATTAGTGGATGGATGAGAAATACATATTTAGTAAGTGAATGTTTAAGGTTTAAGTTCTGGTAGTATTATGGTGAGAGATGTGAATTGTTATGACAGAAAACAATCCTAAGTACATTATGCTCAAACAACAGTAAATTAGGCTATGGTGGTCACATGACAATGATTCATACACCACAATTATACAATTCGTAGAGTCCTATCTAATTATATATAACATATAGTATGGTTTGGGGATAATAATTTAAAAAGTTGTTATCACTATTATAATACTGATATGTATTGAAATATGTTTATAACATTTAAGAAACCAACAATTATTCGACAAGATAAAATCAACCATTAATAGAGACTCACACCACTTCAACTTTAGTTGAGTGTAAGATATTTGATGTAAACAAGAAGTCTCGACGTGACCAAATCACTATCTATATGGATTTCAAGCCCAAATTTAAGGTATTATAGCACGTAAATCTCTAGATGGTAACAAATTCAACTTTCTCAGAAAAAAATGTGACCTTATGCAAAACAAATATAGAACAGATGCTGGTATGATATCAGAAATATATGTGGCCTATCGATGGCCTACCGTTGGCTAGCCACGACTGGGCCGTTTGGGGTTCGTCCAAGAAATCCACCAGAGGCCCGCTTGTGGCAAGCCACTGATGGCCTACAGGTGGCTAGCCACTGGTCTGGTGGCAAGACACTGGGGTGCTGCTACCAGTGGTTAATTTGGGGCATCAGGGCACACGTATCTTGTACAATGATAAGCTTACTACACACTAATGTAGAGGTAGTCTATCTACCTGGGGCGGTTTATGTTCACAACGGTCTGACTAGCCCGGATGGTTGAATCCAGAATTTTACGGCCCGGGATAGCCGACTCGAAGAGTTGGATTATTTATTGGACTAGATCTGGTTATTGCCGCTAGTTGCCACTATCGAAGCAGAGATGGGCCACCGGTGGCTAGCCTCTGTCACCCGTGCCGCATGTTGCCACCTGTGGCCCACCGTAGGCTGACTATCTGTGTTGTTAGCTCTGGTTGTGTAGCGGTTAAGCACCTTGCATTTGTGCCAATGGTCATAGGTTCGATCCTATCAAGAGGTCGAAACTTTTATAGGGATTAATTTCTCGGCTCTCGACATCTTGAGTGGCTGACCACGTTAAATAGCGATGCTATATCCACTGAAGGGGACCGCTAAAGACCCATTGAGGATGTTAATACACTCTGGCAGTGACCATCGTCAGAGTAATTCGACTCCATGTGTTCGAATCTCGGCGTGGGCATATCTGAAGGTTGTTTCATCTTTAACTTCACTTCATTACCCTCGGAGATCGCTCGGCCCATTTAGCCTACCATGTGCACAAAAGTGGCCATAAAACATCAATCATCATCATCTTATGGAAGACCAGATGAAATTGCGAGTCTAGAACCACCTTCGACACGTATCAAACAACTCTGGTGATATTGTACTAGGTAATATTACAGATATTTGTCCTGTAATACAAAATATTTTATATGTTGTTATTATCTTAAGTAGAAGATAATTCTAAACATTGAACAAGTTTATGGGCGATTCGCTTTTTGTAATTTGTTTTATACAACGACTGATGAGAGATGACACGACACTAAATACTGTTGTTCAAGCACCTCATCAATCGTTCATAGGTTATATTCACAGTTTGTGACAATAATGATGAGGACGATGATTATGTTGATGATAATAATAACAATAATGTATATTTAATAGAGCGCTCTTACTGGCAGGAGATATTCAAATGTTCGCAATGTTAAAATAATTAATATTTTTAAGCACATAATTAAGAATATGTTCATTTCTTTATAAGACTGATACTGATGATGAGGTATGTCTGTAATTTTATTTACTGTTCAAATACAACATATATGATATAATATGCACAATAACATGTTATGTTTACAATATTTATTTTAAAATTTAAGTTATATTGATTTGTTGTTGTTTCATAAAGATATAATTATGTCTATTGACTATTCCACATCTTTTTATTTTTTAAATTGTTATGAATGTTTTTAATGTTATGTTAAGGGGGATGCATTATATATTATATCCGCCAGCAACCTAGCTATTCTACAAAGTGGGGGCTGCAATACCATATCACTTGAGCCGAGACACAGGTATACCTGCAATGGTATCTGCTTGGAGAAACTGAATTTTCCAGGTGACTTTCTAATGGACACCATTTCACACAGGTATTCAGGTGCTATATATTTGATAGATTTGTAAGTTGTTAGCAAAATCTTGAAATGGATACGCCATCTATGCAATTTTTGAAGAATTAGGGTTATAAGATAAAATTTTCGAGTATTTGCCACTATGCCACTATGTTCGTAATATTGTATTAGGCATCTCGGCAAACTGATATGACATAATGTTCACAAACCTTCAAGAAAGAGGAAAAAAATAACTCATTGTCAGGATCCAGTGATATATACAGCTGTGTGTTATCAGTATATAAATTATATTTAACGGCATCGTACTGGGCAACGATCCCAACAGGAAGGGTATACTTTGTGAAAACCAGAGGACCAAGAACTGAACCTACAAAAACTGAACACGTATTTCCAGATAGGATCGAATCCATTCAAGTACTGTAGCTGACAGACCGAACATGTCTTTTAACTTACAGAAAAGTCCACTATGGCCAACTGTATCAAATGCAATAGACAGGTCCAGAAGAGGAAGTAAATTTCGTCTACCTTTGATTAATTGACATCATAATATAATTTTCACCAAAACCAAGACTGTTTTAGTGTTGTGACTACTTTTATATGCAAACTGTAGTGATTCATTAAGGATATTAAGGTTGTAAATCTATTTGCCAGTGCTGAGAGCTATTTATAAATGATGTGAAAAAAGGTTTTCGCAGCCTAAGTGTATAGCAGGCGTGAAATAAAATGTACAATAAACCTTCCTCCCTGAAATACTAAATGCCAGAATTAAATTATCATTAACATATTTCAGCCAAGAATAAAGCGGAAATCATTGCGCCACCTTTTGAGCCGAGATCAGATACCTACTATAGAATCGGACTGAATAGCTTCAGTTTTACTACGAGTTTACACGCTAGTTCAGGTTCAATACTATAGATTTATAAATTGCTTGTAAAAGTTTGGTGTTATAATCAGATGTGCTCATTTTACAGAACTATTCCATATACGATGTAGTAAATACAGTGGCCATTGTAACAATAGTTTCTGGTGCTAAGAATATGTTTTAGCTGGTAATGGTTCTTAAAATGGTATTAGGCAGCTCGGGATATTGATTTCACATGTTTAGTCATTTTAATATATTTGTCAAAAATAACCGCTACCTTCTTTATTGAAATATTACAGGAAGAGGAAATTGTACTGAAGTGTAATACTTGTATTTTAGTGGATTAACGAAATGTGGTGAAGCCAAATATATTTTGAGTCATCCACGTGACCACCTTTATATCCAGACCACCAACCACTGTGTTTTCATTGTACTGAAGTGTAATACTTGTATTTTAGTGGATTAACGAAATGTGGTGAAGCCAAATATATTTTGAGTCATCCACGTGACCACCTTTATATCCAGACCACCAACCACTGTGTTTTCATGTACTGAAGTGTAATACTTGTATTTTAGTGGATTAACGAAATGTGGTGAAGCCAAATATATTTTGAGTCATCCACGTGACCACCTTTATATCCAGACCACCAACCACTGTGTTTTCATTGTACTGAAGTGTAATACTTGTATTTTAGTGGATTAACGAAATGTGGTGAAGCCAAATATATTTTGAGTCATCCACGTGACCACCTTTATATCCAGACCACCAACCACTGTGTTTTCAGTGTACTGAAGTGTAATACTTGTATTTTAGTGGATTAACGAAATGTGGTGAAGCCAAATATATTTTGAGTCATCCACGTGACCACCTTTATATCCAGACCACCAACCACTGTGTTTTCATTGTACTGAAGTGTAATACTTGTATTTTAGTGGATTAACGAAATGTGGTGAAGCCAAATATATTTTTAGTCATCCACGTGAGTGACCACCTTTATATCCAGACCACCAACCACTGTGTTTTCATTGTACTGAAGTGTAATACTTGTAGTTTAGTGGATTAACGAAATGTGGTGAAGCCAAATATATTTTGAGTCATCCACGTGAGTGACCACCTTTATATCCAGACCACCAACCACTGTGTTTTCATTGTACTGAAGTGTAATACTTGTATTTTAGTGGATTAACGAAATGTGGTGAAGCCAAATATATTTTTAGTCATCCACGTGAGTGACCACCTTTATATCCAGACCACCAACCACTGTGTT
The DNA here is from genome assembly GCA_025642065.1 of Paralvinella palmiformis. Classification (NCBI taxonomy): domain Eukaryota; kingdom Metazoa; phylum Annelida; class Polychaeta; order Terebellida; family Alvinellidae; genus Paralvinella; species Paralvinella palmiformis. Next base: position 132,627 of record JAODUP010000726.1, read on the forward strand.
TTCATTGTACTGAAGTGTAATACTTGTATTTTAGTGGATTAACGAAATGTGGTGAAGCCAAATATATTTTTAGTCATCCACGTGACCATCAACCACTGTATTTTCAATGATATTCGACGAAATGTGTAAATTTGAAAGCGATCTGTAATTATTTGAAACCACATACAGTCTAAAGATGTTTTATTTTATTTATCGCTTTAACAGGCAGCTTTCATGAATCTTGGGAAAACGGAGATAATAATTTATTAACTACTTTTGCTACTGGAGTTATCACAACATTCTGGGACTCTCTCGTAGGACACGTAGACATAGGGACAGCTGCACATAAATTGCTTGAGGTCCTCTTCAGCAACTGTCTGAAATCAGTCTGTAAAACAACATTTGCTCTGTTACGGCTACTTTTGTGCACAAGGTAGGCTAAATGGGCCGAGCGACCTCCGAAGGTAATGAGGCGAAGTGAAAGACGAAACACCCTTCTGATATAGCTCGACCGGGGTTTAAACACTGGTGCTAAAGATCTGCGGCCAGCCGCGCTACCAATTAGGCCACGGAGGCGTCCGAAACCAGTCTCAGTAACAGGTACAGTGGTATCTATTATGGACATCCAGAACTCTTCTACCAATGACGAACACTATGATAAGGTTCTGGAGGGAAACGCATGATGCGTATTTAATATAACATGGCATGATAATATTTAGGTTTATGGATGTTTAGGTTTTAGTACTCTGAGTCAGTGCAGCCATATTAGGAATTAGGAATGGGAGCAAATGTATTAATACAGAATGTGTTTGTTTTGTGTTAGCATTTAAGTTAGAAATAAATGAGAGCATCCCGTTTTAAAGCCGTTTGTTTGTTCGATTAATTAAATGGGGTGTCGGAATGCAAATTAGAACGATTAAAGACAATCGCTTTGAAGCATAATACTAATACTTATAGTTACCATGACGAGGAGTAATCCGACATTTAATTTTAAAGTGACCGCATTAGGTTAAAATAAGCTAAATTTAAATAAAAGGACAAGAACTATTTTGTGAAATTTTTTATTGCTAAGATAAACAAATAAAGTTGATCATTATTGTTATCGGTGACATTTTATTTGAACAAACATCAGTTAAAACATAAAATTAGCAGCTCTAAGCTTACAAAATCATAATTACTTCAGACAGCACAATCTGGGATAATATTATTTAATATGTAGCATATAGAACGTAATACAAAAGATGAGAAATCAAAGTGTATTTACAAAATGTGTGTGTGTGAGTGGGTGTATGTGTGCGTGAGTGATAGCGCGCGCGCGTATATATATATATATATGTGTGTGTGTGTGTGTGTGTGTGCGTGTGTGTACAAACTAAACAACTTCCTTGACCTAAAGTCATAAATATATTTTATGGCTAATGATGTAATATTTCCTTCAGAAAATTTTATTGTTTGTATCAGGACAACAAACCTATACAATATAGTACATATTTTTATCACTCTTCACTATGATAACTGATTGGTGCGAAGTTTATATATATATATATATATATATATATATATATATATATATATATATATATATATATATATATACGCACTTGAGTATTGTGTAAATATAATACTAATCTTAAAAACCAGTTTGACAAATGAGAAAGATATCTCTATAAATTGACGTCCTAGCAATAAACGAAGTGTAATATTAATGTAAAGTGTAAAAAAATAAAACGGAATTGCACAAAATGACATTCCAATCAATAGCTCTTGCTGTCAATAAACTACCTAAAATCTTAGACAGATCAGAAGTTTTCAAAATGATGTTCAAATCGGGCCTTTCTACGCTTGCTTGAGGTGTAGCAAGCTTGCTGCACACCCTTTGTGATTCCTGCGGGTCCGCAGCTAAATACTCCAACTTTACGTGTCTGAAATTATATAGGATTTGCATTTATTAAGCATGTTTTATTCATGATTTTAATTTGTATTAATCATATATTGGTTAACATGTGTAATGAAATGTTATATGGGATTCCTTATTTTGAAAATCTATCTTGACAGCACACATTAGCGATGAGTAATAATGGTTTGTTTAAGCTGGCGTGTTTCTTTAATTATTGTATACAACACTTATATTGAAAATACTTTTGAATCTCTCTCTCTCTCTCTCTTGTCTCTCTCTCTCTCTCTCTCTCTCACACACACACACACACACACACACACACACACACACACACACACACACACACACACACACACACACACACACACACACACACACACACACACACACAAACATACACACACATATATACTGTTGTTGGAGGCTATTTTAATGAATATGAGTCCACGCTTTCTCTAAGAATTGTTCTCCATGCTAGATTCACTTACTTTACGATCCTGAAGCTGTGTTTATTTAAACACGTCTTATACCTTGTTTAATGACTGCTCAGAGGTAAAATAATATTGTCAAATGTTTAATGTATTCAGCTGGTGCTTTACATCAATGTTTACTTTGTTTACCTTTGGATGCCTTGCGTGGATGGCATCAAGGATCTTGTCAAAATCCGGTCGTCCAAAGTGCGTTTGTGCTCTCACTCCTGTAAACAAACTCCGGCCACACATGTGTTGAAAGTGTTCCTCGAAGATGTACTGCAATTGAATATGGTAATATAGGATACTCGTGTTAACATGCTACTGCCGTTACCATCGTTACCACGACCACCAACACCACCAATACAATCATCATCATCATCATCATCAGCATCATCATGCATCAGCAGCAGCAGTATCATCATCATACTAGTCATCACCATCACCAGCATCATCATCAGTAAGTATCACCACCACCATCTTCGACATAATCAGAATCATCACCATTATTATTATTTTTGCTGTAATGCAATTAAACAATACTTATTCGTAAGCACAACACCAGATTATAACTCAGTCTAAATGAAGAATGCTTTAGCTCTGTGGTAAATAAGACAAACCGATGTTTACAGAATACAAGTCCATAATAGTTTTATTGCCGTTGGTTGTTGCTATGAATATTAAGTATCGAGGTTCGCATGCTGATGTTATCAGATGTAGTCTTTTGACTTAGTTGTTTGCTCAATATATAAAGTATCATTGTATATCAGTGATTTCACTGGAGAGTGGAATTTAACAATGCCAGTAATCTGGTAACAATGGGATACCTCACATATTTATTAAGGCAAGAAATAACATGAGGTACTGTAGATAGGTATACCAAGGGCCCCCGTGGACGAAAGTTTGGAGTCAAGTGGGCAAAGTTCTAATTGAATGGTATAGACTCGTGTACATCTAATCCACAATACACGTTTTGTTGCGCGCAAACAATATTGGAGGCATCCGTTCATCCAATGTACATTACAATCTATTAAAGTCCACATTTAGTCTACACCACATATATTCATACAAACCAACTTTATGCTGTTCAATGATATCTACTGTAAAGGGATCTGCAGTAAGCTTACCAACATTGTGGTCCGTAAGTCAAAACTCTGGAAGAGCTGCGTTATAAATATATGAGCTTCTACGACCGAATTTTGGTCTACGTCTTCCACCTGTCTCAGAATGTCAATAAACCACTCAAAGTGTTTCTGGCTTCCAGTCACCCAGATAAAATACAACTGAAATACAATAGAACATTATGATCTAAATTCAGTCAGATAAATAAAATGCATGCCAGGAAAACAAACTAAACTTTGATAAGAATAGAATCAATTTATTTCAAATGGTTAATATAGTGTTCATAAATTTGATTAATCTGAATGCGTTATCGAGATAAAATATGCAATTATTCTTGAATATTATATTGAAATAGTAATCGTATTATAAACCAAATTCAAATGTAATTGTAATTAGCTTTAGCAACGTTCAAACTGTCTATTCAGTCTTTATCTATTTAAAATGCAGAGTACATACCTCTAGTGATGCATATTAGTATTACTAACCCCATTATGCAATAAGCTAACAAGTGTTTTCCTTTATTTCTAAGTTAAATAGGAACACGCTACCTTACGACATTTAAGCCTGAATGTCTTTTTGGAAGAAGTCAAATAGACGAAATCCTTCAGGATCGAAGCATAAGGAGCAATGCCAATACCAGCTCCTACTAGAACTGAAATCTCGTAGCGGAACCAATCCTGTTGCCCTGCCCCGAATGGACCGTCTACATATAACTGATAGATAAGAACATAGAGATTTAAAAGTGCTTATTTGTTGAATAATGCGAAGGCAATTTACCATTTCACACACACGCACACAACACACAAAATGCACGCATGCACGCACGCACAACACACACACACAAACACACAAACACAAATTATCTAAACAATTATTAGATGAGATTCATTGTCTTACTTTAGGATCTGGTTTGTCATTAAGTTCTTCAGGATCGAAGATCTTTCTGATGTTTTTAGTCCACGGTCCGACCCCTCTAATGTGTACAGAGAGATGGGGCTCGTGGGGTGCGGACGTTAACGTAAAGGCGTGGTATTCGTGACTGCCAAGTTGGTCACAAGCTAAACGCAGCCATTGGCCAGAACGGTAATCCATGTCTTGTGGCCTCTTGAACTCCAACATTGTGACATCTGTTAGTATAAGGAGTAGCATAAAATCAGGTTTCATTATCGTATTCAGTTAACGGGCTATATATTTCAATGAGTTTCAAGAAACTTTCTATTCCATTTTCGAAATATAGCTATTCATCGTATCAACACGAGCATGATAAGTTGGTTGCTGTATAGTGCAGGCAGCATTGGCATTTGACATTGTTTAAGCGTCACTAGATTTTGAGGTATGACTCTTCATTCAGTGATTCATAATATTTAATATATTGTACACACCACTGGTGTTTCATCATATGCGCACGCACGCAAGCACGCACGCACACTTTATCTTTTCTGCATAAACATTAGAAAATGGCTGTGATAAAATTATGAAGTGACCCTCTGAAAGACGTATATACTCACCAGATGGCAGTAACTCTGATTTGACAACTTCAATTTCTTTCTTATTTTGGCTGATTGATACCATTTTGTCAATGACAAACAATATGGCAGGTCCAGAGAAATAATACGGGAAATATGGTGTCTGAACCAGCCTGTTATATAATATATATATATATATATATATATATATATATATATATATATATATATATATAGATGTGTGTGTGTGTGTGTTTACTTATTTGGTTGTCACATCTGTATGTCTGCTTGTATTATCTTATTGACATTAAGACCTCGATTTTTCCTACCCGTGCAGTAGTATCAGGATATACAGGATGTAGAACAGTTGATGGGTGATCCAGAAGGCGTTGAATATATGTCTACGTGCCAACTGATTGGCAAACGTGTAGATGATACAAACGATGACACATAACAGGATGCCGGTAAATCCTATAAAAAAAAATTGGTTTTATTTAAAATCAAAATGCAAAATGAATATATTACGATAGACATACGCTGCATGCGTAAATGACAACACAGGAAAAAATGTATAACATATATTAGTATGGTTTTCTTTTAAAATACCAACGTACCAACAAGTGTTCTGTAAAGCCAATAGTTTAAATCGGGAAGTATATCTGTCCTGTAATACAATAAGTGGTATATCGATGTTATTCAATAAGTTATATTATCTATTACACATTACTTCATGTTTCGTGCCATTATTTTATAACTTGATGCATTTCTTTCAAAGGATATGAGGGATGTTACGTTAAATTTATGATATACTGTAGAACTATTCAATACCCGGCCACAAACGTTCTTGGTTAAACTAAATGTTATTGCATCGTTGGATCAGTTATCCATGTTGGACATGTTGAACATGTTCCATATTACTTTATTCAGAACACGACAATATAATATTTTAAGTAAGGTTATAATTATTGCAGCATGAGATATTGATCATAGTAACACAATTATATATCTATATCAATACAATTTATTGTGTTGGGATTAAGTATGTATATGCTATTTAAATGGGACAAGTAAAATATTTTTAATTCATAAATTGAGTTCATCGTTCATAAATCTCTGTGCCAGTGACTTCACATGCTGCTAAGTGATACGCTTATGTGCAGGTATTCTCTCTCTCTCTCTCTCCTCTCTCTCTCTCTCTCTCTCTCTCTCTCTCTCTCTCTCTCTCTCTCTCTCTCTCTCTCTCTCTCTATCTATCTATCTATCTATCTATCTATCTATATATATATCTATCTATATATCTATCTATCTATCTATCTATCTCCCCCCTCTCTCTCACTGACACACACACGGATGCACGAGCACACACATACAAATACAGCCATCATTAATTCTAACCTGAAGAAGAACTCATCCATAACACACAGGTAAGGCACAGGCTGTGTAACGACGTGATAAAAGTTGAAACAATATCCAACTACATGAATAACTGCAAATATAAATAAATAGATAAATACATTTGTATATGTATATGTAAGTACATCTGCGTGCACGCTTTCTCTTGTTTCATAATACTAGATGCTGAAACTATTTGTACGATTATAAATAACCTGACACGAACTTGATGTTTATATATTTGACTTACCCGTGAAGAAGAGGGCAACGTAAGCTACGTGTTTGTGGAAGGCGACATGATCGTCGAACGGGATGAAGTGATTGAGGACGGTTTCTCTCAGCACGGTGATGATATTACGACACATCGTCAGCAGCAGAAGGGAGAAGGTAAACGACATCGAGGCCGCCGCTCCTCGGGTCACGCTGAGGCCATATCCGGTCAAACTTCTCAAACCCATATGTTCTTTTTCTACCGAGAACGCTGAAGCAGAAAGTAGAATTATGACAGGTAATAGATTATACTTGATATAATTTAAAAGAAACTACGGTTTATATTTTTGTATAACAAAAAGCAAATTATTACCACTATTTCTATTACAACAACAACAACAACTACTACTACTACTACTACTCATAATAATAATAATAATAATAATAAATACGTTTCATTCATATTTGTTCATAAGTAATGAGGGGATGTTATATATATATATATATATATATATATATATATATATAGTGTGTGTGTGTGTGTGTGTGTGTGTGTGTGTGTGTGTGTGTGTGTGCATCTATCTTTAAAGTTTGGTTAGCTACAAGGATATATAACTAATAAATTGTTCTCTGATTTGATCAAGGAGCAAAATTTACTCCAAATAGTTTTTGGCAATTAATAATAATCACGTAGAGTTAGGGATCAGTTTGGTTGATCTGTGTCTGTTGAACATGATAAGGATATTAAAATGAGCTAACAACGTGTCTTACTCACTGTAATATCGTTCGAAGAATAGCATCACACAAATTGCGTAGAACACAAACATGTAAACAATATGTTGTCTGTGATTCTCTACGAATTGTCTCGCTGTATAGAGATGCTTTGCGAATCCGTTGCCAGGCAACTCGTTGGGCATCGTCGCATCCTGGAAGCTTGGCACTTTGGAGCGAGACGAGGAAGGCTTTGTTTTCTTCCTCTTGGCAGAACCCGACCTTTAAAATGAACATTAACCATTTAATAATTAATATTTTGTCACCTGATAAAGAATGTGTTAGCATACCGGCTTCTAGGTTTGCTAAGATGAGGCAGAAATGGTTTACTCTGATAAGGAACAGCAACGATTAAATCCCATATCACATGCCTCACAAATAAGAGTGTCATAAGTTCCCAGTAATAACCATTAGGACTATAGAAATACATATTCAATAGGTAAACATAACGCGAAGTAAAACAACAACAAAAACCATCACAAACAAATATATTCAGAACAAATATAATAATATATATATATATATATATATATATATATATATATATATATATATATATATATATTTATTTATTTATAATGGCTTACTATGTTTTTTCTTGTCCTTTTTCTTGGGTACAAACGCCCGTTTCCCTTTAAAATGTAATAAATTATTCTTATAATATTGCTAATAAATAATTATTATGTAAATATGTTCTCAGGAAACCAATGGTTTCCATAATATCTGTTATCTCGCATCAACTGAAATGCTGGAATTTTGAATATTAACATTAATGCTGTATTCTTGTCTAGGAGCATAAACTATAAATTAAGCATGCTACTATTCGTGAGCTGTCCACTCTCAAGGCTAGTATTGAGCCAGTCTGGAATTCTAATAGCTTATTTTATGAAGAAAGCACCAGATACTTCTCATAAAGCTAGCAAGCCGCAGAATAATGTTAGCGTTTTGTATCATACAAATAGTAACCATATAATATTATATATAGCAACCGATATAAGTTTATGTTTCTAACCAGTACAACTCCTTTAATGTCAAATATTTCGACTATCGTGATCAAGATATTATTGCTGGCAGATAACTATGCAATGCCTCAAAATACCACCACTATTATTCCAAGATAAATGCAAACGACTTTATTGCAAGTAGCAAAAGAGTTTTATATCAGAAACATATACATATATCATAGTTAAGGCGAATAGAATTAGCGCCCATGCATATAGATAGGATACTGTTTGTTTTGGTTTTGTATGAGTGTACAGTAATGTCGCCGAAACTGGGAAAGTAGGACACCCTGGCATTGCGCATGTTGCTTTTGTATTTAATCCAAAAATATTAATGTTATTCAAGGGTATCCATTTCATTCACATTTTGAATAACCATATCAATGTATGGCAATGCCCCAGAGTGAGATTTTGCATTTAAACGGAGAAGAAAAAAAAGTAAAATAAACCTTCTTCGACAAATCAATGGAATTCGGGCTATATGACATCTGTTATATCAGAGTACATAAGACTGTTTATTATATCACCGCAATCCATCACCCAGCATTCTACCTTATGTAAACCTTAATCGAGCATACACAGTTATTAGAGAAAGTGGTAGCCTTAACACCATGCTGCCCGACACCATTAGAAAGATTGAATAAATTCAATCGTGTAAAAGTAACACGGCATTTGGCTTATCGTTCAGATTACTAAGCCGGTCTCTTTGCATTAGTGCTTACATGGAATACAGCGACAGGAAAGCTGGTTTTCTAAATTGTATTAAAGTTAACCCTTAAAGCGGGGAAAGTCACGTCTAATTATGAATGTTGTTCTATTTCATTTTACTCTCCCGAAGAATCCTTTTGATATATATTTTCACCCACTATATGCAAGATTTCTACATTCATTATTGCATAAATTAACACGTTTAAGAAAACCGGATTAAATAGTATTTTGTGACTTTCAGAAAATATATAAACTGGCAAAATATGGTCATTAAGGAAAGTTTTAAACCAAGGGATCATATAATTAAATCTAACAAAATAATGCTAAATAATTATTCAAAGCCTAATTTAAATATTGTCTTTAAATACCGCCCAAAGGTCTAATTATAAAATAATAAATAGCCAGAGTGTGATCTTTTAAATGACTGCATTATATAACCTCGAAACGTGGACATACAGTGTGAAATTGACACTGAGATGATGTTAGTCATTAATGCACGGACATACGGAGATGGGACTTTACCATGCGGTACGATGCTGTTGTGGTGCAGACATTCAGTATTTCGTCCGAACACTATTATTTGCGTCAAAATAAAGACGCACTGAGAGATGATGATGATGTTTTACGGCGACCACTTTCGTGCACATGGTAGGCTAAATGGGCCGAGAGACCTCCAAAGGTAATGAGGCGAAGTCAAATACGATATACCCTTCAGATACGCCCATGCTGAGATTCGAAATCAGGTGGTAATGATATGTGATCCGCACGCACACACACACACACACACACACACACACAAGAGAGAGAGAGAGAGAGAGAGAGAGAGAGAGAGACTCAACTGGTACTAAGCAACACTATTCATGGAGATAGCTTCTTAATGGATCGTGACGAAGGGAGACTATTCTTCACTTAACGTCAACAGCACACCCGCAGACTGACCCAATTAACAACGTTATTACAAGCTGGTGATGTTTAGTATTCCGGTACATGCAGATTAACCTGGACAATCACTTCTGGAATATGAATTATGTCTGAGAGTAATAAAAGAAACTGTGCTTCTAACTGATCTAAACAGCAAACACATGCGAGACACAGTGTGCAGAAACTGATCTAGGATAACAACATTAAGGATTTCTACTGGTGTAGCGTTCTCCTACCTGAATCCGTGAGACGAGGTCCTATTGTTGAAGATAAAAATATGTCATTTATTCTGATACAAATTCAACAAATCATCACCTGAGCTGATATTATCTGAAGCCACCACCTATTGGGATAGGGATCATCATTGTTGTTATTGATTGCTAAATCCCATTTCAACTGACTACAGAAAGCCTCACGATGTAATTACGATGGTTGATAAGACACTTATAATAATGATAAGGTAAGATTTATGAAAATCAAAATAAATGAATCTTGACTCTTCTGAATATGAACGATGTTAAAGTATTGCTATGGCGTAAGGCTGGATGACTAAAAAAGTGGCAAATTAACCTCAAGAATATTTTTGTCCTTTAAAAGGGATATCTCGGATTGCACTCTCCTCTTGAATTATCTTTTTTTCAAGAATTTTATTTTGAAATGCATCACTGATAATTCGAGCAATAAATTACGACAAAGAATCATTTTCTCAAGAGATTACCTGTCCGTTATAGTCTTTGGTGCCATGTGCCTATCGTAATATACTACAATTAACATGATTATAATGATATAAAATTAAGTAAAATTTAAAATTCAATTTAAAATCCCACTAACATTCAAATTAGTTATCAAAGGAAGCTTGATGTGCGATCAGTCTGAGAGATTGAGCTCATATCTTTGTCAGATGAGCACACAAATACCCTAACCCTTAACAAACCCATTACAACAAATAAACACACAAACAAACAAACAAACAAACAAACAAAAGGAAAACAAACAAAAAAGTAAGTGAACGAATAAATGGAAGATGTTCAAAAATGCTATCAACTTTCAGTGATGTTAAGTAAATGTATGAAGACACAGTTTAATTGTGGCTAGAACGAAGATGATCGACACGAGTAGAACTATGAGTTACCTCTACTAAGCATACTCTGTTAGTCGGAGAGAAAACTTGCATTGTCACATTTTATGCATAGACGTGCAATTGAAGATGTCACTATTTGGATACGAATTAGTAAAAGTGTTCTTCTTCTTTAGCCAACGAAGGGAATTGTGTAATAATCTCTAATCTGTAAGTTCAGGCTTTGACATGCAACGTTTTCTCGTATTTGCATTCGTCTTTCTAAGCCACGAGATGTAAACAGGTGACTGGTGCTTAATTAGAGCAGAGCGCGAAGTGTTATCAGTTAGTGCTTACAAACATCAATACAGCGAAAAGATTACATCGTGTTAAGCCGTTGGTTAGTTGTCGTATGTTAATATTATGGTCCCGATTCTGTTTGCAGCAATCAACCGATAAGAAACATTGATCTGTTTGCAGTTCTTGCCATGCAAACCGAATTACGTTTGGTAGTTTTAGTCGTGAAGAAACTGTATACTTCGGTAGACGACGGGTGGATCATGATAAATAAACAAGTACAATTGTGTTCGTTGGTTTGGTTTACTTGGTGACCGAAGCCAGCACTGCTATTTATACACAATCAATAATTATCCATCAACCATAGTGTTTGCTAGTGGCATATGGAAGCATACCAGTCGCAATAATACAGGTACTAATTTCGTCATAAGCGAACTCTGTGATCAACTCGTAAGACCAGCTGCTTATTGCTGCATTCGAACTGAGCGATTTATAATAATAATAATAATAATAATAATAATAATAATAATAATGATAATAATAATAATAATAATAATAATAATAATAATAATAATAATAATAATAATAATAATAATAATAATGTATATTTAATAATGCGCCCTTACAAGCAGGAGCCATTCAAAGGTACTGTACAAATAATACGTAATATAATAATAACACAAATAATATGTCTATTAAAACCCCATAAGAGATTAAAACGGTAATTATTATTTATCTATGAAAGTTACCTTGAACAGGTGTGTTTTTAGAACGGATTTAAAATTTTCAAGAGACGACTCATTTCAAACATTTGCCATATATGTTGGTGCCATTGAATATGTCCCGCTCGTGTCTGTTAATCGCTCTCTCACGAAGAGATGATAACAGAAGGCCAATACTTATCAGACGGATGAAGGTTCCTACAACGTAATTAATCTGCGCCTCATTGTTCTCCTACCTTTGAAGTCGAGGTGGACGTCCCGGAACATGTCCATCTGATCCTGGAACACCTTGGCGAAGTCATCTGGCGTGATGGCGCTGCACTTGTTGATGCCAGCTTCCTGGAACATGTGTTCCACCAACCGGACGGTCTCCTCTCTGGATAGATCCGAGTTAGCCATCTCGACCATGGAGCTGATCCATGGTGATGGTGCGAGGAGATAAACAAACAAAAACGCAAAAGAAAACAAGAATAAAAGGAGGTGCATCAAAATGGAGATAAGCTTAGTCTAGGATACTACTGTCATTGCTGAATCAACAACCTGAAATGGGAACTTAAATGGCATAACATTAAGATTTTACCCACATTTATTCTTTGTAATAATAATAATAATAATAATAATAATAATAATAATAATAATAATAATAATAATAATAATAATAATCCACATGTTTAGTGTTGCACAATTGTAAGTAAAATACATAGAAAAACCACAAAATTCTATAATATATTCTTCATATATTACATTTAGAAATATGGATTACAGAAGATATAGAATGATACGTGACTAAGATGACGGTGTTTATTTTAATAACTGAGTACTCTTACCCTATCAGATCTGTTACTTCATGACGGTCAAGTAATCCGTTGTTATCTTTATCGTACATCGCAAATACCAAACGGAGTTTGTCTTCTCCACTGCCTGGATAGAGATGATTGAAACAGGGGTAAATAAAGACAGACAGACAGACAGACAGACAGACAGACAGACAGACAGACAGACAGACAGACAGACAGACAGACAGACAGACAGACAGACAGACAGACAGACATTAATAACACACACACACACACACACACACACACAAACACACATACACTAATATATATATATATATATATATATATATATATATATATGTGTGTGTGTGTGTGTGTGTGTGTGTGTGTAGTTGTTGTGTGTTTATTTTCTGCCCCTTTTCTCTGTGCTATATCGATGAACAATGTGGAAAACCCCCCAACTATTTCAAGTCATTTAAGCATTGTCATTGGATTACGTCGCTCCATAATGTGGGAGGTCGACAGTGTTAATCTACCATCTCTCCATGGGTCAAAGTTCATAATAATATATAAATTAGCCATTTATGTGTATTTTGTTGGACTTTAAAGATTACTGGAAAAGGTATCTGGGGTATCCTCCCAGCAACGGGGATTTTGCCAACCTCCCATCACTCGTATATTTTGCACTTTTCAAGTTAGTTTATGATCAAATCAGCTTTTTGTCGTTGTTCGGGGAGAATCCCCAGGCTGTCGCTTATTCGGCACAGCCTATCCAATACAGCATATATACAGCATATATTACCTTGTGCGAACAGGAGAACGGCTGTCATTAATTCTCTAAATGATATAAAGCCATCGTTGTCCTTGTCAATCATTGAAAACATCTGCTTCACAAACATGGAGTCCGGCTTTAGCGCGAGAGCTTCGGCAAATTCGTCCTGAAATGATAACGAAATAGGATGATGATGATGATTGATGTTTTACGGCCACTTTTGTGCACGTGGTAGGCTAAATGGGCCGAGCGACCTCCAAAGGTAATGAGGCGAAGTCAACGACGAAACAACCTTCAGATATGCCCACGCCTAGATTCGAACACGGGTGGTAGTGATCTGTGGTCCAACAACGCTACCGCTAGACCACGAAGGCGCCTGTACTAGGTATATATATATATATATATATATATATATATATATATATATATATATATATATATATATATATATATGTGTGTGTGTGTGTGTGAGTGTGTGTGTGTGCGTGTGTGTGGGCGGGCGCGCGCGCGTGTGTAATATTTTGATGTCTGTCGCATATATGAATCTGAGCCGTGTATATGAAACTTTAGTCACAAGAATGTAAAAATACTTTTTTTTCTTTTTAAATTGGACCCAATAATAAAATAAGATCGCGCGGGACTCCTTGCTTACTGTGACGATTCACTGGAATTAGGGGTTCGATCCCGGAACGTGACACTATAATCGGGAGCTTCTCATCCAGCCGGACGAATGGTAAATCTTCTTTCTCGAATATATGGAATTTAGTGTTTATGAAGGTTAGTTGAACTTGATGAATTATTGTTATACAGAGTGTGCTGAGTACCTGTCTTAGAACAATACAAGTCTTCACTTATACAACTTGTACGTTTCAAGTTTATTCGGGTGGGCTGAAGACAGCATACTAGGCAAACGGAGAGAAGTGGTTAAGCGTGACCAGGAAGATGGATGGTTGATGTTTTACGGCCACGTTTGAATATAAGGAAGGCTAAATGGGACAATCGCTCCCCAATGGTAATAAAACGAAGTGGAAGATGAAACACCCATCAGATATGACCACGCCGGCATTTGAACTCGGTTGGTTGAGATTTGTGACCAAACGCGCAATACCAGTTAGACCACAATCGCGCCGCTGTGAGCAGGAAGAAAGCGTGAAGTCAATTTAAGGAAAATAAACACAATTGATTTGTTGATTTGTTGATAATCAGTTTCTTCAGATTAATATGTAGCGATATATCCTACTTGTACTTATACATTTATACATTTATACGAAATAATAAAGTTCGTAAATATAATAATAATAATAATAATAATAATAATAATAATATGTGATATTTATATAACGCCTTATTCAGCTAGAAGCTGCTCTAAGGCGATTTACAATATTATTATCCCTGACTCAGACCTGTTTCCACCCAGCACACATCTCAACTCCCAAGGGAGCATACAACGCATGCTGCCATTATAGGCGCAAAACGTTACTCAAACACATAGCCATCGCGTCCTGTCATGTACTCATTTTTTTAATGGATGAGTGAACCAGTCGCCACGTGACGGCATTGCACCTCGAACCCGCGACCGTTCGGCTACGCTCTAACTAATTGCGCTATCAAGGCTCGACGTATACATACATTCTTCTAAATGTTCATGCTGTCTAGAGTTATGACTATGTATGTTTCTATTTATTCCCAATGCGGAAGAAAAGGGTAATGTTATATTGTTTTATTTAATGCAAATATGTATTGATAAAATTAAAGAATTTCATGTTTTTTAAATGATGGGCTTCCGTGCTTATTATATTTAAAGTTCAACATACCTAGCGAAGTTTGGCTTTGCAACATGGAAAAACCTTGTTCGTGTTTTTGTTATATTTTGCATAACAAACCGTGTTTTCTTTTGGGTGGGGAGGGAATATCTAAATGGGGATAGATTCTAGTTTTAACGAATTAAATGTCTTCAGCTACTTCAAGCTAGTATCTATTTAATAATAATAAATACTAACGCTGTAAAAATAATATGTAATATAATAATACTCTAAATAAAATGTCTGTTAACAACCCTGTAAGAGATTTAAAACATAGTTATTATTTATCTGTGAAATCAACCTTGAATGGCTTTTAGAATGGATTTAAGATTGTCAAGAGATGACGCATTTCTTACATCTGCCGGCAACCTATTCCACAAAGTGGGGGCCGCAATATGTACAATAAGGCTGAATGTACAATAACCATATGACTTGAGCCGAGACACTGGCACCTTTTAATAGTATCTGGCAATAGCTTTCGGGGTGACTTTCTAATAGACACCAATTCACACAAGTATTCTGGTGCCATATATTATTAATAAATTTATAACCGATTAATAACACCATGAGCTGAATACGTTGTCTAACAGGTAGCCGATATAATATTTGAAGAATTGGGGAGATATAATCGTATTTTTGAGTATTTGTCACTACGCGAGTTGCTTGAATTTCTCGACGTTTAAGGGAAATAATATACATCAATAATTCATTTCGTATTATGAAAAACGTCATCTAGAAAAATTAGACACAGTTTACATGTTAGTTTATTCCTTCAATATTGAGCTTACCTGAGATAACTGACATTCTATAACTTCTTTACTTTGGCTGAGCTCAATGTCATCTGGATGTTTGTAATCTGACACACTGTATGCCTTTGGCAAAAGATAAATGGTTAATTTAGTAACTTGTTTATGTCAATGAATATATATATATATATATATATATATATATATATATATATATATATATATATGATATATATATATAAAAACCACCCCCTCCCCCCGCCACCACCACATATAAGACAGATAATAGACAACACTTACCTCGGCCACAACACCTTTAAAGAACTTTGTTAGAAGTTCATCTCGTTTTTCTTTCGTCACGGCTCTTGTTATCATCTCGTTATAGGTCTTCTCATCGTTATAAAAATGTTTGTTCTCAGATCGTAAGTAGGTCCTTAACTTGGTGACAAACTCTCGTCTCTCCTCTTCCCCGTAGAAATGTACAATCTGTAAATAGATCCTTGTGATATTAACGGACTCAAGCATAGGTACACACGCACGCACGCACGTACGTACGTACATGCATACACACACACACACACACAGAGAGAGAGAGAGAGAGAGAGAGAATGTACGTCTCAGTTGGAAGTATCTATAGACGATTTTGATTCTTACTGCCTGTATTTTTTACATAACGCTAACAGACAGACAGACAGACAGGCAGGCAGGCAGACAGACAGACAGACAGACAGACAAATTGTAAAGTATACAGACAAACAGACATACCCCCATATATATATATATATATATATATATATATATATATATATATATATATATATATTAAAGTCACGTTACAAAAAGCATCACTGACCAAGTCATACTGGTATGGGACATGTAGCAAGAACAAGTCTCGTTTTTGGTCTGTCGACGTCGAGATGAAGATATTGTCGTGCTTCATCAAGTTGATGCTCCTCAAAACTCGCTGACCGGACTTGACCAAAACCACTCCCTGACACTCATCTAAGAACAGCCAGACACAGATCCAGTGATCTCGTCCAACGCACTCATGGACTAGAGGAAGACAGGTTTAGTGAAATATGTAATAGTTTGCTGTTGCTGAGAACATCTTCATTTAGTACCTATTGATCGTGGTCGAGAAAACCGTTTTCATTTGTGATATTTCACGTAGAAGAGGGCAGCTATACGACAACTTACTGACAGAGGAACCATTAGATTCGTATTACAATAAAACAAATAATTTCTAAATACAGGAGCATCAGGTTCATTTTAGATTCGTATTACAATAAAACAAATAATTTCTAAATACAGGAGCATCAGGTTCATTTTATCGCATCCGCATTGAAATACCTCCAGACATTCGACGCCATTTAATACACAATTTTAAATCATACGAAATATTGATTAAAATATATTTATATATATGAAAAGATTTTAATTGAAATTGAGTATTCCATTAATTGCCCCCCCCCCCGATAATACTAATAAACAAACATAATAACTATATTTAGTTGTTTTCGGCGGAGTAATAATTTGTCAAATATTACTTTTATTTAAATTAATGTCATGAACTTCTAATGAAAGGAATATTTCAGAACTAACCCAGATAATGACCGTCTTCGTGGAAAGCCCTTTGTCTCTTTAGACTGAATTGTCTATAAAGATGAGCATATTTCTTCTTCCGCCATTGATGCCACAGATAGGCTGCCAGTATACAGCCTGAAATTACGGGAATAAAATATTATACAATTAATAAGTGTTTCTATGACAATTACCAACTATTATACCTGTGATTTGGGCTTTTTTTGATCCAATACATAAATGTAATATTTGTGAATATTATATGTTAGTTTTACAGTTATGCCAGAGCCCATAATTATAAAGTCCCTATATAAAAACTACAAAACATCAATTTTCCAGTAACAGGCTGTGTTATATCATGATCAATATTGTTATTGTTTTAAAAATATAAAAAGATTCGATTCTATTTGAATAAAGAACATAAATATATTTATAATCGGGTATCTAAAGTTTATTGTATAAATAAAACTTCATATAATTGACTTTGCAGATGTATACGCGTCGTTTACACACATCAATATTGCATAGTACGGAATGGTAGAATTGTAAATTGCATATCCACTTACCGAACGGTAAAGCACAGAGAGCCGTAAATGACGTTATATAGGAGACTTCACTGCTCGCAAAATAATCGTAACCTCGATGTGGAGTACATGGCTCAAATCCTTCTTCCGTTAGTTGCTTAGGCTGCTGACATGGATCACCTGAAGTCACAGAACAGAGCTATTGGCAGAATTTAAATTAAAAAATCCGGCTGTACAATAACCCTCTCTCCTTCATGTTAACCCATCATCGATTCATCATTCATTTACCTTCTTTCCAGTAGAAGACATTTTCTTGTATATCGGCAGGAGTAATATCAGTAACGGCCAAAATAATATCACGAAATGTAAAATTTCTTATTTCGGCTACTTCTTGCTCTGTAAACAGACTGAGATAGAGAACTAACGTTATATAAGGCGCTTACTAAATGGGAAAACAGACACACCTACGCGCATACACAAACACACACACACACACACACACACACAAAAGAGAGAGAGAGAGAGAGAGAGAGAGAGAGAGAGAGAGAGAGAGAGATTAATATGGCGGCTGTGATATATAGAAAAAGTACTTATACCCATTCTGTGTATTCTCGAACCAGTATCTGTCTCCATCCCTAATACGACGAAATTGATCAACGATGACTTTCTTAAATAACGGCCCGGGCCCTTGTTCGGTGAACTCTAATAGCCCGGCGGGATATACGTCTACTGCATCGAGACTTTGATAGGTTTCTTGTAGCTTTAAGATGGGCTACGGTATAGATTAAACACCATCATTATTATTATTATTATCATCATCATAATTATCATCATTATAATCATCATCATCATCATCATCATCATCATCTTCGTCACCGTTATTCCATTTCCATTCATAACCTGTACTACAATCCCAGAAGTACACTTACTGTGGGATCTCTGTCATACAGCCAGGGATTGATCTCTCTCCAGTCTGTGACAGGCTTTAGGCCGAGGTCATGGCGAGCTTTGTTGTAATCCGGTAGACCGTGATCTCTACCCCTCATTATGGTCAGTACGGCCAGATCGTGGCGGGTATAGTGTAATGGACCAAAGTTGTTACCTAGAACAACAGCTTAAACATTGAGTAGATAATATGTGCGCGTATACCGACGCATACCCATACAGTCATAGGTAAGCGTGCACACGTACAATATGATACGCCCACACTAATATGGCTGTATATGTTATATTGGGGTAGAAACGACCCAAATATAATCAAATATTAATCAAATGACAATAAATATTATTTTAAATATTCCTTGTGTTATAATCTTCAAAGGGTTCCACGTTTACGTTATTGAAAAGAATGTTTACTGACATTTATTATTTTTGTCTTCTTACCCTTTGATAACGATGTTTTAATTATAAAAATAACCCACTACACATGTTAAAAACCCACTAATAATATAACCGTGTTGTACTGATTTATGCTGATAATTCCCATACATTATCCGTACCATGATGAGTTAGATAGCTATATAATAACGATAACTGACCCCTGAGATCATCAACTATAATATGATCTTCTCTCTCCGCTATTTGTGATGTCATCCCCATTAATAAGGCTTCTAGGCCATGTTGAATTATTATTTCCTGTAGATATATAAATATAAATCATTTAGCTATAAATAGTAATTAAATAACATTAATTACTCGTGTTACGAAGCTAGGTAATAACGAGAAAACATAAATTAATATATATATATATATATATATATATATATATATATATATATATATATGGATGTAAATATGTTGAAATAATATGTCTCCTCACATCTTTATAGGGACATATATTTAATACAACATAAAACATATACACTTCTAAACAAGTACCTAGCTGTGGACATATATTTGTAGGTACGTCGAAACGAGGTTAAAACTGACCTGAGATCGCCAGTACGAGTTACAGAGACGTATGGATGTGTTTCTAAATTCGCAAAACTTATCTCTGAAACAAAGGAGAATTTAATTAAAACACAAATAAAGGTAAACCATAATTATGTATTTATATATATATATATATATATATATATATATATATATATATATATATATGAAAATTTTTATTTTTTATTATTATTATTCATATTCAAATTCAAATATCTTACTTCAAAACAGAGTTCACGAAAAAAAGAACAATGGCTAAATTTGTATATCAATTTTAATAATGTATTTATAAAACTAAGCATCTTATTGTTCTTGGTTGAATAATAACGTTCAGGTTTCATTCATGAAGGTTATGTGTTTCTAGGTGTTAATTAAAACCAATCTATTACAGAGTTAGCATTGTGGCATAATTATTTTTATGTTACAATATACGATGATGATTGGTGTTTTATGGCCACTTTTGGAAAATCTATACTCTTTAAGCCTGAAATTCAGCTATATATCACCCCAAATATGCTAAATGACCACCAAGGGAACTATTCTATTACAACAACTTGTTTGGGAACTTGTTTTAGGCAACTGATCAAGGTCTAGGTAACTTTAAATACATTTAAATAGAAAACGATTTACTCGTTATCATACATATATTTATATGAATATTACTGAGGTAGAGTAAACTGCATGTAAAATAAAACGATTTACGATCAAATGAAATATTCTGTACATTTTCACCAATTAAAATACGTCAGTTCGAACAATTCGAGACACGATGGTGAAGTCCAACTTAAGTACGCTTTACTGGTTTTACTTATGCGTTGTTCTAATTACCTTAAGTACAGTCCTGGTGGTATCTGAGAATGGCCAACTCTAAAAGCTGCAGCCTCAAACATAACGCTAATCGTTGGATTGGTACTCTTCCGATAACCTGTAAACATGAAGTAACGCAATTCGTCATTCATTACACGTGGAACGTCTGTTCTGAATATCTCCTTTCGAACAGCAAACGTGTAAATATTTCTTTTACAATACATGATTTTGTTTTAATCGAGGACGAATGATTATTCAAAGGTGGCTTTTGATTCATTGATGTTTATTGTTGATTTTAATTGGTTTTACCTGTGTACGTTGGCAGAGGATCTGGTTCTCCAATTAATGCCGGCAACCATTCGTAGACAAAAACCGACTAAAGGTTGAGAAAAAGATAAGTGATTGATTTTAGCTAATATACGATGTTATTTAAAATTTACATTAATAGTTAAGGTTATTGAACAATAGATAGGTGAAAGGCATTATAAAGCCGTTCATGAAGTGATTGCATAAGGTGACCTACCTGTAATGCAGCAATCACCCTTCTGCGAGACCGTTCAAACACCTCATCATCTGTCCAATTTGGATGATCGGCTTGTATACGTTGAGCCATGTAATTGTGGTACCTGAACCACACGAGGGCGATAGCCATTAACCCAGGATTCTGATGAACGTGGGAGTCTCCAAACACTGATAATATAGAACGTCGAAATGATGGCTTATACATATATGTATGTAAACCTCTGGATTGATTCACATGCATATACGGCTTCACGGTCAACCGACGCACATACATATACCCACATGTACGCATCAAATCAATGACTAATATATATATATATATATATATATATATATATATATATATATATATATATAATAATAACATATCAATGGTATTTATAATAAAATGATTTTGGACGTTCGAGAACAAAATAATCCAAGAAATCTTTCATTGTCAACCAACGACTTACACGGAACTCTCATCTCAAACACTTACTAATTGGGGTAGCTGTTAATATGTTTACAGCTAATCAATGAAGAAAATATATTTCAAATCGGAGATACTATCAAAGTCTCCCAAAATGTCAGTCCGAATTTCAAATAATATTGTTTTATTATTGAACTTAAGCCAAACAGAAAAAAAACCAATAACATTGAAAAGGTTCCGTGTTTGTGCAACATTTGTGCATGCAATAGACTAAGTGATTGATTAGTTTAGCCTGAGCTCTGATCGTGCCTGGAACATGTGGATGAGTGGCGACTTCCTAAAGAAAAGGCCTACAATTGGGCAGGAACATATGTCACTTGATTGGATTCGAACCTTGACTGGGATATTTGCAGCCCAGTGTTCTAATCACTGTGCTGTTAGAGTGTTGGGGATGAGGGTTATAAAAGGAGCTACACAGCATCATATCCCGAGATAACGTTGATGGGATTATAATAACATCGGATCTGACGAGTGGCCTTAGTGAGGATTTTGAGGTCCGTATCTATGTTATCCTGTATTTCAATGGTCCAATTGTGGTGAAGTCCGTGTTAAACTGAAATCGTATTACATTCCAGGGCGTGGCAATACTTACTCCATTTTGTTTCTGGATTGAAGAGCTTCTGAGTGATGGGATCTGGAAAGTTGTCCATGGGAAGCCGGATTTTATTCAGACCTGGATATCTCTCGGCAGAACTCAGAGCAGCCAACTGACCTCCGGTAAACGAACGTAGACAGTTACACCAGACTGTTCCACGACCGTAGATATAACTTCCGTCTATCCACGAGCTAACTTTGTTTACCTACAATAGAATACGGTTGGTACGGCATTTTGTATGACAATTTCTTATTATGTCCATATACAAGAAGGGTGCTGTCTTTCCTGTCATCACACAAGTATTATTCAGTACTGAAGACATTCGAGTGAGAAATAGCTCAATGACATGGAGCTATTATTATTATTATTATTATTATTATTATTATGTTTTGTTCAGAGTAGCCGTCTTGCATAGAGAAAAGGTTCAGACTACGATCACCAGATGTCAGGAATGATTTAACAAGTTCTCTGCGGTAGAGACCACCACACAGGTCACAATTGGCACTCAAACCAGTCGAAAATAACCGTAGATTCTCGACATATTTGCGTTGTGTTTACATTTTGTCAAACCGGGTTTTCCATTGCTATGTCCACACATACGCCGCACCATAGTTGTTCATTAGTATGCACAGGTAAACACCAAACGTCATTGCCTCTTGTCATTCATGGGAAAACGGTGACTTGATTAGATCATGTTAGAATGGATTCAGACGGTGATCAGTGATAACCAAGCACGACTATGTTAAAACAAATCCCACCATTTCTCCAGTTGGCGCCATCTGGTGAGTGAGTGTCAAAAACTGGCAATATACTCAATGAAATTTGGAAATTATCGTCCAGATAGCAGCACAGTGATGTATTATTTATCGGGATACTCGTGTACATCGAAAACACGCAGCCTTAAATATTGTGTGACTAATATATGAAGCATCATGTATTACTAATAGCATGATTATCATGGTAATCGTGATGAATAATACCTACAATCGAAAATAACCCAACTTACAGGTATTCTGGGTCTGTTTGGTGCTTGTCCGGTGTCCATGTTGTATGCTGAACGTGTAAATGGCATGTACGCCTGTGATCTGGGATTACCTGTAATGTTAGAAAATTGTCTATCGCCTTCTGGCACCTTTATCTTTAGCAGTTCTATCGGACAGGAGGAGTCGGAAGCGTGCACTACTTCGTAGGATACCATCTCACCTGGAATAATAATGCTATAACTGATGGAATCTGCATATGTCTGATTATACGATGTAAACACAGAATATCGGATGGAAGAGTAACATCTCTCATGGAAGGGTAACACATCTGATGAAAGGTTAGTATTTCTGATGGAGAGTTAATGTATGTACCTGAAAGGTAACGTACCTAATGGAAGGGTAATAGCTTTGATGGAAAGTTGACATACTGTTTTTAAGCAAATGTGGAAATGAATTTGGATGAAATTCATCTTGGTTCAAAAGTTTAATTTAAATAGAAATAGGACGGCAATGGTATTCAAATATTTAAATTAAAGTAGGAAAATAAACACTTTGAAATAGTAATTAAATCGATTTAAATATAAACATTAATGTACGAGTGTCCATGTAAAAGTTAAACAAGATAGTGGTATGTAATTCGACGAAAGGATAACTCAACTGACCCTTCAAATACAAAAAATATTCATGCACTCAAACTGATTATAGGCAACAATATATATATATATATATATATATATATATATATATATATATATATACGCATAAGCATGAATATAGGTACAATAACATGAGCTCATTCAAATACTGATAGTAATTGGAATACTGAATATCAAAGAAACTGATTATCAAAATGAGATGCCAACTCTCATCCAAACTGATGCACGAAATAAAGTAAGCCGACAAAAATAGGTTTTACCGAAGAATGCAAATAGGGCCGTCCTATTTACGAACGATGGTAGGCCACTAGGTCCTGATAGGACATTGTTGCTGATAGTTCTAGGATTAGGTCTATCATTTCCGGACGGTAAGTAAGTTAGGTCGCTGTATGCGGGACGTACGTCATAAAATATACCGGAACCTGTAAATAAACAGTAGAACTGTTATGGAATGCAATAAAAAGTGGATGAAAACTGTGAGAATTATGCCTTTAAATTATAACACTTACATACTGATAAATAACAAATCGGAAATTATCTATACAAATTAATATATACAGATATACGACCCCCCCCACACACACACACATATACAGTTGCGCAAAGGCACAAAGGCACACACATATTGGTTTAAATGCGAAGCAGACCCTCAATATATTTAAAGGTTGAGGGGTATTTTGTCATAACGGTCGGACTAACCTTTTGCTCCCCAATCAGGGTTTGCTAAATTATTGTACCATCCATCATAACGTTGTGCTTCGATTTTGGCTTGTGCTGAAGAGTAGAAGCATTATCAATCAGATATTACAATAAAAACCCGATTCGATATCACTGCATGTGCTATGGCCTATTACATTTGTTTGAATGAAGCTAAAAAAATTGTTTATGCAATTTTGCTATTGTTCGTATTTTTATGACTTACCTTTCTGTGTAGCGCCGAGGAAAAGCCACAAAAGGATGCTGATTTGCCAATCCATCATTCATTCATAAATCATTAGCACCTAAATAAATAATAAAAAACAAATGTAAACGTTGGTGCTTCACTGACCCTTTCGTACACACAATGGGATAAATGGGTCGGGATCATCAGAGGTAAATAGGTCGAAGTGAAAGATGAAACACCCTTCTGAACCTCAGTGAAATAGATCTGTGGACCCAACCACGCTACCAATTAGGCCATGGAGGCATCAAGGTATGCTGGGTATTTCCTTTTTCTATCTAGTTTTAACATACTCGATCTCTGTTGATATTTATTAATCTAAACCAAACTTATTTCAAATAAAAGTCTCCAAAAATAAAAGGTATTTACCAGTAATGAATGGGTGCAGTTTAGTGTTCATTACTTTTAGATTCTGAAAACAATTATGACTTTTGTTATGACTTTTGTTCGGATTTGGATGTTGAGAAATTCACTCGCAGACTCCAAGATGCCAAAGATACCACAATCACAAACTCCCCAACAGCAATAAAGAAGTTATAATTCCCTTTGACCAAATAATCTAACTGCATATTTATGCTACACTCACTCACGAAAATAAATCCAAACACTTGCACACACGCACGTACCCTCGCGCGGGAGGAAAGGAAGAGCTGAACATGCAAACACACGGACAAACAGACACCAGTGAAATAGCGTACATTTTAGCAAACACATTCGCTTCTTAGGATTGTGTCCGGTAATTAATTATTCGGATATTGCATTCATCGTCGGTTATTTGTGCGTCATTAGATTTTAATGCGGATACATATTAAAACTTTATGAATAATTGCTGCAATTCTGGCATAAACAAAATGATGAAGCATTTGAAACAACATACTGCTATAACGACACAGTCTTGACATGTACACCAATGCGCCAAACCAAGAGGTAATTTCCACTGTGCTTTCGCTTTCGATTTCCCCCCGCTTTGAGTTTTTCCTGGTAGTGTCAATGACCTGTGGTTATGAAGCTATTTTGTTTTCCCAATTAGCGCCGAATATTATGTCATGTCTGGAGACAACTTATCCGACCGCTGACGCGTCGATGTCATCCGTCTGCCATCTTCGGGCACTTAATTACAAAAAAAGGCAAAAAAAAAAACGACAATTCAAGAACAATAGCTTTTCTACTTAAGTAAGCATCACGTTGATGAAGATTCCTCCATATTTGCTGGTATATCGTTATCCGTGTGTCGTCTTCATCGACATGAATGAATGCTAATATTTGGCCTGAGGTTACGCAAATTAAGTATTGTTACACCTATCTGATATGGTCAGCCAGCCCGAGGCTAATATTGAGTACGTGCTGCGGAGACAGGGGACGAGAAGGGGGAGGTTGAATGGTTCGAGCTGAAAGGTTATATTCTGCTCAGTTGAGACACTAGGAATAGGTACGCACATCAATTAAAGACATATACACGGGCGCATACACATATGTACATACGAAAAGATCACAAACATATACACATACGTGCGCTCACACACAGGTACACACACGCACACGCACATACGTACATATACACAAACGATATATATATATATATATATATATATATATATATATATATATATATATATAGAGAGAGAGAGAGAGAGAGAAGAAGCTTTATTATTCAATAGAATAGTATTAGTATGGTTAATAAGTAATTGTTGAATTGACTAAATATGCGTTGGAAAAGTCTTATACGCTATTTCAAATACCAATGATGTTTGCATATTACTGAAAACACTCCGTGCGTTATATTAATTGCCAGTAATTTATTTATAATGATGGACTCTTATAGAAGCATTATGTCAGAGTATAGAGTACATAATGCGTCAAACGTCAGCTATACGCGTAGTGTACTGTGTCCATTATGTGAAACTGTATTGTGCACATTACGTGAAACTGTACTGTGTACATTATGTGAAACTGTACTGCATATTTAATGTCAAACTGTACTGTATACATTCATTTCAAACTGTATTGTGTTCATTTTGTCAATCTGTAATGTGTACATTATGTCAAACTGCACTGTGTATATAATGTCAAACTGTACTGTTTACATTATAAGTAATTGTTGTATAAGACGTCAATACAGTTGTCGATTTGATTTTTGTTAAACAGCTGAGTTTTGTTTATCTTTTACATTTTACATATTATCATTATGTTTATAATGGTGCTATATTTAAATAGGGATTACTTACTATTTAGAATGTGACATTTCACTGATAAATCTGAATTAACTTAACATTAATGAAAAGAAATACTTTATAACCAGATCGAGTAAACACAGTTATTTTGACGATGCGTTTCCTTACTAAGGTAATGCATTACAGGATGAAAAAGGGGCATATGGGCATATTAAAGCTGTTAATTTATCTCTATATACTGGGAATTAATGAGAAAATATAGACATGCATACATACAGACATATAATAATAATAATAATAATAATAATAATAATAATAATAATAATAATAATGTATATTTAATAAAGCACATTTACTAGCATTAAAAGATAACATATTATTTATTTGTGAAAGCAACCTTGAACAGGTGTGTTTTTTGAACGGATTAAACATTTCAAGAGACGAATTTGTAATATCTGCCGGCAACCTATTCCACAAAGTGGGTGCTGCAACACTAAAGACACAATCACCATATGACTGGAGCCGAGATACAGACACCTGCAATAGTATCAGAGTTTTCGGGATCACCTTCTAATGGGCACCAGTTAACACAGCTATTCAGGTGCCATATTATTAATATATTTATAAGTTACTAATAAAATCTTGAAGTGGATACCATGTCTAACAGGTAGCCAATATGGTGTTTGAAGAATTGGGGTGATATGATCGCATTTTCGAGTATTTGCCACCCTACGAGGCGCACTATTCTGAATTCGCTCAAGGCGATTGATGTTATAATCAGATATGCCACATAACAGGGAGTTACAATAGTCTATACAAGATCTAACAGAGGGATGGATGACAGTTATAAATGCTTCTTATGTCAAGAATGTTTTTAAACAGCGTTAAATATAGGTGCACAGAACGTTTATATTAAAGGAATGCCTACCTGATATAACTATCACCATTGTACACGGAATTAATGAGAATAGACAGGCAGGTTTACATCAGAAAGACAAACTGACAGAGAGGCAGACAGATGCAGAGACACATCGACAGGCTGACAAATGAACAGGAAGACTACCGACGAAACAGCCAGTCTGCCGAACGCACAGACAACGGGACGACAACAAAACCTTCTATTCTACTTTACTTTTGTTGGCAGGTTTGTTAAATAATTTCAAACGGTAAAATTTGATCGTTTTCCAGTCGGTGCGGTTTGATGCTTGAGATATTTTATGCAAACAAAACGCTCTGTGTTCTAATTTTTCCTAATTTTTCTCTAGCCAGGGGCCTCATGTTGATTTCACCGACCGTCGGTTGTCCAGTATATCGTTCTATCGAGTTGTCGGAATATGCAAATGAGGAACGCAAACACAAGTACAGCATCTTTGTATCATGTTTCATCCACGTTGTTGTCTGGTAACCAGAATATCGACCATAAACACTATATATATATATATATATATATATATATATATATATATATATATTATTGATGTGTTAACTAGGCCTATTTATTTTCGTGAACTTTATGGAACAGATGTTTAATTTTTGACGAAATTTCTAGGAGTACGCGTTATAACAGGTTTTAATTTCCGCTTTTAATACTTTTTAGACGCACTATTCTTATGCCGCCATGTGTGGCTTGTGTTTATATCATATAAATCAGTTCATTATATTTATTATTATATGGTATCTGTCGTTCCAAATTGTGTACTACTAATAACAAACAAACAAACAAACAAACAAACAAACAAACAAACAAACAAACAAACAAACAAAAGAATCAATCAATAAAGATGATTCTTTTATATCCTATACAATTTCATCATTTAGACATGAATTATATTAAAATAATTAAGTGACTGAGCTTTGCTTACCAAACAACCATAGACGGTATATTATTAATTTGATTTACTATTATTATTATTATTATTATTATTATTATTATTACTATTATTATTATTATTTTTATTATTATTGTTGTTGTTTATTATATTCATAGGCACTACAATAATAATAGCAAAATATATTATCTTACCTTTGTGACAGAGTTCTGATGGCTAAGATGTAGACCAGATGTCAGAAGAGAGTCGTGGCCATCATCAAAATATCAGAAGTCACAAATGTGCCATGTCCCTCTGAAGATGCCAGTGAATGCTTATAAAGAAGCGTTTCGTGTCGCAGCCAGCCACTGATAACCAACTATCTTAACATGCCCCATAAGTA
This sequence comes from Paralvinella palmiformis, assembly GCA_025642065.1. NCBI lineage: Eukaryota > Metazoa > Annelida > Polychaeta > Terebellida > Alvinellidae > Paralvinella > Paralvinella palmiformis. Next base: position 162,130 of record JAODUP010000726.1, read on the forward strand.
TAACATTACCTGGCGCTCGTCATATGGCCAGTAATTGAGGTCGGTCTTCACCGGTTATGGCACTGACGGTGAAATGGTGTTCTAGAGTCAGTCAGTGTGGACCACTTGAGGGGGGAGTCCATTGTTATTTGTGAAGTGGGCGATGGGGGGGGGGGGGCAATGTGGTGGTGGTGGTGGTGGTGGTGGTGGTAGTGGTTATAAACATTCTTGGTTATAGCATCAGCTCACCAATGTCCCAACAAGTACTCCGTACTCTTGGAGAACAGCAAGGCCAGTAGGGGGCGCCACTTTTACAGGGTTCGCCTGCGGATGGCAGCGAAATCTGAAAGGTTCACCAACTTGGGGAGATTGGATGGCCACGGTATTCGTGATGGGCAATGTTAATTTAGTAATTATCATTTAAATCTATATAAATATCGTTCTCAAATATTGGTCAAGAAATAAAATAACTCTTTCACGCAAAATTTCAAAAGTCGACGTGACCAATTTGCACTAACTTGACAGTGTCACGTATGTCCGCCATTCTGAGGCGAGGCTTTGAATGCCTTTAGCCAATATCCAATTATATGTTGACCTACCAACTGCCCCACCAATATTTGTCATATAGTTTGCTTGTATTATAAGGAACACCATGAGAACAACGTGCCTTGAACAACGCGCCGTATTTTGGCTTCGGATGATAAGGTCATTTGAATCACGTATTATACAAATATGCAAGAGCAACGTCATTGTGCAGAGCTAGTATAAATTTGACAGAATTAACAAATACTAATTTTGAACAGCTTTAATTTAACCTTGATTAGACATTGATTAGAGATTTATTAGACATTGTAAGTAATTGTTTTCCTTGTAACACCTGTGTTTTGTACCTGTTTGTTATTCAACATCTTCCAGCTTCTACTTAGGTCAGACCTAGCTGTAAAATAAAATGGGCAGTGGCTTAATTAGCCCCAGTACTGGTCACACGTTGAGCATACGTTGAGGCAAACATGCCATAGACATCGCTAAAAGCCAGATTAGAACCCACAACCTGGAGGTTTATGGCGCAACGCTCTAACCACTGAAGTGTTCGAGCCACTGGAAATCGAAGTGGAAGAACAGCCAATGTCGTCATGTGATGTGTAAGTTTCACATTTCGTTAACCGCACATAACATTCTAGAGTACATGTGAAATTTCACGTTTAGCGACTTCAACCGACGAAATAATGCCAAACATATTCTAGAATGCCCAATAATAACGTCCATAAGTTTAAAGGCAATACCCAAGAAGGCCTAAAACTGGCAACGTCAGTTAATAAATATTGCTAAAAAATAATAATAACAACAGGAAACATTATAAGATCCAAATGAAGCTGTAGTAATCCAGTTTTTGTTTGCGTGTCGCCCACATTGACACATAGCCAGACAGACTGATACACGCATACATAAGTGAGAATCTATTTTTAGGCACTTGGGATCTCCGCCAGGCATGTAGTAAATCAAGGAGTACGAGATAACATGGGTTCGTCGGTGGGCTACTCCTCCACAGCAGCACGTACAACAACAACAACAATGACCAACAGCAATAGACCACTCCTTAAAGCATAACACCTACCAGTGCACCGATAACCATACTATATATATATATATATATATATATATATATATATATATATTACAAAGTAGACTTTGGAGCCACTAATTTCCAACCTGAAGGGATAACAATCTCATTCAAAGCCGGATGATTAGGCAGGAACATATATTTTGCTGTAACAGGACAGCGTCGCCATTTACCGGCCTATACACTCTGTGTTTGAGATGAGTATTGCAGGTAAGTAGTAATGTTTATGGTCGTCATTAATGTGAATTGGATGAATCAGAGAGAGAGAGAGAGAGAGAGAGCGTTACTGTTGAACTTTGGTTGGCGTTGTCCCCTTTATGGACGTTGCCGGTCACTCATGCGTTAAATTGATAACCGTACATTGCACACAACGTGTTTTATATATGTCCTACTCGCATTTTGGGACGCGTTTCATTCAGCATACCAAACAGAACGTGGGGTGTACTCGGGAAATTTGGTATATTATGATTTTGATTGCGAGAACACTCGCACAGATGTGTATACATGTACATAAACACGCACATTTCAGGAAGGATATATATATATATATATATATATATATATACGCGCGCACAGGCACGGGTGCAAGCACGCGGACACGGCCACACACCGACATATGCTTTCATACGAGAATTACAATCGTTGCCGATGTCAGTGGATAACAACACACATAAAGCATGCCCTATCATTGCCATTTTGCAGATTTCCTTTTTATTCATGGTCTTTTATCTTAGTGATGATATTCGTTATCCACAAACAAAACAAAAAACTTGCACTTATTTTATCTGGTGTTTATCGTGAGTCAAAAGAGAGGCGTGTCAGTGTTTAGCAATAATTGTTTGAATCGAAATCTGCATCTCGAAGTCTACCAATTGTTTTTAAAATGATACAAAACATAAACTAGGAACTTTACAAATGTGCCTTCTATGTTTATTTTAAATACTTATATATATATATATATATATATATATATATATATATATATATATAATAACAGCAGTGCTGTAATAAAAGGCGTTTCTAAAAGGATGTCATCATATAACCAGGATGTCAGTATATAACCATGATGTTATTATATAAGGAAACATTTCATCGTAATTTGCATATCCGCTAGCACGTGATCGTATAGTTTAAGTACATACTGCAACAATTACGTAACATGTTAATCTAGTCAGTATTATATCTCTCTATGGTTATCATGTGGAAAACATTATAACAGAACGTGATATGAATGTCCTTGCAGACTACATTATCTCTCTGTTGTTATTAATAACATGACGAAATGCACGTCAGACAGACAGACAAACAAACAAACAGAAGACATTCGACACAGTGCAGCAAACATTTGCGCCTATTATCAAGTGTAATGTACGTCAGTTATCAGTGCTCTTCGCTAACACCCCGAAGGAGTGCACGCGCTATCTAGGAGAATATAGAAGAAATAACATTACTATTGGCTATTGGTAGCCGACCCTCAGATCGTTCATTCAGCGGTCGATGTCGCCGGGCAATCGCCAGGAGTAAACAAAGACAGGCGTCTCCAACACACGGCTAAGACCTGCCAAGGTCGTGGAGGTCTCATTATGGCGAATGAGACAAAGCAAAACTGATACGACCATTGGCCGAGATACTTTGTAGATAATTACAGCAATCCAGGGTGACCGAGCGTTTTGTCCACTGAGTCAGAGGCTCGTTCTAGATCTCTACGAGCGGGGATGACGCCCGGGCTTTGTTGCTCGGTAGACAACGTGTTGGAGATCTCGCACGCACCGTCTTAGTTTTGTTGTATAAGATTGCTGATTGGCAGACTTTGGTCATATTATATCTGGGCCGGAGACACGGCAAATGACGGGCCAGGATCTAATCGAACCGAGAAGGCTGTAAGGTAAACAATTTTATTTTCATAATTAAATGTATGCGATATAGGTAGAATCGTATTAACGGGATTATCGTTTCGCGTTAGGGATTGGAATATGCATTTATATGCAGATTATATGGCGTATTAATATAGACAAACTACTCGGTTGTAATATATATATATATATATATATATATATATATATATATATGATTGTTTAGTTGTTTAAATATGGATGAAGTCTTTCTTAATTACAACATGTTATTACCATCAATGTAAATACTAATTTAGAAAACGATTGAAGGAAATTGTCAATTTTCAATTGTATCAAATGGCTTCTTCTTGTAGAATTGTATTTGTTAAAGTAGTCAATGCTGGACGATGGAATAGTCAGAGTCCAGTGACTTGTTCCTTGTACTTTTTAAAATGTTTCCCAAAAAGTATATAGGTGTATTAGACTATATTTACTTCAAACACAATATTTGTTCAGCGGAAGATGTCAGTTTTCTTTATTTTGTAACAGATTCCCTACACATGGAAACAGAAAAAAAACCCACAAATATGCCCGCGCGCACACACACAGACAAACAAGTAAACAAGCACATACATACACACACATACACAGACACGCACACATAAAATATATAAATACACTAACACATACATACCCATACATACACAAAAGAGGGTCTATGTATCTTTGGGTGTGTGTGTTTATGGATATATTTGCGAGCACCTGTATATCAGTCTATAGCTTTCATGGCATATTACCTTCCAGCAAGAATGCAAACAAGTTACCATTCGGTGTCCGCTTTTGAGTCAATTAATTTATACAGTAATTTCATGGCCGCAATAATGCGCCCCAAGATATTTATTGCAGCTGTTATTCGGGTCATACAAAAACATCACGTTTTTGGAATACAAAACATCTCCGTGCCCGACTTCTGCTAAGAACATGTCGCAAACTTTAAGATGTCAGACATAATCTATTTAGCATTCCGTTCTTACATCACACAAATCTCTGTCCTTTCTCAAAGGTTATGTAAATTTATTTGTCCTCCGGAAACTAATTATTTCCAAATTGTTGCTAAACAACTTTTGGCGAATGAAATATTGTAATATTTTCATCTAAGATGTTTTTATTCTAATGTGAAGCACGATTACAGCAAAATTCACATAAATCATCTTTGATTATGATGCAGGTAAGTCGTCTATGAATTAGGTAATTATGAGCGCAATTCTCATTATGTTGTGAAACTTTATGTAAATCAGTTCCTTCATAAAAACAATCTTAGCTTCACGTTAATGACTAGCATCAACTGTAAACTAAATATTTTGTAACCGCCCCCCCACGTATATATGTAATACATAAACCAGGAATGTCGTCATGACCACTGGCATTTATATAGGTCATCCAAATATTAATTATATTTGTTGCACAGAATCATTTCTTTACTCTCGATATTATTTCTGAAGTATATATATATATATATATATATATATATATATATATATAACATAATTGTACTGACACACAGAGAGAGATAGAGAGTATGTGTGTGTGTGTGTGTGTCTATTAGTGTGTATGTATGTCACACTACTTTTGATAAAAACTTTCCGCTGATAAAGAATAAATCGGAAAACAAATATTTACAAATTGTTAAACACAATTATATATATATATATATATATATATATATATATATATTTGTGTGTGTGTGTGTGTGTATGTGTGTGTGTTACAGTAAGATTGTGAAACCAGGGATTTCGCGAAATTCGTGAAATGACTGTATTGTATATATTGATTGTCTATAATGATTCTATATAGTGATTGTGTGTAGTGATTGTGTGTAGTGATTGTTTATAGTGATTGTATGTAGTAATTTCGCGAATTCCGCGATTTCACAATCTTACTGTAACATATAGACATACTCACTAACTCCTACTATTACCAACTGCATTACATGGCTTAGTATGAAAACGTCGTTAATATCGGTTCAATTTGATTATAAGTACACATTTACCTTGATGTGATTAGGATGTTTTACTGTATCTATACGTGTTATACACTGATATATATATATATATATATATATATATATATATATATATATATATATTACAGTTAATATGAATAATCAGGTAATATGTATATTACTGAAATATTCAGGTAATATACATATTACCTGATAATACAGATTAATTGTAATATATATATATATATATATATATATATATATATATGTGTGTGTGTGTGTGCGTGTGTGTTGTGAGTGCGTGTATGCGTGTGTCTGTGTGAGTCTGTAAGTGTGTCTGTATTGGGTATAGCATAGTAGGTAACTTCACTGGAATATAGTTAGGAACTGACGTAATGAAGCACTAATTCGTATGTAATATGTTTTGTAATATCTTGAGTAAAAGGTGCGATATACTTGACGTTGATTGATTGCTTCTTGTTCTTATTAATATAACTGTTGGTATTGCAATATAGGTTTACCTATTTTGCTGTACACACTCTATATTAATATGCAATTTCGTTGTACATACTGTTTGATTTACCCCTGGTGCCAATAGCCCTTTAGTGCCTATACATAATAATAATAATAATAATAATAATAATAATAATAATAATAATAATAATTACTATTATTAGTAGTATCAGTATTATTATTATTATTAAACACGTAAGTTTGTTTACGCGATACAGTGTCTAGATGAATGAATACAAAATGAAGACCGACATAATTCCAGAAATATCAAGAATTTCCGGACAACTGACCTGGTCTATAATTGTGATGCACGAATTTGGCCAACATATTGCCCTGCTTGACCTTGGCGTTTGACCAAGGTCGTGGCTGAGTTACTAATGCCAGGTACAGACTGGTATCCCGTACTCACCGTCTATTAAAAAGGCACAGAATGTGTACTTGCTCTTCCGGATTAGAATGATGAATCATAAAGCGCAGGCGCGTGTGCGTGGAGTAGTTTGGAGGCTGCATCTTCGAGTGAAGAATAGCTAGTTCGAATCCCGTCTACAGCTGCTAATCTTTTGAACCAGTTCATATATTAACTCTAGTTGGCTTACGGTTTTGAGGGTAGTCGAATCCAGGTACAATAGTTCCACTGAGTTAATTCAGTAACTGTACTAGAACTAGAACATGCACTCATACAGAACACGCATACCGACAGAACAACAAATACAACAACAAAAAGAAAAACAGTAATACTACTATTACTACTAATTCTCACCCTCCCCCCCCCTCCCCCCCTCCTCCTCCTCCTCCTACTACTACTACAGTCGAGCCGTGAGGCTCCGGAAGCTGTAATGCTGCCATATTGGCGACTGGTTCACTCAACCATGAAATGAGAACCTGACAGGATGTGATGGCTATGGGTTTGAGTAACACGTTCTGCCTTTAATATCAGCATGTTTTGTATGCTCCTTTGGGAGTTGGGGTAGGTCCTGGACTGAAGAACATCTGAGTCGGGGATAACACTATATGTAAACACCCCAGAACACACCGTTGAATGTGGTGCTATAGAAATAATACAGTATTAATATTACTGATACTATTGTGCACCTTTGTGCACATGGTAGGTTAAACGGGCCGGGCCACCTCTAAAGGTAATGAAGCGAAGTCAAAGGTTAAACACATTTCAGAATTGTTCACGCGTAGTTTCGGACTCAGGTGGTAGTAATCTGTAATCTAACGCGCTACCAGTTAGACAACGGAGGCGCCCCATTACTGATGCTAATATAATTATTATTACTATTAATATTACTACTACTACTACTACTACTACTAATAATAATATTGATAATAAAATTATGCAAATATCAGTGTAAACAGTTATTTATTGATTTTAAAAGACAATCACTGATAACACCATTTTATATTTGTGGACAACCAACTGAAACGATTACTGAAAACGATGAAAAAGTTAGAAGGACAATCCTTTGTTTGTTATTCGCTTTTTTTGTGTTGTGGCCTTTCGTTTGCTGCAAGGAAGCCATTCCATTCAGATGGTTCTTGTGTGCAGAGCGGTATGTAAGTTCATGTTATTGGTTGGACAGGTATCTCTGTTGACTGTCTTTTGATATTAAGAGCAGGCGACATATTGACCGACTGGTTGGTTTGTTTAATTTCGTCTCAGGTCACATCTGAAAGCTCTTCTGGCCGAGCGGCTAATCTCTCGTGAAATGCGATTTTCCCAGTATGGATGAAACATCACAGTCAAGTCATACTGAAATATTATCCTATGTTGTGGCAGTCAGCGTTGTTATGCAATACCAACTATGAGAAGAGGTGCCCGAAATATCCCGGACCTATCCTATTGAACGAGTAGTTTGCCAGTAGCAGTATCTTAAGGCCTATCTAATGTTTCACCAGTTAGTCGGTAAACTTGTTAAAG